>JAGFMF010012193.1:1868541-1879968 GCA_019455555.1 Galemys pyrenaicus | reverse complement strand
GCGGGCAGGAGGGACGCGCGGGCAGGAGGGACGCGCGGGCAGGAGGGACGCGCGGGCAGGAGGGACGCGCGGGCAGGAGGGACGCGCGGGCAGGAGGGAGCGCGGCCGGCCCCTTGCTTAGCGCTACACTAGCAGGGGGAAGACACGGTGGTGCGGACCTCCACGGCCCTGGGGGCGGCCCGGGGCGGGGCTGGCTGCAGGTGCGGAGTGAGGACCCAGGCTGGGCCAGCCTGCCCCCGAGACCGCCCCTGCGGGCACCCAGGGCGAGCGCCTTGAGGGCTTCGGGGTCTGTCCCAGATCTGAGGATGCCAGAGCCTGCCTCAGAGGCCAGGGCCAGGTGGGAGGGAGTCAGGTACTTGTGCAGCTAAATACAAACACAAATACAGGTAAAGCCAAATCCAGCCTAAAGTATAATTCTCAAGGAACAGTTCATTTGTTCTTATTAAAAGGCACCCAGACTAAGGCCCTCCCTGGTGGCGCAGCGGGTTAAGCAGCACACTATGAAGCAAACCGCAGCCACTGCAGCACGAGTTCGATCCCCGGCCAGGGAGGGGCCCACAGGGCGCAGCAGACCTCTCCTGTCTCCTGGCTGCTCCCCTCAGCAATGTGTTTCAGTCGATCTGCCTGTTCTGCTCCCCACTTTGTCTCTGGTGACCCTTCTCACCCCCACACCTCTGGCCTGCACCCCACTTCTTATATGAATAAATAAATATTTTATATTTAAAAAAAAAGGCACCCAGACGGAATTTACACGCTCAGTTCCAGCTTGGAAGCCAAATGGGTGCGTGCGTCGCCCGAGGGAGACTGGGCCTCACGGGTGGCTACAGAGCTGCGTCTGTCCGCCACGCGCTCCCTGCCGAGTCCACACCGGCCCCCTCTCCTCCACGCACCCTCTCCGCATCGCCCACGGCCGCCGAATCTGAGGCCACCTTTGGCGGCTTACAGACGCGACGCCTCTCACTAGTCACTCCTCTCTGCGGTGACGAGCAGCAGTGAGTGCACGCTCCAGAGCGAAGAACTAAGCCGCAGCGCAGAGGCTGTCCCTGTATTAGAGAAGAAAGTTTTCTTTGAAAGCTTTGCTCAGAGAGGGCTCTGAGGGTGACGGCGGGGAGGCCCTGAGGGCGCCACAGCAGAGCAGACCTGGGTGCCGCCGCTCTCTGAATCCCGTGGCCTCTCCCCTGCGGGCCTGGGACCCTCCGGTCTGCTGGGTCCAGGACCCGCGGCTCCATCCGGGAAGACCACGGGCCGAGCCGGGAGACGCCGCCTGCCGACCGGCCTGTGGCTCGGCGCAGACGCAGGGCGCAGCCGGGCGGCGGGGAGGGCCCAGGCCGGTGCAGAGCGGTCCTGGCCAGCGCGTCCACTTGGCCTCCAGCTGGCTGCGCCTCATGGGCTCCTCTCGCTTCCTCCCTGGCGGGCGGCCTGGGGCACTCGGAGGGGGTCTTGGCCACCCCACCATCCGCCCTGAAGCGCCAGAGTTTCTGCTGAGTCCCCCCATTTAAAGGTGAGGTAATCGGCTTTTGTTCCCTTGGCTTGGATCAAAGACAGCCTCTGGGCCGGGGACAAAGGCGCCCCGCGCCCGCTCGCCAGAGGAGAGGACGGGGCGTTTTATTCCTTTTCCAGGCCTGGAAATTCTCATGCCCTGGAAACCCCGGCGTGGAACTTCAAGTGTCTTCCCAGACAAACGCCCCTTATGCGGCGGGCTTGGCAGGCTGTCCGGCCAGGCGGGGACTTGGCTCCAGCACTTGGCCTGCGGCAGCCGAGCCTCTGTGGCGCCGGCCGGATGGGCTGTGCGGCCAGGAGAGGCCCCTCCGCCCGCCCGGGCGCCCCCTGGGCTCAAAGCCCCTTTCCCCGGGCAGTCTCCCTGCGGGTGATGGCCGCCCTGGCCACCGCCTGCCTGGCACTGGCCTGCACTGGGCCCGGCCCCTCCGACCTTCCTCTGACTCAGACAGAGCGGAGTCCACCTGCGGGGTCTGGCCCAGCGCACCCACCACCCCGGAGGGTGACCTCGGCTTCCTCGCCCCCCAGGAGAAGCGCAGGGAGGCTTGCAAGTCCCTCAGGAAAGGGAGCATGTCGGTCTTCCCTGGCGGGCGGCATCGCACTGGCCGCTCCGCGCAGAGGCTCAGCGGGGCTCGGGCGCCTCCCCGGGGCCTCTGGCTGTGCCGTGGCCCAGCCCCGCCCCGTGGGCGCGCACCCAGACTTGGTTTGCTTAAAACAAGTGCCCCATTCTCTGCTGCCCTCATTTAAAAATAAGATTTAAAGACTTCCTCTTCCCGTCAGCCCTGAGCTCCTCATTCTATTTCCCTCGCATCTGCTCCTCAGTCCAAACCGGATATAAACGTTCTCCTTAGCACCCTTATAATCCCTTTCCAGTTTCCTGACTCCCGTGAAACAGCTCCGCATATATATCCGATAGATGATAGGTGATGGGTGGGTGGGTGGACGGATGGACGGATGGACGGATGGACACAGATACAAAGCCAGGCAGATACATGATAAAGGCGCACAGAGAAACAGAGACTGAGGACAATAGAAAGAGGCAGGGACAGAGAGGGCCGATGAGACTTGCAAAGTTTCTGCATCCTAGCAGCTTAACCTCCCTGTTTTTAAAGTGGTTCTTGAGAAAGCGACTGCAGCTAACATACCGAATTCAGTCTGAACACCAGGCCCTCAAGCCGTGGTAAGAATCTATGGCTTTTATGTTTTTAAATAAGCATAAGTCAATTTATTAAAATGCATAAAAGGTTTAAAACCATATAGAGACATGTTCATATGCTCTCAGTGTTATGTTCTAAACTTCATAGAGCATACTTTAGACTTTCCCTTCAGTTGGTTCTGCCTTGTTTTCAGCCAGAAAAAGCAGATGCTTGCGATGCACCCCATCTCCTTAAGATGAAGATTTGGGGGAATCTTTTAGCAGTCAGTGCAGAATTTTCATGGACTCCTTGCCCCAAATGATGTGTGGTTGGGAAATGAGCCCAGATCTTTGGAATTTTACTGCTGGGCCCCCAACCCCCTACACCACACGCACGCACATGCACACACACACTCACACATGCACATGCACCCGCGTGCACACATCAGACACACACCAGTGGCAAGCAAACACAGGTTCCCGCTGTCCCACTGCTCATGTCCTGTGCTCTCGGGCGGCACGTTTGCCCAGTTTAACCAGAGCTTGTCACGCCGTCAGGGCGCGGGCGTCTGGCAGATGCATGGCCCTGGCATGAGACAGGGCCATGAGACAGCAGAGGCCAGCGGCGTCCGAGGAAGTCCCCGCCCCCGCCCCCCGGGCCGGTGTAAACGCATTTAATAAAAATGTGCAGTACATGGAAGACCTCGGGAAAGGCTCTGCCAGCGTAACAGTCACAAGTTGGCTCCAAACGAGCAAGTTTCAGAAATTGTAAACCCCGAGGACATGACTTCTGAGTCGGTGTCATGTGCCTCGGAACAGGGAATTGTAGTTCAGCATCTTTTTAAGTTATTTTGTGAGTTTCAGAAATAGGATTCAACACATCATTGGGTCAAAATAATTCATTTCTGATTTCTAAGGGCTACTACAGTATAAAAATATAATTAAATGAGATTTTGTGTACTACCTGTGTTGTCTTAAAACCATTTGAGGATGTGGATGCAGAGTAGATACATACACAGTTATTTAGTGATCTGTCGGTCACAGCATCGCTGGTTTCTGTACGGTGTTGGCTTTCTTTCCTCGGGTGTGGTCCGCAGACCTCCCAGCACCATTCACCCCTCACTGTCACCGTGGTCCCTTGCGCTGTTCTCTCCCCCGCTTTGATCTTCTCACCTCCTCCCCCTGCAGAAAGTCTGATTTACAATTGCTTGCTAATTTTCTTTTGTATTGTATTGTGTTGTTATTATTTTTCCCCCATCCCTTCTTTGGCCTCCCTATATGCCACCTATAAGGGAAATCATCCGATATCTTTCTTTTTGCCTTCTGATTTATCCCACTGAGCACAACCCCGTCTCTCCCCATCCGCGTGGCTGCACCGCAGATGCAGAATATAACTGCTGCGTCCTCCTCTTCCTAAGTGCTGCCGGGGCCGGGCATGGTGGCCACACTCCCAGGTCTGCGCCACTGTGCAGTCTTTCAGGCCACAAGGCCGAGAGGTTTCCAAACGAGCGCTGCGTGCGGCTTCTCAGCCAGGACGAGAGTGTAAAGAAATGGCCACTTCTCTTGCTTTCTTCTCCAGTTTTATCGATGCCGATGTTATGTTGGTATATAATACAGGGGCATGAACTTGAGGAGACTGAGAGATAGAGATGAAAGAGGTTCACAGGTCTCAGCAAGGCTTGGAGTTGATGTTGAAATGCTTACAAAAGAGATCAGATTCTAGTTTTTTTTAAGTTTGATTATTTCTGCAAAGCAAAGAACCAAGACCTGGCTCTGTGCAGGCTGGTGAGAGGGAAGGGCTGCTGGCTTCCGGTCAGCGCGGCTGCTGTCGGCCGCTGTCCCCCGTGGGCTGCACAGGAGGCAGGGCAGCTGCTCCGTCCTCAGCGCCTGCTCACCCCCTCCTGGGCTTGATTTCCTGAAGACCGTAGACTGGCACAGACGCCTCCTCGGAGCGAGCGCCAGGGGCCAGGCAGACTGCTGGTCCCGGCGGTGCCGTTTCACTGCGACGCGCCCAACCTCTCCCGCTGGCTCCCGTCGGGCGCTGCCGGCTCGCGCGTTCCCCCAGACTCAGCGTCCAGCCCTGCACTTCCTCGAGTGGCCAGCAGGACAAGCCGCGCCCTGCCCACTCAGGCCCAGCGCCAGCCTTGCCGCCTGGAGCGGGCGTCTAAAGAAAAGTAATTCTTCATTGTTTAAAATGGACTCTTATGAGTAATTCTTAATCATTGCCAAGACTTAAACTATAATTCGGAGGCATTTGGGGGAAATACTATTAAATACCAATCTCAAGCAGTGGCAGTTGGCTTTATAACACTCTAATACGCTTCCGAGCGTCTGTCAGGGAAAAGCTTTGACTTCAGATGAAATTGCTTTTCTTATCTGGAGCCTTCTGAGCCTGACTGCAAGGCAGCCGGCGCGAGGGAGCGGGGGCTGCCTGGGCTGGGCGGCCCCACCTCTGCCTTCGCGTCCCGTAGACATTCCCGACCGGCGGGAGACGCGGATGGCGGGATCCGTCTGCCGCGACGCGCACCCGCCTGTCATCTCAGCGAACGACCACTCGCTGGCCACGGCCGTCGCCTTCACACTGGGCTGTCGGCTGCCCCCTCGTCCGGTCCGCGGGAGACTCGGCAGGCGGCAGGACCTGGGGCTTCAGCCAGGGCGCGGCTCAGACTCGGCATCTGCTCCGCGGTGATGGTGGGCCGGCACCCTGGCTCTGCCTTTGTCTCTCCCGCACCCAGCACGGCCGCGTCTCTGCTGAGCCTCTGCTCCTTGGCCTCAGCAGCCTGGCCCCCAGAGGTCCCAGCCTGCTCTCGCAAACGCCCGGGAAGCAGCCGCCGCCGGGGCTCAGAAAGGTTGCAGTGTCCTGGACAGAGGGCCTGGTCTTGCTTAAACTTCTGCTTGTGGACGAAAGTCGTGGTGGCCATAGGCCTCTCCTCTGGCCGGGGTGCAAGTCCCAAGCCCCAAGTTTCTTGAAGACTCTGGAATGCACGTGATAAACTGGGCCACAAAGAGAAAATGCCATCATCTCCACATGAGACGGTCAGAAAGCACAAATTTATTTTAGTAAAACCTTACATTTGGCATTCTTTCATCTTTTCTAAAGTTTTCTAAGTCCCAGGATGCAGCAGAATACACGTAAACCAGGAGCGTCTCCATGCTGTTTGTCTCCTGTAGATAATCTCCTTTTCTGCACACAGCGTCTGTAGTTTTGTACTTATTAGGCGACTTGAAATTTAGATTTTAAATTCGTTTTGCAAAGCAGGCTGCTTTCAGAAAATGAGCGTGTGTAACATAGACTAAAGCTCCCCAAGGTTGTTAAATGAACACAGAACTTCAAAGACGAAGTTCCAAGAATCAGAGTGTTAAATAAATTGGGAGTACAGAATCGGACTTATAATGTTCATCATTTACAAAGTACCTGATTTGCAAAGGCGCATTTGAAAGGAAGGCATAGGAACCAGTCAAACTAGAGACTCCTTTCACTCCTGGAGGACACAGCCACAGGTTTCTACTTCCCCACCACGCTGCTACCCGAGACTAGCAGAGTTCCCCAGGAGGCTGTCTCCTTATGAAAACACAGAGGAAAATCAAGTTACATATAATGCAAGACAATCGTGACCTGTTCCCATCTGCTAAAATTATAAACGCACACGTCCCTTTGTCCACAGCAGCGGGGTTTTCTTTTGTCTTCGCTCGGCAACCTCTCACCACCGGGCACCCACCCGCCACCAGCAGTGCAGCAGACTTTTCATTAAACCTCCCGCACTGGTACCTGTGGTTGCATATTCCTGCCTCCAGCCCGGGAGCTGACTCCTGAGCGCCCCCTGTCGGCGTGGACGGCAGCGACAAGCCAAGGTGAAGTCCGTCATCACCCACTGAGGCCGCCAGTCTGGGCTGGGAGTATCTTCTGGAGCAGGTAAGCTCCGGGAGGCTCCTGCACTCCAAGGCCACCTGGGCAGGAGGTGCGCAGCTGCCGAGGAGAACGCTGGCGTCCCAGGGAGGCGTGTGTGGGAGGAGATGGGGTCTGGGTTTCCAGGGCTTCGGCATCTAAAGAAGCAGTGGCCAAAGGAAATGCGGGAGGCCCTCCCTGGCGGCCTCGGGGCTAAGCCTCAGCGCTGTCAAGCTATCGCCAGCCGCTGACGGCCGAGTCCCATCCCCAACGGGCGCAGCAGACCTCTCCTTTCTCCCCGCCGCTCCCCTCAGCATTGGATTTCAGTTCTGCTCCCCATCCTGTCTCTGGTGAATCTTCCCCACCTCTGGCTTACCCCCCAGTTCTTCTATGCAAAAAAAAGGAAACGATGAGAGGCAAAGATGTGATTTTAAACTTTTAGTGGCCATACTGGAAAGTAAAACTCAGTAAAATTAACTGTAATAATGTATTTTATTTAACCCGATATATCAAACACATTTTAATTTTAAGACAGAACAATAAAATCACTGCTGCATCTTACACTCCTTACGTGAGTGTTCTGTGCTGCGTCTGCGGACTCGCTGAGCCTGCGCTCGCCACCGCTCAGTTATGTGGTCTGTCGGGGCGTGGCCAGCCACGTGCTCATGGCCACCTTGCTGGGCGGCGGCCATCAGGGCTGCGGCTGCATTTGGGGCTCACAGACGTGGACAAGCGACAGCCTTTGAAATAACAGCTGCAGGCAGGAGATGATGATCCCGCTTCCTGCCTGCCGGCGAGCTGTGAACTCCCTGGCTGCTCAGCCCTCTGTGCGTGCAGTTACAGCAGCGTCTAATCTGCGGGACGGAGTCGTGGCTGCCGATAAACGCATACGCGCGGAAGCACGGCAGGACTGAGGTGCGCAAACCGCAGCCAGCAGCCGGCGCCAGGAAGACGGGTGGCTGGTCCGGTAGATGCAGAGTCACCCGCCTGGGGAGGTGGCCGAAAAGTCCCGGGAGGGGAAGCCAAGCCCGGGGCCCCAGCCCCTCGTGGTGTGGACGGCCCGCACCTCGGCTATCGTCGCACAGAGGCAGACGCGCGGTATCCAGGCGGGCGTGGCGCCGTCCTCGGCAAGTGCCCCCGTAGCGCAGGGACGCCAAGTGCAGTGGATCACGCTCGTCCTTCAGAAGGGAACGCGCCACACTCAGGCCCTCTTCTCTCAGCTCAGAGGACGCAGGGTCCCCAGCCCTGCACTGCCAGGGAGCCTGTGAAAACAGCACCAGAAGTTAAGGAGATCGCACGGTGCTGTTGCGAATTTTAACTGGAACTAAACAAACCCTTGGTAATTTGGGTTTTTCTTTTAAGATTTTATTTGTGCACACAAGACTGGGGTACGAGGTCTGAGGAATCTGGGGTGAGAAGACTCCCCAGAGTGGGGAGCAGAACAGGCAGATCCCCTGAAGCACACTGCTGAGGGGGCAGCGGGAGGCAGGAGAGGTCTGCTGCTCCCTGTGGGTCCCTCCCTGGCTGGGGACCGAACTCATGCTGCAGTGACTGTGGAAGCCCCACAGGGCGGCGCTCAGCCCCGTGCGCCTCCAAGGAGGCCCGGCTTTTATTTTCTTATACTTGAATACAATGCACCGGTGACCTGCCAACATACTTAATCACAATCGTCAAATTTTAATGAATCAAGACAATACGATCTTGCATTTTTCACCCCTCAGGTACAGGTAGCCCCTCAGGTACAGACAGCTGTGCGGATGGCTGAGGGGCGCACCCCCATCCTGCCAACTTGCTTCTGTGAATCTGCAAAAAGACCAAAGCGTCTACCCAGAAATGCTCGTAACCACGAGCTAGCGTGTCCCTTGTCCACGCACGCCGGCAGGTTTCCTCCTCTCCGTCCCGTCACCCCCATCAGCAGGGCGGCCCCGGGGACTCCCGCACGCATGCGTCTCTGTCCTGTTAGGCCGAACGAGCAGGAAGCAGTGGCTGCTGCGTTTCCATTTATTTTATCATGTTCAAAATGCACTTTCAATTAAGGAGATGGGGCTGCAGAGGAGCGCTGCTTCTCAGCTGAGGTCAGTCCTGTTCCTGTTTCAGAAGATTGTACAGCATTTTCCAGTTCCGTATTTTACAAGTCAGTAATAAGCCAGAAAATGATTAACAGGCGCACAACAAGGCGAGAGCCTGCCCCGCTTTTGTAGAAAAGTCACGGGAATAATTGATTTAAGGAAATGTGGCTGTCAACAGGAAAACCGCGATTACTGTGTCTGGACTTCCAGCTGAGGATCAGTTTACGTCAACAAACTCATTATTTTTCCTTACGTTGTTCACAAGTTTATCAATTTACGGGTTCGATGAGAACCGCACACAGGGAAGTGTGTGGCGCGTGAGCTCCGGTCTCTGGACAGTGCCGCGAGCACTCTGGCAGGGGGAGGAAAGCGATTCAGAGGCAGCTGGACTCACCCTCCTGGGTCAGGGTGACCTGCTCAGGGCCTCCGAGGGTGGGAAGCTGCACTCAGGTGCTGTTGACGTCACCTCTGATCCCTCCCCAGGTTGGAGCTCCTGACAAAGAGGAGGCACCAGAGCTCTGCTGGGGATGCACTATCTGGACAGAACTGCTGGACACTGTCGGTGTTTGTGTGTTGCGCGTGTGGGTGTGCACATGTGTGTGCACACGTGTGTGTGCACACGTGCATGCTGGAGTGGGGCTTTGCATTAAACACTTCTGGACCTAACGGTGAGATAGTCGGTGAATAAGACAAAATAACTGTCATCTCCGCACCCCCTCCACCATTTTAGGATGATGGGCAGTGAGCGTGAGAAATTCTACATAGGAACTTTCTGGGGGAACCATCTGGTTCTAGGGGCACCAGAGAGAACGGTTTCTGACAGCGCTTTGCATGAACATTTGCTGCATTCGTAGGCGACAGACGTGCCGGTGCCATCCTGCCCGCATGCAAGTGACAAGCTCAAAGACAAAGTCACCGGCAGTCGCAGGCTGCAGCCGCGGAGCTGAGAACACGCAAGGGGGCAGGGCCATCCCGGACCAGCCCTGCTCTCCCCGCAGAGTGGCCCAGGGGGATGTATCTGAAGGCCCGAGGCCAGTTTGAAGCCCCGGTGTCTTCTGCGTGGGTCCAAGCGGTGTGCACAGAGCAGAAGCACATCCCCCGGCATGCGCGGCTGACCATCGCTGTCCTGGGAGCCGGCCTCCGCACGCACGGCTGGCCATCCACGTGAGCCCGTCAGACGTCTCCTGTCACCGATAACTAGAGGCGAGTGTGAGTACACACGCGCGCGGGCAGAGAGTGAGCGGCACCTACGGGAAGGAGCCCCGTGACCAAAGCCCGGGTCCGGGCGGGCAGGGCAGCCAGCCGGTCCTTGCCAGGCCACGGCGCTGAGTGCGGGGAGGGGCCGGTGCCCGCGTGTCCACGCCACCCCCGTCAGGGCCGCACCTGTCGGGAGCAGGGAGCAGGGTGCGCACTCGGGGAGGGGGCGCTTCAGAAGCGGCTGTGCCGTGCGGCCTCTGAACGTTAGAGCTGCGCAGGGGAAACCCTGCACCCGGCCACGCGGGCTTCTGGGGAATCAGGACGGCCCGGGCCGTGGTTTCGTCGCATTAAGTTTTAATGTCCCATTTCTCAGGCTTACGCTTATGTTTGGGTTTGCGTCATTTAGATTTTAAGAGGAATTGCGGAGGACTGAGGTGATGAGGCTTTACTGGAAAGCTCGCCAGTGACTGTGGAGGACGAAGCTCTTGTTCTTGGCCGCAGAACCCGGGAGCGGAGGAAGCACGGCGCTGAGGCACCCCTGGCGGGCGGAGCTCCACAAGCACCCAGGACGCCAGCCTGAGGAGCGTCTGCGGAGGGTTTGGAAGCCGCAGGAGACCGACCAGATCCTAGGCATGAGCGAGAAGAACCGAGACCCTCACCTTTTAACGCCACAGAATTTGAGTTTTCTGGGCAAGAACGTGAGGGGGAAACATGCACCTTTCTCACAAGTTCGTATCTTTGATCTTTCTTCAGATTCAGGAACCGCTGGGTGGCGGCGCTGTCTCGGATTCAGGACGGGTCACCCTTCAGACGCCTGCGGGCACACCACGCCCCCGCCGGCCAGGGCGTGGGGCCCAGCCTTGCCCTGTGGTCACTGCGTTTCCCGTGACGTCGCCGTCTTTCTGCTGCTTGTGACCCAAGTGGGTGACCCTGGGCGTGCAGTCACCGCGTGTCCCCTGGTGTCCCTCGCCCGAGTCGGAGGTGTCCCCACGTCGGGGCGCACGGCCGCATGGCCAGAGCTGGGAACGCAGCGAGGAGTGGAGACAGCTGAGTCGTGGGATTTTTAAAGCACGAAGCGGCCGGAGTCGGGCGGGTCTGGGTGCCTGGGCGGCCCAGTAACTGCAGGAGTCCCCAGCCGGACCCCACAGCCCCCGGCGGGGCTCCAGCTCCACCCCTCAGCAGTGGCCGCCGGGCGTGGGAGCTGCGTCCACTCGGCGCGTCCTGGGCTCACGGACCTGGGCTTCCCCGCGAGAGAAGAGGCGCGGCCGGGCACCCTGTGAGCCTGCGCTCTCCACTCCGGCCGGCGCTCCACGCACACACACACCTCCTGCCCAGCACCCGCAGCCCTGAGGGCCACCGGCAACTCCACCCTGACCCGCACGGGAGCCCGACCCAAGTCTGCATCACGCGCTAGGGCAGGGCTGCTCCAGAGGGCTGGCCCTTCCTGGCTCAGGGCCGCACGCCCCTGCCCACGCCCCACGCCCCTGCCCGCGCTCCACGCCCCTGCCCGCGCCCCATGCCCCGGCCCAGTGCCCCACGCTCCTGTCAGCACCCCACGACCCCCTGCCTGGTACCTCAGGCCCCCCCTACCTGGTGCCCCACGCCCCCCCTGCCTGGCGCTCCACGCCCCTTCCCACACCCCA
>JAGFMF010012193.1:1811827-1865504 GCA_019455555.1 Galemys pyrenaicus | reverse complement strand
GGGAGGGAGGGAGGGAGGGAGGGAGGGAGGGAGGGAGGGAGACAGACAGGCATACATTGAAATTCTAGCCACTGGGGTGACTTTGGAGGAGATTGGGCCTCGAGGGAACCCCATAAGTAGGGCGTGTGTGGAGACCGGAGGGCCTCCTCGCCCAGCAGCCTGAGGACAAGAGAGCCGTGCAGAAGCCACGCGGGCCCTGACCTGGACATGCACCTCCAGAACCCGACACAGGAGTGCCTGCTGGGCTGCAGGACAGAATGGAGCTACCTGGGTTCGAGCCTGTGCCTCGGACACCAAAGCACAACCAGTCAGGAGAGGCAGCACGGCCAGTCGGAGCTCAGCACGGCCGGGCGGGGCGGCCCGAAGGCGCGTCCGCCCGCGTCTATCTTTAATGCACTAGATTGCGAGTGAGGAAAGCAAGAGGACATCAAGAATCTGTAAGGGCAGACAGCCAAGAATGCCTGCCCATTTGGTTTGTTTTCTGGCTTGGGGAAGAAAAATAACATCCTTTAAGTTAAAACAGGCAAACCTCTCTCCAGACACTGACGCAGACAAGAAAGTGACAGAAAAGCTCCGAGCTGAAGACAGACCCCGTGGCAAAGCTGAGGAACGCATGGATCAGCCGAGCTGCTCGTCACTCTCATCTCCTTAATTCCGTGAGACTTCGACACGGTGTTTGGCTTTGTAAGAATCAAAGACACGGAACAGGGCACGTTGTGGGCACCGCGGGACGGCCCTGGTTTTGCATCCTCCTTTCAACTCCACCAAACACACAGCAGCTCGCCGCAGTGGCTCCGTCTCTTCCACTGCGTCCGTCCCCGAGCTGCACGTCTCCAGGCGCCTCTCAGCTCCTGCGCTTCGCCTGCGCCTGCGCGCCCAACCTCCACTCGCCAGGACGGGGCTTCCCCAGCAGCCGGCCAGCGCTGCCGCTGGACTCCTGGGGCCGCCGTGACCCGAGCTGGACAGGCCCCAGGACCCCGGCACTCACTCGCGGCCCCCCGCAGAGGCCCGCCCTGGCCAGGCGCCGGGTTAGCCACGCCGACATGGAGACAGCAGCGTCTTAGTGGCGCAGCTAACGGGTGCGAGCTGGGCCCCGTGGAGTCCGGGCACCGGAGCCTGCCCGTGGGGACTGAGCGCGGTTCTCGTGCCGGCAGCTGCAGAATCTCACTCTCAAACAGCTGCAGAAGGTTCCTGACACACTATGAAGAAGAGAGTTTATGAGAAGAACCAGCTGGTTCCCAGGGAGGGGACTGGGCTGGGGAGCAGACGAGCCAAGACAACCGAAGGGCAGCGGGGAGTGGGGAGACGGGACCAGACGCTTCACTGCCCTGAGGGTTCCTAAGTCTCCACCTGTTGGGGGCAGACCTGAGCGTCATGCCCCTTAGGGCTCCTACCGAAAGGAACCTTCACCTACGGTTTGCACATATAAAGAGTGGCTCCGGTGAGACTAGGAAGAGGAGGGAAACAGCAGGGACAGAGGCTAGAAAAGACCCCACTGCATTCTAAGAACATGGTTCTAGCTCAGTGGCATCGGAGACCCAGAAGTGAAGGGAACGCTGTATCTTGCTGCAGCTCCCAGAGGCACCTGCCTGGCTGCGGGCGGTGCTCTCGTAGCAGATTCCACGTTTCTCACCGCAAGAAGACCGCGAGCTCCTAAGCACAGTTCAGGAGACGGATCCACAGAGAAGTGCCCAGCCAGGCCCCAAGGGACAAATAAAAGTGAATGGAGCCCAAGTCAGCACGCGGCCCGAACACCCGGCCACCAGCACAAGCAGCGCCAGTCGGAGACCGTCTCCAGGTGCGGGCGCCCGTGGGCCGAGGCGGAGCGGGAGCTGACACCCACCTTCCCGCCTTGCCTGCCGCCCCGCCGCGGAGCTGGCCAGCACAGTGGCCGGTCGACTCCAGAGTGCTCTTGGAGGAGCCGGACAGCAAAGCCGCCCACGCAGCCGGCCCGGATTTAATGCTCAGCAATGAAACTGTTCCCAGACAAGACTGGGCTCGGGTCCTCATCCCTGGCAGGAACAGCTGAGCTCAGACAACAGCTGGGGGAGCGTGGGGGTCTCCCCATGGGGTCCCAACAGGCAACCCAGCCCCCAGGGCTGCAGCGGCCTGGCTTCACCCCAGGAGCAGCCAGTGGCTCCCTCCCGCCCCCTCCGCCCACTGCCCAGCCCACCCCACCTCCCACGGCCACCCCATAGTTCGTGGCAGCTGCGCCCAGATCTCCCACCGGGCCTCCTCCTTGCCGTCAGAGGGCCAGACTGCAGGACTGGCTAGCCCGTACCTCCTCGGGGTCACCTGGGGCGGCTGGGCCCCAGGTACGCCTATCCTCCCCTCTCCTCCCTGCTCTTCCCAGAGCGGCAGTCACCCCCTGCAGAGACAGCCATGTTGGCTCCCCTCAGCCCTTGGCTCCCTCTGGCTGCCCGGAGTCCCTCCAGAAATGGCCCTTCCCTTCCTCAAGCTCCTTCCTGCTGTCGCCTGGGGGAGGCCCTGGGGCTCTGCTCACTGAACCCAGCTGTGACCCCTCCCACCTCCTCCTCCCCCCCCCCCACCGCCTCCTGCGCACACACCACCGCTGGAGCCCTCTGGGCCCCGGCGCACCCCGCGGAGACAGGGCCTTTCTGCATGCGGGGCCTGGCACATTAGGGCCTAATTAGCCTGCTGGCCCCCTTCATTTCTGAAGACGCTGCACGGTTTGCAACCCTGTTTAGAGAAAGTGAATTCCAGGAGCACACAATCCCTGAGCTCCGCATCGCTCGGCCGCAGGCCCCCACTGCGCGCGAGGCAGCGATGATGTGGGGGTGTCTCCTCCCCGCACGTGGTTGCGGAGCTGCCTTCAGGGCGGGGCCCAGGCATCGGCCCGCCCAAGGAGACCATCCAGGAGGAGGATGGCCTCCTTCCCCGTCTGTGGAGCGTGCTGGAGTCCAGGGGCAGCCCTCGCAGGCGGCCCCGGCGCCCACAGAGAGGGCGTAGCGGCGCCCGTCGACGGCGTCGAGCGCAGCGGGATGTGCCAGCAGCCAGCGAAGGCCTCGCAGCGGCGTCTCACCCTGTGGAGTGGACCGAGGTGGCCCCTCCGGCCACAAGAGGGCGCCCCTGGGCACCGGCGCCAAGCCAGGACTGGCGGCTCCTGCCTGGGGCCTGAACAGGTCCGAGGGGCGCCAGGGCGGCACCCCAGGAGCCAGCTGGGGCGTTCCCTTGCCCAGACACGCGTGTGCCCTCGGCGCCCGGGGGCTGCGGCACTGACCGCCCGGGCCCTGAGCTCACGGCCGCTTTTACCGCCAGTGGCTGCGGCGCACGGAGCGCCGGCGGGCGGCCTGACCACCAGCCCGCAAAGCCGGGCCCCTGCGCTCCGCCGGGCGAGGGGCGCCCCCGCGCTCGCGCCTCCCGCACGCGTCCCCGAGGCCCGCGCAGGCCCAGAGTCAGAGCGGGACGTGCCGCGGGCCTGCGGGTGGCGGGCGGGGCGCCCGCGGGAGGGTGCAGGTCTTTGCCAGGAAGGGCCGGCGGGCGGGGCGGGCAGCGGAAATCGCTTTCCTATGAGTCGGGGACAGCAGCTGTCCCTGCGAGGGCGAGGCCGTGGCCGTGGGCCAACCTCGGCGCGGCGGCCGCTGAGTCCAAGCAGGCAGCGGGGGCAGCTGGTCCGTCCCGCCGTGGAGTGGCCCCGGCACCGCCCGCCCGTGCCCTCCGCGCCTAGCGCGGCCTCACGAGTGCTTCGGCTGCCGCCCTCCCGCACGTGGGGGACAGAAGGGCCAGAGAAGCGCTGCATGGCCAGGAACCCGTGGCGCCCACCGCGGTGACAGCAGCTCCCAGAGGAGAGGCGGGCCCAGGGTCACCGCGCGGGGGTCCTGGCAGAGGCCAGCCGCCCCCCCAGCCCCAGCCCCCACCGCCTGCAGACCGGGCATCAGCGACTGGTTCCTGCCCCGACCCCCGCGGCCTGACCGCAAATACATCTGAGTCCAAGTCGGGGTGGGCGCCCGGGCAGCCGAAGGTCCTGGAGAAGGCCCCCCTTCCTGAGCTCCTGCTTCGGAAGGAGAGGGCGTGGACACAGCCGCCCCGCAGGAGTCGCGGCCACGGCAGCCGCAGCGGGAGGCCACCTCCCCTGAGCAGACTGGCAGCCGCTCCTGCAGTGCTCTGCGGCCGGGAAGAGTCTGGGCCAAAGAGGGGAAGAGGTGGAGGGGGGCAGCCTCCTTCCCGGGCCGGCACCCCACCACTTGCAGGGGTGGGGCGGCGTCTCAGGGCTGTGGGCGCACCTGGTCCTTCTGGAAGCTCGGCCCCTGGGGCGAGGAGCATCTCTGAGACAGAGGCAGCTTCGGAAAACGCCAGCCTCCAATTTTCCAGCGGCTCCTTCCCGCGCCTTCTTCCTGGTGCCTCTGCGCCACGGGCCGGCCTTCCCGCGCCCGCCATCCGCGGGGTTCAGGGCCCCGTCTTAGGGCGGGCCTTCTCCCCATCAAGCTCCCAGGACTCGGGCCAAGACTGTCCGCACCGGCCCTCCGGGAACTTGAGCCAGGGCTTCGCGCCCCTCCCAGCCGCCCACGGTAACTGGGGCCCGCTCGGGGCTCCACACGTGGAGGCGCCCAAGACCCTGGGCAGATGCGCGGCCGCCGGGTGTCGTCCCCGCAGGCTCACAGGACAGACAGACTCCGCCGGCTGCTGGGGGCGTCCGTCCCGGAGCGGCAGCCTCTTGTTTTACTTCCTCAGATTTAGTCCATCTGTGACCCGAGGCCGGGAGCCGCGCCCACCTGGCCCAGCCCAGGGCGCACGGAGAGCCGTCCGCCATCACCTGGGATGGGAGAGGCCCCCGGGGACAGCGCCTGCCACAAGCCCCTGATGGCACGCGCCGGGGAGGAAGCAGAGCGAGGACCCGGTGCCCGGGGCTCTCACCCCTGGCGCCTTCGGGATGGCAGCTTGGTTGTGCCTTGAACAACTGACACGGGAGCCCCTACGAGGCCACGTTCACGGTCAGCGCTCTCTGAGCACGAAACCATCAACCCAGCAAGCAGGTGCTCCCCCGCGGCCACCGCAGCAGGCGGGCGGGCGGGCGCTGAGAGCCTCCGGCCGTCGCTGCAGCCTGCCCTGGCGCGTCCTTGCCCGCGCTCGGTGCCCGCAGGAGGAAGCGTCCAGAAGCCTGCGGCGCCCGGGCCAGCCGCTCCTCGGTGAGCCCCTGGCGTGGGCAGCGGGCCAGCCGCACGCAGAGCCTGTGCCACAGCCGCCCGCTGCAGCCACAGAGACCCCAGCAGCACCCACTGCCACCCTGGCTGGGCCTGCCGGCGCCAGGGTCACTGCCCTGCGAGGCTGTGTCGCAGGGCTGGGACGAGGGTGCCGTGGTGCTCTTGGTGCGGGCGATGACACTGGACCCGCGGGGCAGACGCTGCCCCTCCGGTCCACTTCTGTCCTTCCAGAACCCGCCCGCACACACCACGGTCTGCTGAAGACGGCCGGGCCACAGAAGACACCCACGCCCCTGGAGCGCTCGACCCCTCGGTACCCCCGGCCCGCGGACGGCACGCCCCGCCCAGTCACTTTCAGGTGTCCGCAGCACCACGTGGCCCCCCGGGGTGCTGAGCCCAGGACGGGCCGCGGCTGGTCAGGTGAGCAGGGAGCGCAACCAGCTGTGGACATGCTCAGCTCCTTGTTCTGAGCGCTGCTGGCGGGGCAGCCGGCCTGGCCGCGGGGGGGAGTTGACCCGGAGCCCACGGGACAGAGGACCGAGCCCTGCTGCCCCACAGCTCCCCCTCTGCAGGCTCTGGACCCTCGGACAGCTTCACCCCGAGGGTTTGTGCAGATCAATGCTTCGTAAAGCTTAAAAAGAAAAACGTGACAGGAACGAAGTGATAATAAAGAGCAGGGTAAGACAGCCTTGTATGCGTGTCTTCTATCGCCGGCGTCAGGCGCCGAACAGGCGTGGAGGGGCGCGTGCATTAGACACGGAAAACTTTGTTTTAAAAAAATGAAGAAGGGCCTCCCTGGTGGCGCAGCGGGTCAAGCGCCACACTGTGAAGCATCCGCAGCACAGCGGTGGGAGTTCGATACCCGGCCAGGGAGGGCCCACAGCGTGCAGCAGACCTCCTGCCTCCTGCTGCTCCCTCAGCAGTGTGTTTCAGTGGATCTGCCTGTTCTGCTCCCCACTCTGTCCTGGTGACTCCTCTCACCTCCCGTGGCTCTGGCCTGTACCCCGGCTCTTGTGTGCATAAATAGTAAACAAGTCTTTAAAAAGCTTCATAAAATTTAGGTTAAATATTAAGCAGAGAAGCTATGACCTGCTTCTGCTGGATGTTTTGCTCTTCTTTATCCCCGGAGGCTCCATAAAAATACTTTTAAAATTTTAAAAAATATTTCTAAAATAGTTTTTGCAATTAAAACTTGAACCACACGAGAGAAGATTGTGTCATCTCGCAAAAATAATGCAGAAAAGCAATTTGTCTCCTTTACCCCTTTTGCTGCCCTATTTTGATGAGAAAAGGAAGAGTGGGATTGTAAGCAACCTTTCTATAAGGTGTAGGAACTTAATGTGGAAAGCGCCCCAATATTGTAATTACTGGTTTCCTTTTATCAGCCACCGCCCTCTTTGTTGCTTCTGCTACTTAAAGTCGCTGTTCACACACTGTGGCTAATTCCCTTTGTTAAATTTCACAGCGGATGCAGCTTCCTGGATATTTGTTATTGCAGTGCTCTGGGTGTGTGGGTCTCAGATAAAGGGGGAGCCGGGTGCATCCACTGTGGGCAGATGGAAAATGACGTTAACCCCCTGACTCCTGGGCCTCTCCCTCAGGCAAAACGTACCCTGGGATTTTGATGGACAAGATAAAAAATTGCCACTGCAAACAGGCTTTAGTTTGAATGGGATCTGGTGGAGCATCGAGTGACCCCTGACATGACCGTGTGCTGGTCCAAGCGAGGCGGGAGAGGCCCGGTGGGAGCCGAGTGGCAGGTCGTGGGCCCGAGGGCCAGGGCGGTTGCGGAGCGCGCAGCATCTCTTCTCGTCTGCAGAGCCAGTTGCCTGAGGGGGTCAGTTCCTGGCACCTGGACTGGCGCTACTCCGGGCTAGGCCAGGGCCTCGGAGAGCCTGGGGCAGGGGAGGGGGCGGGGGCCACGGGGCAGGCTGGACACAGAGAGAGCTCCGGCCCACTTCAGGCCACGCAGGGGGAGGCTGAGCAGGCCGAGCAAAGTCCCAAGTGCAGCAAACCCACCGGCGACCCGCCGAGAACGCTTGCGCAGCGCGAGCTCGCACGGGGCCTTCTCCAGAAAGAGTGACGCTTCTCCTGCGTCTTTTCCTGTTGCAGTTTTCAGCGAGACAGACAGACAGACAGAGAGAATTGAAAAAAATGACCATTTCTTTCTGTCTCTGTCAAGCCAGTTCTGGAAAGAGAGAAAGGGGCTAAGGGCCATCTCACCTTGCCGGGGGCCGCGGCTCCGCGGGCTGGCTCAGCAGGGGCGCCCCGATGCCTGAGCGAGCAGCTCTCACTGTCCGGGCGGCGGCAGGAGCCCCTCGAGCCAGCCCCAGCTTCCCGGGGCCGGTGCTGGGGGGCACGTAGAACAAGTGGAAAAGAAGGGTGAGCGCACAGGAGGAGGCGAGGCGGGCGAGGCGGGCGTGAGCCGGGGTCCCCAGAGGCGCTTGCCCGTGCGTCCCCAGCGCTGGGTGAGGCCTGGGTCGAGAGAGCTCGACGTGCCCGCTCCGTGGACACCGGAGCTGCAGAGCTGAGAGACGTGGGCGTCAGGGCGGTTCCAGAGACGTGGGCGTCAGGGCGGTTCCAGAGACGCCTGGTTCCGCCCGCAGACGCGTCTGCACGTGTGGCCCTGAACGCCCACGGCGCCTCCTCGCAGCGTATGTGTGACGGCAGCAAGTTCATGTCCCAGCGTGGGAGCCGTGCGTGTGCTCGAGTTTGCCTCCGGTCTGAAGCAGAACCCGAGGGGCCCCATCGGCCTTCCTCTGAGAGCCGCTTCCTCCTGGCCTCGGAGACACGTGCGCCCAGGGCCTGGCTGTTGGTCTGCGCTCCGCTGGTGCTCTCTGTACAGAAGTCTGTGCACATGGAAGAGTCTAGAATCTTCCCCCAGGAAGGCCGCCGGCACCTCACCTGGGCAAGCTGGAGAGGGAGCTGCCTGGCCCCTGCCCAGCGGGTGCGCGGCCGTCATGCCCCATCCCCGAGTGTGAGCTCAGGGTCGCCGCGATTCTGGCGGCCGCAGGTGCACTGACCGTCGGCCAGACGGCCGCTGCCTGCGCTGCCCCGGGCCCAGGGCCGCTGGCCTCGGTGGGTCCCTGTGCCCAGGAGGCGGCTGCGGTGGTGAATGTGGCGCGGTGGGTCCCCAGCATGGACCCACCGAGATCGCAGGACGCGGGAACCCCGGGCCTGGCTGAGCCGGCCGCGGCCCTGAGCTGGTCTCACATCACCCGACGCAGTGCCCAGCCGCACCCCGGCAGAGGCTGAGCAGGGCCCCGGGTCAGGAACGGCCAAGAGGAGGAGGTGACGCGCGGGGGGCGTCACTCTGCTGCACATCCTCCTGCCAGCACCTCCCGGCTTGCTGAACGGGCCTTCTCCTTCTCTCCGGGCTGGGCAGTCCTGCACGGGGTGCACAGGCCTGTTTCGCGCCCAGCTTCTCCGGGGGCTCTCGGCGCCCGCCCACCCGCCTGCTGCGGTGGCCACGGGGGAGCACCTGCTTGCTGGGTTGATGGTTTCGTGCTCAGAGAGCGCTGACCGTGAACGTGGCCTCGTAGGGGCTCCCGTGTCAGTTGTTCAAGGCACAACCAAGCTGCCATCCCGAAGGCGCCAGGGGTGAGAGCCCCGGGCACCGGGTCCTCGCTCTGCTTCCTCCCCGGCGCGTGCCATCAGGGGCTTGTGGCAGGCGCTGTCCCCGGGGGCCTCTCCCATCCCAGGTGATGGCGGACGGCTCTCCGTGCGCCCTGGGCTGGAGACAAGCACGGCCGCCCAAGTGGCCTCTCTCCTGCTGGACAGGGCTGTAGCCCCGTGCGAGGGCAGAGAGGCCGGCGAGCAGCTCTCGCCTATGAGGGTCTCCGGAGAAGTGCGCCCCAGGTAGCATCTTCACCCGTAACCGCGCTGCTCTGGCAACTCTCTCGTCAGGTCTGTGCACGAACCGCTCGGATTCATGTTTCCGTGAGATTCTGGCCCCCTCCCCGGTGCCCAAAGGCGGTCTGTACATCTGCTTCAGCTCTCCCGCGCGCCCGGTGTCCCTTCTCTTCTGCCCGTGCTCACGCGCCTTCTAGCGCAGCGCGTGGCTCCTTTGAGGGGCGCGGTTTGACGGAGAAAATCCTAGCGAGCTCTGAACGTACTTGCATTGAGCATCCTCAGAAATCCCCTTACGCCCAGCTACAGAAGACCGTTCTTTTCATTTAGCGCTCGCATAATTTCACTGGTTTTTCTTGTGCGTGCGTGGAAATGGGTCCCAGGCTGTCCTCTGCCCAGAGACCATCCAGCCACCCCCTGTCCTCCCCTTGAGGGCCTGCGCTGGCCCTGGCGCTTCGAGACACCGTGATGTTGCCCTGGGATCTGGCACGTGCTGGGTCACAGGGAGAATTTCATGTTGAGGATCTGGAAACGTCTGTGTCCCCTCTGGGTCTTTCTGGGGTATTTTACTGGAGTTTTTCACATGATTTTAAGCAGTTTTTGTAAAGTTTATTCCTATGGGCTTTATCTCCTATTGCTATCATAATTGGAATTTTTTCACTTAACATATTTGTCTGAGTTGTTACTATCCACGTACATAAAGGCTATTGATTTTGTGTGTTCCTTGTGTATCCTAATTATTTTTATGAAGTTTTATTATTAATTCTCTGGGTTTCTGAGGTACCCCAGCATGGCACCCCAAAGGTGGGCGTTCACTCCTTCACCTTCAGTTGTTTTCTGTGATTTAATTACATTGATCAAAATGTCCAGGACAATGTTAAGAAGTAACAGAAACGGTGGAACTCCTGCCCTGTTCTCCTGAGCTTCTGCCATGTGTGTCACAGGATTGCATGCGCCAGCGCCTTAAAATATTTAGAAAATGAAACATAATTTTTAAGGAACGGCCTCAGCCACTGAGGCCGGCCTGGACGGACCGTTGTAAACAGAGCAGTGCTGGGCCCCAGGCAGAGGCCACTGCAGGCGCGAGACGGGATTCCTCTCACGGTGACGTCTCAGCTGCCGGGGTGAGGCCCACCGTATTACCCAGACAATACTGGTTGTGGGGGTCCCTGAACTTGCAGCTCCTTCACAGCAATACCTTTGTCCGGTTCAGTAAATGACTGCGCCACATTCCAACCAAGTTTAAAACACCAGACCGAGCATCACACCCAGTTTGCTTTCCGGTAAATGTAAAAAGTCGTTTTACCGTGGTTTTCTCTCACACCCTTCTCATTTCCTTCCCTATACGTATTCCCTTGTTTCCCACAATGTGTCAATGGCCTGTAAAAACCTCTCCTGAGCTGGTCTTCTTTGAGCATCTGTCACTTAACCTTCCCTTTTCTTATGTTTGCATTTTTAGTTTCTTGAGTTCCACCGACTTGTTATATTTCTGGGCATCGTTTTTCCACTTCTGCCTTTACATTCTAAACTCTCGATGTGGCTGTGTCTGTTCGAGCTCATTTCCTGTGCCGGGCTGCTGTTCCAAGCACACCTGGCGGCCTTTTGGAGGCTGTTCACCAGCTCGCGTGCATCGCTCAGCATCCTGTGAATATGCGCCGCGTCCTCCACCCAGCTCCCCTCACGAGAGGACGCCACACCGAGCCTGAGAGGTGTCTCCATCCGCGTTGGCCCGGCGGTTTCCTCACCAGGGATGCGGCTGTGCAGGGGGGAGGCGCTTGGTGTGTCGGTTCCTCTTTCTCGTCTCCCCAACGCCCGTCTTCGCTCCTTCGCCCTTCACTGCCACAGCCCTAGTGGCGCCTGTCCTCCCTCCGCGCCTGGCTCCTCTCCAGCAGTCACAACCTCGGGGCTGCCGGACAACCTCCGGCTTCCAGGCGTGCAGTTCGCCGTGGCCTGCGCTGGCTGCCACCAGGTCTGGAATGGCCACCGTGTCCCGGCATGTCACCGGGCTCCTTTCGGAGGGGCTGCGCCCTCGTTTAACCCGTGTCGTCTCCATCTGTCAGCTTCCTTCCTTCCGAGAGATGCTTCTACTGAGGCAACACTGGCACGTGCCTCAGAACGGCAGCCTCCCCTCCAGGTGACATCACCACACACCCCCGGTGCCGGCTCCCCCACAACCCGGCCCCGTGGCCTCCGGCCCCACTCAGACCCCCGGGGTTGGGTTTGATCAGGTTTGGTCTCCTCCTGTGCTTTGTGTCCTTACGCTCCGCACGGTGAGGTCGCCTGGTGTGAAGCCCCTCGGGCCTGCGGTGCTGGGCGCCGCCCCTCCAAGTCCCTCACGCTGGGCAGAGGCCCAGACGCCAAGCTTCATGGCCTATTAATGCCCCATGGCAATTGGGGCTGGCCCGGAGGCCCCTCTGATCACCACAGCGGTCAGGCTAGGACACAGCAATCCCGCCGGCGGGACCCTCCCCTTGCCGTTGCCTCGGCCCCCCAGCCCACCGCGGGGCTCGCAGGGGCGGCGCGGCCCTGCTGGACTTGGGCTTCTTTCTCGCCTGGGCGCCTGCGCAGAGGACCGCCGTCCTCTAGCAGTGCTACAGGGGCAGCCCCCGCGGAGACTCACGCGTCGCGCTCATGTGGACACCCCGCCTGGAGGCGCTCAGGGCTCCCCTCGGCCCCGTACCTGGCCTTCTCCCGAGGCAGAGACCGTGCTCAGCGCCTGGGCCTCAGCAGCGCGGTGAGCGTGCCGACAGAGGGGCTTTCGCGGGCTGGCCCTGAGGGCGCCGTGGTCCTGTGGCCAGCGCCAGGCCAGGCCTCGGCCCTCCAGGCAGCTCAGCGCCCCCCCACTGTTCTAGGCCATGTTCTCGAATCCCACAAGGCACAGGGTTCGCGGTCACTGCCAGATTTCGCTCAACTGAGATCCACTTTTTAGAGAGAGCATTGGGGTGTCGGCATGAAATCAGCTGGCAACGACCTGCGAATGTGAAGGGGGAGGACTCATAAGCTGGCCAGCGGGCCGGCAGAGCAGCTCCTGCCAGGCGGACGGTCCCGAGGCCGCCTTCCTTGCTCGGGGCTCTCGGCCAGAGCGAGTCCTCCTCTGTGGCTGCTCTCAGAGTCGCACACTCAACAGCAAAGCCTCCAGGCCCACAGGAGACCCATTTTCTTCCCTGTCCCCCTAATTTGGATGCGCCGCCCTGCGCCCCCACACCTGGGGTCTCCTCCACGGCAGCAGGGCCAGTCTCGACAAGAAGCTGGGGGAGCCCACGCCACCAGAGGCCGGGCCTCATTCGGTCTGGCCGCAGCCACCGCCCTGCACGGGCGGAGAAAAGGGTGGGGCCGTCCGCTGCGGGCGCCCACACTTCCGGGCGGGGCGGAGGCACTCGGCACTCACGGCTCAGAGCAGCTCACTGCTCCCAGACAAAAAGGCTTTCGGGGAAAATGGCCGGCCTCCTGCGGCCCAGGACGCTGCATGGCCACAGCCTGCAAACGGCCGCGTGGGAACGGCAGTGATGTCACTCCGCGCTCCCCACTCTGCCCGCCCCCCCCCCCAGACCACAGAGACCCCAGGTGAGGCAGCAGCGTCCACCTGACACCCCAAAGCCTCGATTTGCTAGTAAATCAGCTTGCTCTGCTGGCGGAGACAGCTCTGGACGCTCAGTCACCACTTCTTAGACCAGAATTCTCCAACCTGAACTGTCGTAAAAAAATGAGTGCATGAAAAACACATCCATCCTGCAGTATATAAAAAAGTTAAACACAATAACCGAGTGACATTTGCTTCCAGGTGTGCCAGACTGGTTCAGCACTTAAAAGTCAATAAATGCAATTCACCATATCAATAGAATAAAGAAGAAAAATCATTTGATCCTACCAATTGACACAGAGAAACATTTGACAAAATCGATCATAAATCTTTTTTTCATGACTAAAAACTCTCAGAGAACGTACCTGGATGAAGAGCAATTACAGAAATCACACAACTATTATTTTCTTTAAAGGCAACAGACTGGATAATTTCCCCCACGGTCAGGGAGCTTGTCTGCATTCACCACCTTGCTCAGCACCGTACTGGAAGTTCTGAGTGGTGTAGTTTCAGGAGACAGAAATCAAAGGAACAGTGGAAAGAAGAAACTGTACTTATTGCATGTGACATGGTATCTTGTGCAGGAAATCCCAAGGAAGACACCAAAAAGCAATCAGTATGTGAGCTCAGCAAGATTACAGTAGTGACAAGATTACAAAATCAACCCACAAAAATCAGTAAGTTATATGTTAATAATATAGATGATAATTGTTAATGGTGTTAATAAAATACAATGTTAGTAATACAGACGCGGAAGCCGACTTTAAAAGCACAATAAGCTGTATAGTTATAGAGAAAAATGCATAGGGGCAAACTTGATCGACCCAGGAGCTACATGATGAAAGTTTAAATTCTGATGAAAAAAAATCAGAGAAGACAAAGATAACTGAAGACACACAACGTGCCCACGGATCGGAAAACTCAATGCCGTGAAGATTTCTGCTCTCCCCAAACTGACCTCCAGGCTGAATGCAGCTCTTGCAGGGTCAGAAGTGAGAGATGTGGTGACGGTAACTCTACATTTTACATGGAATGGTAGGCGGAGTTGGCAAAAGAAACTAACATGAGTAAAATTCTGCTTCAGGTCTTGCTAGGGAGCTCCTCAATCAAGGTGGATGGAGTGGCAGGGAGAGACACGGGGACAGAGGAGCCAGAGCTGTGAAAAACATGCCCTGATTCTTCACAGAAGTACATGAGCAATGAGGAAGCTTAGCTCTGTCAACAACTAGATCTTGAACAAATGGACATCCACAGAAGGATAACAATAAGCTTTATCTAAAACCTCTCATGGAACAATTCTTACATAGAACAAGAATTACTGCAAAATGGATGATGAAGTAGAATGGAAAACTATGAGACTGTTTTAAAAATGAAAACTCCCCAGGACCTACAGGTAGGCAAAGAGCCCGTTTGTAGACGTGACGCCAAAATCACAGCCCATAAAAGAAAAAAAAAAATAGATAGTACTTGATCAAAATGAAAGTTTTTACTTGGCTGTATTCCTTGTTAAGAAGATCGAATGGCTAGTAAAGAAACACTTGTGAGCCCCATGCCCGGCAAAGGACTGTGAGCTGCAAACACAGAGAACAGTCACAGCTCGGGTAAGCAAGCACTTCAGTGGGCCGATGGCCCAAACCTAACAGGCACTTCTCAGAAGAAGAAATGCAGGTGGCAAGAAGCGATGGAGCGCTGTCCCGTACCACGGGCCTCTAGCAAAATGCAAATTAAAGCTAACATGAAACGTCACTACACACCTGTCAGAATGGCTAAAATTTTAAAAAAATAATAACAGGAACGCTGCAGTGCCATCTGTGTTTTCTGTATGGCAGTCCCGAGCTGGACACGCCCTCCATGCCCTCCAAACCGATGGCCCACCCACACCAGCGCCTGGCCCAGCAGTCAGGAGCGGGGGCTCCCCACAGGCCGCGAGGACAAACCCCCAGGGAATCAGGAGCGCGAACAGCAAGACCATCCCCGAGGTCTGCGCGGCTCATGCCACTGCTCCTAGAACATTCTTGACTTAGCAGATGAGCAAGCGGGAACAGGCTGTGACTGCAGAGCGAGTGCACGGGGTGGCAGGGAGGGCGAGGCAGAGGAGGCCCGGGAGTCTGCGTGAGGGAAGGCTGTCTCTGCAGCCGACTGCGTGTGTGGGATGTGCCTGGCGGCAGGCACACACACACGCACGCGTCCTGGCCGTGGCCTCATGCTGGGAGTAGGAGCGAGGCCGCCCAGAGGCAGGTGCAGCGCGAACGGGACTGCCGGGCGGTGTCCTGGGCGTGCATGGGAAAGCGCCTTCACCATCACACCCAGAGGAACAGGAGAGCTGCGGGCGCCCTGCTGATTCTGTGGCTGCCGAGGCAGCACGGGTGAGGCAGAAGCCTGGGGAGCATCACGACGAGGCTGCCCAGACGCTGGCCCGGGGCTCCCTGCGGGGAGGACGCTGAGTCTGCGGTGACGACACAGGGTCCTCTCCAGCCCACAAACAAGCATGCTGACGTGGCCCTGAGGTAGGAGCGTGCCAGCACCCGCAGCTCAGATCCCGTGCGCGAGGGAGGTGGGCCTGTCGCTTGTGGCAGGCTCTCCGTGAGGACCTGGGGCCAGCACCACCCTGCCGGCACTGGATGATGCGTGACACGGGGAATGAGAAAACGTCTCACTGGATCCTGGGTTCTGTCCCGGGTGAAGGTCACCGCCCCCCGGTCTCTGCACCCTCGGGTCTGTATGGGGTAAAGTCAAACCAGCTGTGGGATGGGAATTTCAGCCCCTCTTCTTCCACCCACCTAAGATGCCCGTCATGTGAGGACGCTGCTGCTTCCTGGACACGGCCCGCCCTCCCCACCGGGGCTGGCCCTGGGGATGAGCCAGCCGGCCGCTGAGGACAGGGCAAAGAAGGCACGGCCGCGCTGTCCGGGGCCTGCAGGGCCTTCCTCAGCTGCCCGGTGCGGCCCGGGGCCTCGCGGAGTCGGCCAGCAGTGTCCAGGCCTCACCCCTGGATGGTCGCCCCACGAAGGCGGAGGCCGCTGGCCTGGCTTGCCCTACCCAGACCCAAACACGGCCCTCCCAGAAGTGGACACTCACCCTGCTTTCACACAAACGCACAAGAGCAGCCCGGGAGGCGAGTGGGCCAAGGACAGCCCCAGAGGGGCGCTGTGGGCAGCGGGTGCTCGTGTCCCTCCCCCGGCCTTGCGCCAGGGCCCCAGCACCTCCAGATCCCCCCGACAGACTTGATCCCTGCCCCAGCCTGCCTCGTGCCGCCGTTCTGCCCGCACACACGGAGCGTCACAGCCTGCTTCCGTGTCGTTCTCACTGCCGCTGCCCACGCGGGGCAAGCACAGGATAAGCCACCACAGAAATATATGCTGTATTCACATGGGAAATAGCTACTTTATTTTGTGGGCTCCACGAAATAAAATATGAAACGTGGGCCTCCCTGGTGGCGCAGCGGGTTGAGCGCGGCACTGCAGCCCGAGTTCGATCCCCGGCCAGGAGGGGACCCCCAGGGCGCAGCAGACCTCTCCGGCCCCCCGCTGCTCCCTCAGCAGTGCGTTTCAGGGGATCCGCCTGTTGTGCTCCCCACTCTGTCTCTGGCGACTCCGCTCCCTTCCCACGCACCTCTGGCTTGCGCCCCAGCTCTTGTGTACATTATGAATAAATAATAAAAAAATATGAGATGTGTAAGAATGGAAAGCCCATTTCATGCCAACGTCAGGCCGAGATCCGCAGTATTGCGTGTTGTGACTGCCTTCGACTGGGGTGTCTGCGATTCCGCCTCTAACCCAGGCCCCTGAGTCTGCTGAGGCTCTCGTACAGCAAGGCGCGGGGCCAGGTGGCGCTGGTGCGGGCGCAGAGGGGGCGTCTTCGGGGCGAGTGCGATGAAAGCAGAAGCCAGAAACAAGCAGGGTCGCAGGTGTCTCGGTCGGGGGGTTCATCAGGGACCCGGCAACGGGGGCTTCTGCTCTGATGAGAGCCCGAGGCCTGTGCGCGCTTTCTCAGGGAACGCGCCCTCATACAGCTGCGTGCCCCAGGGGATGGAGCCCATGCCCAGGAAGGAGACAACCTCAATTCTGGAGAAGGGAGGGGGAGGGGAAGGCTTCTCTGAGGAATATGTAATTTTACCAGCTTGAAGCCCCAAGTCACAATATCTGAGAGGGAAGGAGAGGGGGGCGGTCAAAGACAGACGCGAGAGAAGCAGGGACTTGACCATGGAGTCGTCGCTGATGGGTAGGCACTTGGTGACAGGCAGAGCAGACCCAGGCCCATGCCTAGAGCAAGCAGCATGGGGTAGGCCTGCATGCCACTCCAAGGCACAGCCGCTTGACCGTTTTTTTTAAAGATTTTACTTATTTTGCACACAAGAGCTGGGGTGCAGGCCAGAGGCACAGGACAGGAGGCAATACCAGAGACAGAGCGGGGAGCAGAACAGGCGGATCCACTGGAGCACACTGCTGAGGGAGCAGCAGGAGGCAGGAGAGTCTGCTGCGCCCTGCGGGTCCCTCCCTGGCCGCGGATCGTGCTCGTGCTGCAGCGGCTGCGGAAGCTTCATAGCGCTGAGACTTGAGGCCTTGCGCCACCAGCGAGGCCCGGGGCTTGCCAGCTACATGAGCATAAACCCAGAGGGAAACAGGCGCGGTGTACGTGGGCCACGTGAAGGCCACGTGAAGCCTTCCACAGTAAGAAGAAACCCGCGAGGGGCACAGAACGGGAACGGGAAGACTGTACATTGTTTCACACTTTTAAAGGAAAGCTTGAAAATCTAATGAAGCATTGAGAGGTTATTTAAAAGTACAGGAGTTTGAAAAAGAGCGACGTCACCATTGTATCTTCAGCAGATTAAGTAAAATGAAGGGATCAAACAGCAGATTGGAGGGAGTGAAAAAAGATGCGTTTCCTTGGCAGACCGAACTGGAGAAATCATCCCGAGGCAGCACCAGACAAGAAAGAGATGAGAAACGTGTCCGGGAGACCAAGCACAGAGGGGAATGAAAAGTCTGAGTATTGTCAAAGCGAGTTCCAGAAGGAAAAACGAAGGACAAGAATCCATGTCCAAGAGAGACTGACAGTGGCCGAAATTTTCCACGATCACTGTAACGTGTAACCCTTACCTCCAGGAAGTCTGCGAGTGGAAATCCGCACAGATAAAAATCAAACTTGGGGCCTCCCTAGTGGCACAAGGGGTTGAGCATCGCACTATGGAGCTTCGGCAGCCGCTGCAGCACGAGCTCGATCCCCGGCCAGGGAGGGACCCGCAGGGCACAGCAGACCTCTCCTGCCTCCCGCTGCTCCCTCAGCTGTGTGTTTCAGTGGATCTGCCTGTTCTGCTCCCCGCTCTTTCTCTGGCAGATCCTTTCACGTCCCCACCTCTGCCCTGTATCCCAGTTTTTGTATGCATAAATAAATAAATCTTTTAAAAAAAAAAGAAATCCAAAGTAACACACGGATCTTAACATATGCAAAGACCAGATACAAATGGAAATGTGCATCCAAATATCTACCTTAGGCTTCTCTAGTCTTTCTTTTTGGAGCAAAGTTCCATAAGACCTGAGAATAGATTCTGGATTCTAGTCGTAAAATGAATCTGATCAGAAGCACGCTAAGACGATTGGGGACAAGCATGGCGCATGAGCAATTTCCAAAAACGTCCGTCTTCTCATCCCAGTTCCAATTATTTCTGTCACTGTGTGAATCTGGTCATGTAAACTGGAAGACAATCACAATTTAAAATTTGCAAAGTCAAGACAACTATTCTCAAATGCTAACAGAAGAAGCTCAAAATGATAAAACCATGTACACATGGACAAGCACCTATAAAGGACGCTGCAGTCTGACACCTACCTCATGCAGAATGCCGCTGCTCTAAGTTACATGTGCTCTCTCTAGAAATTAAAATGTAAGTCCTAGGACACAGATGTTACCAATTCTTTTTTTTTATAAGACTTATTTATTTATGCACTCAAGAACTGGGGTATAGGCCAGAGGTGGGGGGGGGGCAGGGGTGGGTGAGAGGATTCACCAGAGATAAAGCGGGGAGCAGAACAGGCAGAATGACAGAAATACACTGCTGAGGGGAGCAGCGGGTGAGGCAGGAGAGGTCTGCTGCACCATGTGGGTCCCCTCCCTGGCCGGGGATCGAACTCGCGCTGCTGTGGTTGCAAACATCTTCATAGTGCTGTGCTTAATCCCTTGAGCCACTAGGGAGGTCCCCCATGACCAATTCTTAACCAATTACTACAATTCTTCTTCATTATTAATTTATAAGCTATGTAAGAAATTTCGTACTCAAGACTGGTCTCTAAAATAAGACTGGCATTCTTTCAAATCGCATAAAACGGCACTGATATTAATTCTATTAAATATTTTACTTGCAAATCAATTTCCCCAGGTTTTCCTAGAGCAAGTGGCATAATGTAGTTGCAAATTGTATTACAAGTAGATTTTCCCCAACTAATCACTTTCAGTGCCATGCCCCAACTAAATAATCCTGAAATATTTGCATTCGATTATTTGGAAAATAATAATTATAACAGTTATAATGTTTCCTAAGAGACCAATAATCTAGCAAATTAAACCCAGTGAAGTATAAAGACATCACCATTATCTTTTCCTGTTGATGAACTGGATCAGGGAAAGCACCAGCTATTACTCAATAAATAAATAACGAGGTGAGTCTTTTGTTAGTGCTCAGCGATAGCCAAGGAGGGGTGTCTGGGGCTCGTAACACAGCTTCCCACAAATTGAAAGCAAAGAATTAACGGGGAGATTTGTCTGAAAAACAGATCTTATTTCTCCTTCTGCGTAACAGCTGTGTGTGCAGGATATGCTCTGCTGTGCTGAGCTTGGGTTGTCCTCCTTCCGACTGCAGTGGGGCAGAGGGAAGCAGGCCTCGACAGTTTTTTAAAACCATAAAAGAGGGGCCTCCCTGGTGGTGCACTGGGTTGAGCGCCGCCCTATGGGGCTTCCGCAGCCGCTGCAGCGTGAGTTCCATCCCCGGGCAGGGAGGGACCCACAGGCGCAGCAGACCTCTCCTGCCTCCCGCTGCTTCCCTCAGCAATGTGTTTTGGTCGTTCTGCCTGTTCTGCTCCTCACTCTGTCTCTGGTGAATCCTCTCACCTCCTGCACCTCTGGTCTGTACCCCAGCTCTTGTGTGCATAAATAAGTATTTTTTAAAAATAAAACTATAAAAGAAAAGTAACACTACCTGGTAAAAGTGTTTATAATTAATAAAAGACCAAACTAAATTACCTTGAGCTGCTAGAAAGAAAACAGCCTTTCAGGAGCCTTCAGCGGTATCCTCGCCAAGTCTAAGTCAAGTTAAACGCAAAGCCCGCCCCTCACCTGGCCACAGCCCGACTGTCTGTCCCAGCTTCTGAGCACGCGGGTCTCATGGTCCCAGCGCGCGTTCTCCGCGCGGCTTCACCGGGGCGAAGGGCGCGGGCTGGGCAGCGGGAGCGGGCTGCGAACCTGGGACGGCCGAGGAGGCGGGAGGCTTCTCCACAGCTGCAGCCCGGCCGCGGACGTCTCCCCAGCGGTCAGCGGTGAGGCCCCACCTTCTGAAGTGTCAGCGGAGTCCGCTCCCCGCGCAGGGCCAGTGGGCAGCAGAGGCTGCGTCCTGGCGCCGACGGCTAAGGCCAGCAGAAAGGAAACAGCCGTCTAGGACGCCTCGCCGCCGCGCCGGGAAGAGCCGGAGGACGCTTGACCCGCACTCAAGGACCCGCGCTCGGGGCCGCAGCCGACGAGGCCCGGCGGGGTGTCCGCGGAGCGGACCGTGACAGGAATGGCAGACCAGTCTCTGCGTGGAGTCGCGGGCGGCTCAGGCCGCAACCCCGCGCCAGGCCTCCAGGCACGACACCGCAGCCCGCAGCCCCTGGGGAGCCCCGCCCGGCCAGGGCTGGTGTCCCTGCTTTGCTGCAGGCGACGGAGGCAAGGACCTGGCCCGGGGCTGGCTGGTCAGGCGGGATCTGAGACGCGCAGGCACGAGGCGCCCCTGCCCAGGAGAAGCTGAAACCCTCGCGGCCCTGATTCGTGCGCGCCCCACAGGACCACGCCGCTGGGCCGCCCGCTGAGCCCGCCGGCCGTGGAGCAGGTGCGTCTGCAGCGCGCGAGGCCAGGCCGAGACCAGACTCAGGAAACATGCAGGCGGGGGCGAGGGAGGAGCAGGGCCCAGCGGCTGCAGGCTGCTCCTGGCTGAAGGCTGGAGAGGGCCCCAGTCCCCTGCCCCGCCCCTGAGGCTCATGGTGCCGCGGCCCTCAGCCCGCAGCTCCTGCGCTCAGGGCCCCGGGAAACTTACTCAAGTCAGGGAGTGCCCAGTCCACCCACGGGTAGGCCTGGGCATGGGGCCAGGTAGAGTGGCCACTAGCTCCTTCGGGTCAGACTCCAGGGTTCCAGGCCTTGTCCGGGCGGGCGCGCACCCTACACTCATCACACCTTTCAAGCCTTCCTCATCTTTGTCGCTTTCCTTCAGACTGGCGGTGCCGGGCTTCAGCGTCAGTGCTTGACAGTGCGGCCGCTGGACCGCGCGTCCTCCGGGTTCGCACCCCCAGAAGGTCTGAGCCGGCATATCACAGGCCAGAGCCTCCCGCCAGGAAAGGCCGACCCAGGCCCGCGGGGCTGCCCCGCCCAGTCTCGCCGCTGCAGGTCAGGGCGGTCAGCCCAGGGCTGTGACGAGGGCGGGCGGAGGCGTCCAGGCTGGAACCGAAGCACACGCTGGGCAGGGAGAAGCGCCCCACAGGGAGGGGAGGGCCCTGGAAGGGGAGGCTGGAGGAACCCCCGAGGCCAGACCTGTTTGCTCCCAGCTCCATGTCCTCTGCTCACCTGGGTCCTGACCACGAAGGGTGCGGCGCAGGTGGGACAGGGAGGGGCACCTGAGCACGGTGTCAGAACAGCTTCGCTCACGCGGACCGGCTCGGGCAGTCAGGAGACAGCTCCCTCTCGTTCCCGAAACACACAGCAAGACGGGCACGTGCATCCGTCCACTCGGCACCGTTCACAAGGTCCCCAGACCGAGCTGGACCTGCGTCTCGCCCAGCGCGAGCCTCGGTCTTAAGCCGTTGCCGGGGTAACGAGTCCAAACCGCACCTCGGGTCAGAGCCACCTCTAGTTGTCGCCGAAACTGACTCAAGCGTCTGTTCAAAGACTCCCAGCGAAGAGAAGCGCATTGCGTGCAGACACACAGGAAACAGACCCTGTTGCTGCTGGATAGTCATCAAGGGTAGTCTTGAAAGAAATTTAGTTTTCTTTCTCTTTCTTGCTATCTATGGCTCGTTATTTCACCCTCCGCCGCCTACATCAGCTTTGCGGTGCTGCATGGGCACCTGCTAGCCGGAGTCGGTGCGGGTGTCCTCATGCCGGCTCTCTTTGGGTGGAGCGCCCCATGCTTCACTAGGACGGAGCCACCGCAAGCCTGAGCAGAAGAGCAAGTTCGTAACCTGGTGCCGCTGCACAGACTCGGCTCTCTCAGCCCGACCGGCTAGTCCGCGATTTCCATCTCTCAGAAGTAACACGGCCACGCCCAGCACTGATCTGTAGCTCCCAGAGGACAACTTTATTTCAGTTGCAAAGACGCACCCTCTGGCCAGCAGAGACCCCGGCCTGGCTGCCCGCCCCCCACCTAGGGGAAGCCACGCTCCTGTGTCATGCTGTTGGGAGTCTGGGGGCTCAGACATTTCCAGGACACCCGTGGGAACCGCTAAATGCCCATTCTCCGTAGCGTGAATATGTCACAGTTTAATTTTGTCTGAGGAAAAGATTGGTCATTGCTCATCTCCCCGGTGCTTGGATTGGTTCACACATCACATCAGCCCTGGAAAAGTAATTACCCTTCCTTAGGCCAACAATACTTGATAAATTGTAGAAACCTTCCAGGGGAAGTCTCCACATCACCTGCTTGCCGTAATAAATCAGCCAGGCAATCCCACCTCGGAGTCACTTCATTACTGAGTGTGGACCGAGAAAATGACTTTCTATATTAGCATTGCTTACTTAGGAGGTAACAGATCTCACAGTCCCTTGGAAAACATGACCTTAAAGTGATATTGCCTCAACGCATGTGTAATTGGCTTTAAAAATAATAATTCTGAACAATACACAGATCTTCCCCACGTTAATACAGATGCTACCGATGCATTATCTCTTAGCCCGTGGGGTGGGGCCTGAGGCCAGGGCTGGCTTGCAGGCTCCGCGGCGGGGTGGTCCCTGCCTCTGGGGTCTCCTCAGCACCACCCCTCTCGTGACTGCCCCAGAGCCCCAGCCCCAACCTCCATCTCCGCTGCCTGTGCTCCTGCAGAGACCTCAACTGAGTTCATGCTGAATGGCTTCCTGTTCTCTTTCAAACAAAAATGCAGAACTGTGGTGGTTGCAAAGCCCTCCACGGTCGGCTCACCTTTCGCTCTAAGGTAACTGGGGTGTGAAGACCAGCCAGGTGAAACGCTGGTGTCATCGCAAGCTTCGGGAGGGTAAGTGACATCAACGTGACTGCTCAGTGGTGAGGCGGCATCCGCCCCCAGAAGCGGGCACCTGAGAAATCTCCCCAGGGCAGCTGGCCCTTGCCTCTACAGCCCGGTCTTTGCAGGGGTCGCCAAGCCCAGCCCCCTCCCAAAGGAAGAGGAGGAGTCCAGCTTCGTGGAGAGAGCGTCCCGGGTCCAGCCGCTGACCTATGGAAGGCGGCCTTCTGGCTCACTCAAGCAGAACGACCTTCTCAACAAACACTCCTTCATTAGACGTGAAGAAGACGATCTCCACCATCTTAAGCCACACATAAAATTAATTTGAGGAAAATCACATAAATAGATGCAAAAGTCAAGCGGTACTATTTTTAGATGAGGAGGAAATAGCATATTACCATGATTCAGGGGAAGTAAAAAATTTCTCAAACAACACTCCGAAAGCATTAACCATGAAATTAAAATATTTTTTTCTGCACTTTTTCCGAAAAATTTATCTCCATAAGCCGTTTCCCTTTCATTTCTGAGTATTTTCTTAGGATCCTCAACTGTGTTATTTTTGACAATTTGCTTAGAACTCAGCCTTCACGTCAAACTATAAAGTGAGACAGTTTAACTAAGTACGTCTTCACATCTTTCACCTCCAGTGTATTATCATTCTAGCATACTGGAGGTTGTTTTCCCCAGGCATTTAATTTTTATAATACAAGATTACAAGATGATATTTAAATGACAGTTTCAGCTATAAAAGTCCTGTGTGCTTTTGGAGAGCTGCAAGCCTCTGCAATAACCCTTGTCAGCTGCCTGCACATTTCCAAGTCACCAGCAAGGGACATCTCTGTTGGGTGAGTCTGCCCACAGGAAACACCTGCTATTTCAAGGTATTAGTGCAGCTACAGAAACTGCCAACTTTGTTCCAAACTTTGACGAAAAGAACTCTACTTAAGATGCATCTAGTATGAAACTCAATTATCGAGTACAAGATATCTATGAACATCACCATTTGAAGAGTTAAAGCACTTTACCTACATTGTTCTCTTTTTTCCTATAAGCAATTGATTGCGAATAACTGGAAAAATGAATCTGAAACTTAGATACATATATCTGCATAATACACACATATCTTCCATTGTTTCTATCTTTATCACGTTTTATATCAAAGCAGAGAGGCAAAAGGGATGAAACAGCCACTTACTTTATTTTGCTCCTGGTGGAACATTGTCTGCTTTCTTCCGATGCAAGCGTGTACGTGTGTTGACGGGAGCGGCTTAATGAGTTTGAAAGGGCATTGGAGGAGGAGCCATTCTGAGACGACACTTGCAGTAGCACCCACTGCTTCGTAAAAAACACGCTCAGTGAAGATACTCTGAAATAAAAGGAGCCATCTCACCTCGGTGTGCGCCAGAGCCCTCTCCAGTGCCGTCCGAGACGTGTGCAGGTTATAAATTCTAACCCCTGATGTCTTTTAAGGCATGATTTCAATGAAAAGATACAGGGGTGTTCATGAAATTTGGCTGGTAAAAATAATAGGACTGCCCCCTCTGGGGACACTGAGGAAAGAGACAGGGAGGTGAAGGCGGGAAGGGCGCTGCCCTCTGCAGAGAAGACCCCGTGTCTTCCAATTATCTGAATTTATTTCTTAAGACTCATTGCAGGCGGAGGCCATCGAACCGTTCCCCGGGAGAGAAACAGGGAGTGACTCGCGCGCAGCGACCTAGCAGCCCTGGCACAGCCCCGCTAACCCCGACAGGTCCGCCCTGCGCTGACCTCGAGCCCAGAGACCCAGGCCCCGGGTCGAAGGGCGCCGGCTCCAGCCCGTTGCCGGCCGGCTGGGACGTCTCACTCCGCGTGGCCTGCCCTGCCACCCCAGCTTTGCTGACTGAGCAGCTCGCTCGCTGGCTCGTTCAGGCCGCACCCGCCACCCCCACGGGCCAGCGTCCTGCGTGTGGCCTCCCGCGCCTGCGGCCAGAGCCCATCCACTGCCTCGACGCCAGGGCAGTTTGAGAACTGGGTCAGGGCGCCTTTCCCTGCTGCAGCGGCCGCTTCGGACGTGGCCTGCGAGCCCCTGAGCTCTCCCGGGAAGGGGAAGGGCCGGGACTCCCTCCTGGGCCTCCGGCTCCAGTGAGCGGGCCCTTCGCGGTTCCGGGGGCTCCTGGTGCCCCCTGGGGCGCAGCCGGGAACACCCGATGTGCTTCATTCATGGAGCTGCCGGGCAGGGGCCGGAGGGAAGCCCTCCTCCGCATCTAGACACTCCGCGGTCAGAACCGAGGGCCACTGGCTCATGCCACTGGCCAAACGCTGCTCTGCTAGCAATGCGCCTGGAACCTTCCGTGGGCCCTCCCGGCTCTGGGGTCAGTTCCAGCTGCCACGCCTGGCCATTTCCGCAATTCCAAAGTGCTGGGAAGTAGAGCAGAAAAGCGGGAGGCTGCAGACAGGCACTCTGGCCCACAAGTGTCCTTTGCAGCGACTGGCCGCCGCGTGGCTGGCAGCGGGCAGCGGTCTGCAGATTGAAACAGGGACCTGGTCAGCAACTCTGACCTCTGTCAAGAGGTGCGGGAAAATACAGGGACCTCATCCTGGCTCCCGTCACACCAACACCACGAGCGAATGGGCTAAAGCAGGCAACCTCGTCGGACACACTTCATTCCCCCAGGAATGCAGATGACGGGCGAGGCACCGGGCCAGCCTCTGCCGAGAGCGGCCGGCTGTGCAGCTTTGATGACACCGATACTGGGGGTGTGCCCTGCAGCCACAGTGCGTTTGAGGCTGTGCCTGCGAGGTCACCAGCACGGGAGCAGGCTCCCCGGCGGGCCAGAATGGCCAAGCGTGCGAAGGCAGCAGGGGAAGCGGACGGGCTCGGGACTGCGGGATCCACTTCCTTTCCATTCCGGCCCATTGTAAAGACGATTTGAGGCTGCTGGCGTGATTACGTCCATCGCAAGTGTTTTAAAGATAAAAGCAGGTTAGGATAAAAAAACTCAGGAGGAGGGACTGAGGGCACGGTCGCTGCGGCCTGGCGCCTCTGCAGGGCGGGGGTGGGGTCGGGGCCGCTGGCCTCTGGGCCCTGCACCTCAGACAACAAGGGAACCGCTGCTTGAAATAAACAACCTTTTCTTCTGAAGCTTGCATGCTAAAGAAATTTAAATGTCAGCACCTCATCGGGACTTCACTGAGCCAAGGCCTCAGCTCTGTCTCTGCAGTGAATGCACAACTGTGTCCCGATGCCTCTGCCAGGCGCGTTGCCCCTCGCCAGCGGCACAGCACCTAGCACCGCTGGGCAAGAAAGAGCGACCCGGCCGGCCCCACGCGGGCCCCACGCTGCTGTGCTCCTCTGCTCCAAGAACTAAAGCCAGACTGCCGACAAGAAGCAGTGGTCACTCGGTTCAGACGAAGCAGGTAGCGTCACCACTAATTCTCACCTTTATGATAAGGCCCTCGGCGCAGACGGAGACCCCAGGCTGGTGCTGCAGCCCCGAGAACACCCTCCGCGGGGACCGCTCGCCCAGTGCTGGCTGGCCTGCCGGCCGGCCTCACCACCGGAAGCTACAAGGCAGAGCAGGAGGGGGCGAAAGAGCTGTGGGGAGCATGGGAGAGAGAACGGGAGAACCTTTTAACTGATAGTGTCATCTTTGCATAAAGTACAAATGATTGAAATTAATTACATGCGACGGTTATTGGACATGAAGCTCTTAAAAAACACCTGTGGAGCTAAATAGGCGTGTCCCACCCTCTGGGCAGTGCAGAACTGCTGTCCGAGAACCATTCTCACCACGTCCATCCAACCCGCTGGCCAAACACCAGTGCCACCCTCTCTGGTGGCCGAGAACGTGCTGCCTCCTGGTGCTGGCGTGCCGGGCGTGGCCGCATGTGGCTCTGTCATCTCCTTCCAGCTCGGCTCTTACTCTGGAGCCCACGGAGCTGCCCAGACCCGACTCCACTGATAGACCTTGAATTACAAGCAACTAAGTAAACATACAGCCAACGCGATGTGAGCGCAAAAGGAAAAACATTCCTATAAAAACGAAATCCGATGGCAAGGAGAGGACCATGAAAGTGACCTGCTCAGAGTAACTGTTCTCAAGGTGCGGGAAAGGTGACTGGAGACGCCAGGGAGCATCCCAATCCTCGAAATGCTCAGACGCACGAAAAGGTCTTGAGTGTCCAAGTCCTCTCTGCAGCCCCAGAAGTGGCCGTCACTAGCGCCCACCATGATGTGGCTCGTGGCCTTGATGTGACTCCTGGCCACGGGGTTCCTCACACGCTCCTGAGTTTGAGCTCTGCTCCCAGAGATCTCGCACTTTCCAGTTTCCCACGCACGCACGGCCCCGCACAGGTCACCTGTGCCCACCTCGCCCACTGCCTCTTCAGCCACGTGTTTCCTCCAGCCCGCCAGACGCCAGCCCGCAGGGAGTTTCGCCAAGGACAGGCTGGGCGGGCAGCGGGGCAGGCAGTGGGGCTGGCAGAACCTGCCACCGACAGGGGTGCTGTGGTTGGCTTGAGGCTCGTCTCGCCTGGACACTGCCTGATCTTTGACCTTGAGTGGCCAGGGGAGTGTTGTGAGCAGGAACGACACACCTGGGTGGAAGCACTGGCAGGTGCCGTGGCCGCGGCTGCCCACGCAGGCACAGAGCGAGCCTCCGGGCGGCCCAGGCGCGGGTGCAGGCAGCTGGCAGACAGGTGCGCGTCTTGGGGCCGAGGGGCCCCCAGGAGGAGGCCAGGCCCCTGAGTGGTGGCAGTCAGGGGGCGCACGTGAGGGGCCCAGGTGGCGGTGGGAGGTAAGCGTCCTCGGCTCCAGCTGAGACACCCCGAGCCCCGACAGAAGCGCCTGCACCCCGCAGCACCTTCTGCCGGCAACACATGTCCTATTACCAAACGAAAACTGCAAGGACGCCACATGCCTGTCGGAAAAGTATTAGAGTCACCTGAGGAACGTAGAAGCTCTGCATGCACAACTGGGGCGGCGTGGTAACCCAGCGGCCCAGGCCTCGGAGCAGAGGGCGTTAGGGGCACCGCAGTCAGCGGCCCAGCGCTTTTCCAAAGCACGCTGCGAACAGCTCTAAACGAGACTTTGTTCTCCCTTGTGACTGAAGTGATTGTCATGAAGAGACCCAAAAACAGGCGATTTCAGCTGCAGACAAATCTGGAGTCACTTTCAGTTTCTTGGACAATCCACCCCTCGTTTCAGAAACTCGCAGCAAGCGAGTCACACATACTTGGACTGGCACGAAACTGATCTGCTGAAGAGGTAACTTTTTTTAGAAAAAATGGCCAATGAGTCATCAACTCTAAATAGACTAAAACTTACATTTGGGGATGATTTATCAGAAATGCATCCCAACATTATCACAGAACGCGCTCACAGCTTCTGCGGTCCTCTGAACAGCTCTGCTGACAGCTGCGTCAGCAGGAAGATTCCGATTTTTAAAATCATCAGAAATTATTTGCACTGTTGCGGGTCCTGAGTCTTTGGCCTCAAAGGAGGTCGACCAGAAGGCTCCACCTGGCCAGCCCTGACCTCATTCCCCGAGCACACATGTGTGTTCAACGCCGCGCTCACAGCTATGTAGATGAAAGTGCACTTCAGCGTTGACGTCGCCTGCGCTGAGCTGGGTCTCTGGCAGTGCCTCCCGTCGTCGGCAGACGGAGCCATGCAGTAGCACAGCCAGACGCCAGCGTGGGCCAGCACACAGTAGGGCTAAGATGTGCGTTTCCCTCCCTTTTCTTATAATCTGCATCCATCCTATTTCGCATATTTATTTGGCACATATATACTAGAGGTGAGTTCCATTTCCTGTCTTGGGATTTCAGTAATCAAATTTGGGGGAAAGTAAGACTGTACACCAAATTTACTAGCTGCTATTATATTACCACGATCACTGTCATCATCATTTTCATGTTAATCCTGCATCCTAAAATACTTCTCAATAGCAGCTAAACTTTCCCGCAGAACTTCCTTTCCTTTCTAAAAAGCCTGGGGTTGAATCTTTAATCAATACAAAAAATGAAACCTCAGCTTTTCCGCAGCCCTTGATAATTTTAGGAGTCTTTGACAAATTCGCCACCTTCCTAGCAATTGTTCTCTTCCCCCACATTATTCAGAAATGCCAATTAGTTTCCTCTGAAATCCAGCTGTCTGATAGAAACTTGTGAGTATCTTCATTTCCCTGGTGGTGCCTATGGATTTCTCTGTATCACACGAGGAGATTAAATAAGGCCTCCGGAGAGCCTGTGCTACCTCTCGCTTTTGGCCAACCAGAGGCCGCTCTCCTGGGAACCCATTAAAAGACGGGCCTGTTAGAGCCCGGAGCTCAGGTGGCGGATAACAAATGGCAATAGCTTCCCCCGCCACCCGAGCCCACCCGGTCGTCCGAGTCAGCCCTCACAGGAAGGCATCTGTCCTGCAGCCTCCTTCCGGACGGGGCTGTGTTGGCTTCAGCGTCTCCCTGGGCCAATTTAAAGGCTGACTTCCCGACTCTCCCCTTTGTCTCTCCCAGAGACGATGTTCAAAGCCACTTACTTCATTTGCTTTTGACATGAAACGAAGAACAAGTGCTATTTAAAATACCTGTTGGACAGGTAATAAAACCTGTGACTCATTAAATCCACACATAGGTTTGAGGCTTCCCCAGCCTCTGGTCTGAACATTTCCATTCAGGGAAGGACCTGACTGCACCTCACCGCCCTGGGTTATTGTCTGATGGCACAGGCACGCTTCTGTCCGCTGACTGCAATATGCAGAATGCTTGCATTATGGGCCTCCCTGGTGCGCAGGGGTTGAGCACCGCTGTGAAGCATCCGCAGCCCTGCAGCGCGAGTTCATTCCTGGCCAGGGAGGGGACCCACAGGGTGCAGCGGACCTCTTCTGCCTCACCCTCTGCTCCCCTCAGCAGTGTATCTCAGTGGACCTGCCTGTTCTGCTCCCCACTCTGTCTCTGGTGAATCCTCTCACTCCCTGCACCTCTGGCCTATACCCCAGCTCTTGTGTGCACAAATTAATATTCTAAAATAATCTTAAAAAACAGCTTGATGGATTAAATGCTTCAAATGAACAAGAGGAAAATCAAGCCAGTCGCCGACACGAACAGGCAGGTACTTGAATGCGATGACAAACGCGGAAATTGCTTCTGGAAGCAAGGACCTCTCAGGCATCACTAGAGAAGGAGCACGCAGTGTGACAGGTTTTGTTAGTTGAACTTTACACCACTGAATAAAGTGATGCGACGTGAGTGCCTGTTGTGCGGCCGGAGCTCTGACGTACCTTAGCGTGTTCACTTCCTTGTCAGCTGGTATCTGGAATAAGCGCTGGAAGCAAACCCGAGGACGAGGACGCCGCGCTGCCTCCTGGGTGGGTCACCGCTCAGACTGTCTCCTGCGTGAGGCTGCGGTGAGCCTGAACGGCCCGACTCGGTGTGGTAAGTAAAACTCTCCTGGGACACGGCACGACCCTTGCCTGCGCCCTGTGTCTGACTTCGCACCGAGCCCCGGAGCCCGAGAGCTGAGCTGCTCTTGGACCTCACACGGCAGAGCAACAGGTGTGCAAGGCCCGGACGCTCGCTGCCGCACCACTGGCGGTGGACGTTTGCCTGCTCCTGCCTGCAGTGCCGGGAGGCCTCTCTGGGCCTCTGCCCTGCAGCATCAGCCGCGCATGCTGAGGCACCGCTAGACGGGCCCGTCGCTCACCGCGCGAGGCCGTGGGACCCCTGGCTGGCCGCACGCCGAACCCTCGTCCCGGTGAGGTCGCCGCCACACACTGAGCGCCGTGGCCAGTCTCCTCTGCCCACTGCCCACCCGACCCCATGCCCGCGCCTGCAGCCTGAGTCCTGACTCCCCCACCTCCCGCCTCCCTCTGCCTGGCACCGTGCAGGCCACGCTTCCAAGCCCAGCTCCTGCCCATGCCGCCCTCCCGCCCTCTCCTCCGGCGCCATGAACAGCCCTCCTCCACTCAGGCACCTGCCCGCACATGCCCCTCCCCGCCGCCAGCACGGAGCCCTGAGGGCAGCCACGGCGTCGCCGGCGCCACGGCCACACTGCTGAGTGCGTCCGTCAGGAGCCACTGATGTCTGAGTGCCACAGACGGGAGCACAAAGTAAAACACGTCCACACTCCGAGGCTGATCTCCGTTTCATGTGCGTCAGCACTGAGACCAACTTAAGTGCGGGCTCATCCGGCCGCTCCTGTCCCTCTTCGCCTCACCGTGGAAGCGGTGTCCGCGGCCACTCTTCTCCCTGGACTGGTCTCGGCCACTCCTGGAAGCAGAGCCGACCAGCAGGCAGCGGTCTCAGGCGCCTCCCTGTCCGAGCGGGGGGCTCTCCTCATCGCCGGCGACCCTTTCTTGGCCAGCAGCGGAGCGAGTCGCCTTCATCAACAGCAGAACGATCGCAGGCTGCTCCCCGGTGGCCCCCCAGGCGGCAGGCCCCAGGTCCAGTGTCCCCTGGGTGCAGCAAGCCTCAGGAACTACCAAGACGCAGTCTGAGCTGGGCAGTGCCTCGCAGAGACGCGGGGAGCGGGCGTCTGGCCCTGTCGCGCTTTTCCCTGCTTGGTTCGTGGCTCTCCAGATCTGAGCCCGCCGGGACTTGCAAGAAGACGCGTCTAGCTTCAAACACAGCCACGAAGGCGGGCTGAGCCGCTGCGCCGCAGGAGAGCAGCCCTGGACCACCGGGTGGCCGCAGGCTCCCATGACCGCAGCCCGCGAGTGTCCATCAGCACCGCCTGTGGCGAGCGCTGCCCAGCCCGCCTGCCCGGCCAGACCTGGACTGAACCCCGGGCGAGGACCCGGCCCAGGCGAGAAGAGCCAGCAGGAGCGCGGGGCCGCCGGCAGGAGGGAAGCCGGGCGGGGCGAGCTCAGGCCCGACCAGCCTGCTCCACCTCCGTGATTTGAGAAAAGGGACGAACGCTCCAGGAGGAGGCTCCGAAGCGCACCCTTAGCCTGGAAGCACGCACAGCTGACCAGGCTCCTGCGGCCGCGCCCTGGGCAAGGCTTCCTGTGCTGGCATCCCCACCTCGAACACCAGGGCCTTTGCGCCTCTCCCCGCTCGGACTCGAGGCTGCCGGTCTGGCCCTTGAGTCACCCGGAGCCCTGCAGAGTGGGGGGAAGCAAGGACAGGAACCCCAAAGCGACAGCAAGGCCGGGTACCTGCAGGGGTGGGGACCAGGAACCCCCTTGAGCTCTGGGTGAGACTGCAAGTCTTCACACGCCGGCCGGCCGGCGAGAGGCCCATCTCTCAGATGGGACCCTGACGGCCCGTCATGGAGGCGCCAGAACAGCCTTACGCAGTGCTCACAGCCCAGCGGGCCCGCGGCGCGCAGTCCAGTCGGCTCGCGAGAACGACGCTGCCTCGGAGATGAGACCGTGGGCACCTGGCCCCGCCGTCCTGCCTGTGGTGCACTGGTCGCCGTTCCTGCTTTCCTTAGCACTTGGTGGTTCACAGACTGAAATCTCGCGTCCCTCACTTCGTCTCCCAGAGCACTGGGCAGAAGGCGCGTTTCCCTGGCTCCGGGATGAGCGAGCCGGGCTCCTCGGCAGCTGCACCGGAGCAGAGCCGGGGCAGCGCTGGCAGCGGTCGGGGTGCTGGCAGGGCCCTCGAACTCTCCAGCAAATGAGAGACACAGCCGCTGTCTGCACGCCATGCCTCGTGCACTTCAACACGGACCAAGAAGAGCCTTAAAGGGGGCATAAAGTAGATCTTGGGAGCAGGCGGGTGTGACGGCACTGTGGACGATGGACAGGTAAAGGCGACAGAAAGCAGAACACCACAAGCCTCACCTGCCAGGGGACCACGGCAGCCAGCGCTTCTGAAGTGAGAGGACTGATTTTAACAAAGATTTTTATTTGGTAACAAGCAAATCCTTAAAAAATAGACAGACAGACAGATGGATGGATGGATGGATGGATGGATGGATGGATGGATGGATGGATGGATGGATGGATGGATACATAGAGACATAGATGGATGGATAGATAGATGATAGACAGGGAGGATGGATGGGTGGGTAGCTAGATAGACAGACAGACAGACAGATGGTTAGAGATTATGCACACAGAGAGATAGCTATAGACAGAGATCATAGATAGACACGCAGATGACACCCAAAGGTGGAGCCAGGAGTGAGTCAGGCTCCCGGGCATGGCTAAGAGGTGCCCTTCTCTCCAACGAACACGTCCGTTTCAGCAGTCAGCATTTAGAGGAGGCAGAGAAGGCCCGTTCTGCGGCAGCTGCCATCCAATTAACACTTGACTTCAAGCGATGCATCGTATCGCAGATTTTATTGACAATCTGTGGGACATTATCTTTCCAGTGACACGTGGCTTGACCTTTAACTGCACATGGTTTGAAAAAGGCTCCAGAACAGCAGTTCGGGTGCCGCCGCCACCCCCGGTGTGACGCTTCCCCGCTCCTGGGAGAGAGCACAGTGCAGAGAGGGCGCTTTCCTTAAAGCACAATTACTGTTGATTAGTTCCCATCCAACAACTCACGCACACACGATCTATTTTTAACATGCATATTTAACACCCAACTGAACTGAATTTCCTTTCTCAAGAGTCCATTATTGTCACCTTTATTTTTCCAAAGAAAATCAAATGTTCTATAATGCATTTTGTGTAAAACACTGTTCTAACACCACAGAAAATTCCGTTAAATGTCAGAAGAATTTCAAGTCTTGTTGTTGAAAATCGCAGGCTCAGGATGTTACGAATATTTAGCTCTTTGGAGCTTTAATAACCAATGAGTGTGAAAATCTTTCAGAAGCCCCTATTTGACTGTATAATACAACGTGATCGCTAGTTTATTAATAGAAACCTGTAATTATGCATACGGAAAAAGGGGCAAATTGAGGATGCTTTTACTTTGCTACCACATAAGCAGTTACTCCCATACATTCTCACACATTTCAAGAATTTAAGCATTTATTTTCATTCAGCCTTTGCTATAATAAATCATAATGTCTATAGGGCTTTTTTTTTAAGATTTATTTATTTATGCATACAAGCACTGGGATACAGGCCAGAGGTGTGGAGGGTGAGAGGATTCACCACAGACAGAGCGGGGAGCAGAACAGGCGGATCTACTGGAATACACTGCTGAGGGGAGCAGTAGAAGAGACAGAAGAGGTCTGCTGCGCCATGTGGGTCCCTCCCTGGCCGGCAGCAGGGATCGAACTCGTGCTGCAGTGGCTGCGGTTTGCTTCATAGTGTGTTGCTTAACCCAATGTGCCACCAGGGAGGCCCCTAGGGCTTTTAAAATAATTTGCTCTCTTGTTTTACCTGTGAGTCCTTAAGGTATGAAAAAGAGAGACGAGATTTTAAATGGAGGCATTGAAAAGAGTCCCACGCAGGTCAAATGAACACCAGGTGCACGTGTGCTCACACACACACACACACACACGAGTCCAAAGAAACACACACCACCATCCCCTAACCTAGGAGACATCCTCCCCAGTTTGGGAAAGCCTTGTTATCCCCAATGCATGTTCATACTCCTTTCAAGAAGTTCTGGAACTCACAGCTTCTGCCTCTCTTCATCCTGCAAGTTACAGTCCCTCTGTGTGAAGACTGAAGAACTGACAGTGACACATCACAAAGAGTTACTGTAAGAGCTGGATAATTACCTCGGAATTATTAAAACTAAAAAGCCAGGAAATAATATAATATGGAAAAGAAACATCGGACCTCCAGACAGAAGATGAGACAAATCTTACAAGATGATAACCAAAGCCAAGCCCTGATGTCCACGCAATTCTTTCCATTTATATATGTGTGTGTGAGAGAGCAACTTAAGCCCAGTTTGGAAAGCGGGCAGGAACAAGATTTAGCAGACTTGGGACAGCAAATGAGAAAAGACTTGTAACAAGACATATTCAGGGAGCGAGAGTATTTGAGTTGTGTGTAAAAGGTCAGTACTTAAAAATCACTTCCGAAGTCAAGGGGCCTTCCCAGTGGCGCAGGGGTTAAGGTGCATCATTATGAAGCATCCACGGCCGCTGCAGCGCGAGCTCGATCCCCGGCCAGGGAGGGACCCGCAGGGCGCAGCAGACTCTCCTGCGTCCCGCTGCCCCCTCAGCAGTGTGTTTCAGTGGATCCGCCTGTTCTGCTCCCCTCTCTGTCTCTGGGCAGTCCTGTCACCGGCCCCCACGCCTCTGGCCTGTATCCCAGTTCTTGTGTGCATAAAGAAATAAACCTTTTAAAAAATATTTCTGGAGTCAAATACCAAAGAGAAAGTTTATAAGGAAAAGGTAAAAGGACAAAATTTCGGTTTGTAAACAGACCTCTAGCTTAATAAAAATGAATCTGTGCCCTTATTTTCTGAAAAATGAGTGGTCTGTGTGGCAGTGAGCTATAGAGAAAGAGTCTAAGTTTTAGAATTAATTTAGTATAAATCTGGCCTTGAAGAGGTAACTCTATCTCTCCTTCCCTGATCTGAAAAATAGAATAACAATTCTAATTTATGAGACAGCCTTGAGAATTGGGCGAGATAAAATATAGCAGGGCCTGGCATAAGAATGGACCTACAGCATGCTGAGGACTGGGGCGCCAGCAGGGGCCCAAGCAGTGCCGTGCAGGGAACCCCCTTCCGCCCAACGAACATCTCATGGAGCACCGAATGTGATGATGCTCGAAGACATGGCTTCTTTTTTTTTTTAATTTTATTTATTTTTGCATACTGAGGTGGGGCACAGGCCAGAGTTGCTGGGGGTAAGAGGACCCACCAGAGACAGAGCGGGGAGCAGAACAGGCGGATCCCCTGAAACCTACTGCTGAGGGGGCAGCGGGAGGCAGGAGAGGTCTGCTGCGCCCTGGGGGTCCCTCCCTGGCCGGGGATCGAACTCGCGCTGCAGTGGCCGCAGGAAGCCCCACAGTGTAGCGCTCAACCCTTTGAGCCACAGGGAGGCCTGAAGACACGACCCTCGTGTCGGAGTCGCACTCCCCTAGCACAAGAAAATCCTCCAAGTTGCGATGCTGTAAGTCCGCTTGGCAACAGTCCCCAGAGGTATTAGACAAAGCGAAGTACACGTGATCTAGTGACGAGCGTGTGTCCAGTCCTCACGGTCCAAGAGGCCGCCTAGGGGCCTGGGGGTATTTGTATTAAGGACCCACCTGCACTGCCTGTGCTACACGCACTGTGGTCACTGCCAGTTCATAACCTCGGCCCCTCTGCCCCTTTGTCAGCCCGCGGTTTGTGGGTCGTCCGCTGGCCACGCCGGTGCCCGCAGGGCTCCCCCTCCCTCTGCGTGGGTTTCTCTTCCCCGTGGAGGTCTCCTCTCTCCTTTCTGCAGCAGGCCCGGCTCGGCCCCTGCTCCGCAAGCTGGCCCTTCCTGAGTCCTGAGCAGCAAGGAGGAAAGGGAGCAGCCCGGTCAGGACAGGCGCAGGGGCGGGCGCACGCCTGCAGGTGTGCGGCTGCACAGCCGCTCCCGGTGCCCAGAGGGGGACGCCTCTCCGCAGAGGGCGTCTCCTGCAGCCAGCAGTGGGAGCCGCTCCACAGCAGCCGCCGCTCCGCAGCAACGGTTAGAAGCCGGAATTCCAGAAGCAGGTTCTGCAGCGCAGAGGGTCAGCCCACGGCGGGAACTACAAGACAGTGGACACCTGCTTGGTTCCCACCAGCGTGCACCCGCGCCGCAGGAAGCCCCAGAACGTGAAGCTGAAGCCAAGACGCGAGCCGGTCCCGGGAGGGCCCTCGGCACGCCCGGCGCTCGCTGGCCGAACATGCCGGCACCCCACGCCCTCGCTGTCACAGCCTCACTGACGCTGCTCTGCCCGATGCTCCTTTGCCTCTTGTCTAGGCTTCCCTCGCCCGCCTTCGCCGCGTACAGTTAAAAGGCCCCCTCGAATTCTGCTTCCACGGTGAAGCTGACGTGGCAAGGAGAGGTCTGTCCCGCGGAGGCCGCGGACACGGCTCCTTCGGCGCGGGTCTGCTAACAGCGCCGGCCGCGGCAGGCAGAGCCGCTTCTGTCACCCTCACTGCGCCCCGAGGGCAGGGCAGCCTGCCAGCTCCTTCTCTCCGTGCTTGGCTCAGGGCGGTCCAGTTAAGGACCTTCCGTCCGTTCACGGGCCGTGCGTTCGCTCACGATTGATTACGGGCTGCAACGGTGAATGCACGTGCCGGCCGAGCGCCCTGATGACCTGTCGTGGGGCGCACGCCCGGCCCAGCTGGCATCAGAGGGCCCAAGCCAGCCGGGCCCCCAAGATGTGCACAGGCCGATTCCTTCGTGGGGAGGGGAGGCGGACCCACGGCATCGCTGCCCGAGGGAGGGGCCTGCAGAGCACACACGCAGGAAGGGCCGCGTCTCCCGCCCAGCCTCCGCGCCCCGTGGACGACAGACTCCCCCGAGGACCAACGTGAGACCGACCGAGGCTGACGCTGGCGCAGCGCACGCAGGCACCGCGCACGCAGGTGCTGTTACTTTGCCTAGATTTTTTTCAGCTGAGGATCTGATGTTTTTAGACCCAATACTGGGATGACAAACCGCCAGCCCCCAGCCAGCTGCCACACTCCCAGCACGCAGGCACGCTGGCTTCTTCTCTGCGATGGCGCTGATTAAAAATAGACTCTCACCCCCACAGGACAGAGCTATGTCTGTGCACCTGTGCTTTCCCGTCTCACCGGGGAACCCTGACAGCACTCGCCAAACACGCGCCAGTCCCGCCCAGCGTGCCGGCCTCCGCGTGCCCACGTGACCCTTCTCAGGCCCGCCAGAGAAGGGGCCTTGCTCAGGAGTCGGGGCCGCTTCTGCCACAGTGCCCTAAAGAACGGTCATTTGCTAGCCCTGGGAAATCAACTGCCCTTCTGAAAAAGTCCAGAGTGGGGCCTCCCTGGTGGTGCAAGGGGCTGAGCGCCGCACACACTGTGAAACATCCACAGCCACTGCAGCGCGAGTTCGATGCCCCGCCAGGGATGGACCCCCAGGGCGCAGCAGACCTCTCCTGTCTCCCGCTGCCCCCTCAGCAGTGCGCTTCAGGGGACCCGCCTGTTCTGCTCCCCGCTCTGTCTCTGGGGAGTCCTGTCACCCGCCCCCATGCCTCTGGCCTGTACCCCAGCTCTTGTGTGCATAAATAAATAAATCTTTGGGGGGAAAATTAATAAAATTAAAAAAAAAGTCCTAAACAGTGGGAAAAAAAAGTCTCTGATGTCAAGGGCCAATATAAAGTGTTGGGGTGGGCGGGTGCAGGGGTGGGGGTAGGGCCACTGGCTCCTCAGGGGACACCCCACGCCCAGGACTGGACTCCGGGCTCTTTACACTACACTTAGAAGGACTCTGGCCGCCCCGGCCAGCGAGTGCCCCGCACGGCGTCTCCCCCCATGCATCGCGCGTGCCTGTGTTAGTTCAGAGATGCCTGAAACGCCCCAGCACGTCCCAGCCCGGCAGCACCAGCAGCAGTGCGGCCGCTCCCTGCCGCTCCTGGGGCTCGCCACAGGCCAGAGACTTGCCACGCGCTTCCCAGCGCCCTGAGGACCAGCCGAGGCTTCTCAAGCCTCTGCTCGCAGAGCCACTCCTGTCCTGCACAGACAAAAGCAGGAAATGAGCAAGCAGGATGCAGAGGGGACCGCCCCCGGCAGCAGAGCCCCGTACTCCCCGCGGCCTGTGGGTTTCGGGGTCTCGGGGCACGGCTTGGGGGTCGCCCCGCACTCTGAACGGGCGTGGGGAGCTGACGGGAGCGGGAGTGGCGGGGTCAGCCCACTTCTAATGCGCAGTCACAGGGCGCAGCAAGGGCGGAGCGGGCCGTCAGGACCTTCACCCCGAACCCCCACTCTCCCGGCACACCTTCCTCCTCCCCCGTTCCCCGTGTCCCCTTCAAGCTCTCCCGGGTCCACGCAGCCCCGCCCTTCCCGCACGCCCTCCCAGTCCCTCTAAGCCCCACGGCTCCCCAAGCCCGCTCCTCGCCCTTCGCCCGAGTGACTCGTTCCCCATCAGGAGCCAAACCGGAGCAGCCCCAGGTTCCGCCCCCTCGGGGGTCCGCGCACGAGCCCCCACCACCACGCCACAAGTCACAGCTTCCGGCGGGCGGAGGCAGTGCTCCTACCGCCAGGCAGCTGCGAAGCCACCGCCAGCCCTGCCCAGTCTGTCTCCTCCCCCTTGGCGCCCGCGGTGCCTCCGTGAGCCGAGCTGCGCCGCGCCGCCCCCAGCGCCCACTCGGCGTCCAGTGCCGAGCCTGACCACACCCGTGCATGGCGAGGGCCGGGACGAGCCCTCACCGTGCTGCCGCGCCGAGCTCCGGGTCTTCTCCCCCTCGGACACCCCGCCGCGTGCCCCTGCCCGCCCGCCTCCCCCGCGGCCCCACGCTGACCGCGCCTGGTCCTTGGCCCGCCCGAGGCCGCCGTGCCCGGGGCCTGCTCCGGGTCAGGGAGCCACTCGCCGCCATCCGGGGCCGCCGGCGCGGGCTGGGCCGAGCTCCGCCTTTGCTTCCCAGCTCGCTCGCACGTTCCAAGGGGTTCCCAAAGGGCAAAGATGAGCGCGCCCAGCAGTCACCCCTACTCGCTTCGGGGACAGCTGTCGCTTTCTCCTCCTGGGGCATCAGCGTGGCAGCACGTGAAGACTGGGAGGGGCGGCTCCAGCAGTGGCCCCCGGGCACTGCCCCGCTCACCCCGAGGTCTTCCTGCTGTCGCTGGTTGACTCTTTGGAACCGCTCTCTCCCCTCTCCCCGAGGCAAAGCCCCACGTGCCCGCCAGCACCCTCACCACCATCCCCGCCATCACGCCCCTACAGAAGCCGCTGCTCCCCTCCGCGTGGCTGTGAACGGTCGCCGAGGTTGCTCACGGCCACAGTCTAGTGGGCGCCCATCTCTCGGCCACCACCACGGGGTCTGCTTGGCCCATGCCCGGGCCGGGCAGGTGCAGTGTGGGCCGCGGCTCTCTTGTTCTTCCTCAAGAAAGTGTGTCCCGCTTTGCGGAAGTTCCTCCTGCCGCGCCCCTGCCTCTGAGCAGCGGGCGTGCGTCTGCAGCAGCCCCAAGAAGGGTCGCAGGCGCACAGCGCGCAGTGCACGAATCAGACACTGGTTCTCCCTGATGAGTCACAAATTCTTGACTGGATCCCCAACCGTACCGCTAAACTGAAGAGTTCTGAGCAATGAGAGCGCGCGCTCCAAATGATACCCAGGAAGAAACGTATGAATGAACCTGGGTAGACCCCAAGAGAGAAATTCTCAAGCCCCACGCAGGAGGCTGACGGAGCACCACGCTCCTGTGGGCTTACACCGCGCGGCTCCGTCACGCGCGCCCCAGGTGAGGTGAACACACCGCCCGAGCGGGCCCTTTGGGAGCAAAGCCTGGCGGCTGCTCCCCACCTAGAAGCATCGGGCTCTGCCTCTGAGGCCACACGGGAATGCACAGGCCGCTGGGGCTGCACCGGGGGCTCCGGGGGTGATGGGTCTTCTCTGCTCCGGGCACTAAGAACCAGCACCTGGCTGGCTCAGGTCAGAGAAGGGCGAGCTTAGACAAATGCATTGCCCTTAAGTGTGGGACCACACCTCTTCACAGACTTCAGCTGAACACCCTGAGGGGAATCAAGGCGTGTTCCACGGTCCAAAGGACAGCCCCTCAACGGCCAGCGGGGGGCTGAGCTCCCCCAGATGCGCCAGCTTAACATAAGCAGCGCCCACGCCGCCTGTGCCCGCAGCCCTTCTGCTGTGTTCTGTAGCTGCCGTTTCAACTCATATTGTTTCTGGACAAAAGACGATTGTCTTGTGGCTACAGAAGTCCCAGAATTCCCTGGGGCGCGCGCTTGCAGGGGCTGCTGGAGGCTGGAGGCTCCCAGCAGGCGCGCGTGCCAGCTCCCCGCTCCCCGACGAGTACACCAGTCCTTGGAGCTCACCCAGAGATTCCCTTCCCACCTTAGGGGAGCACAGAGGACAGTTTCAACGCCTTAGGAGAGTCAAAAATAAGGCAGTGGGTGAAAAGAATCCTGTAAGTGGCGAGTAAACAGATCTATTTGTAAAAGCCGTGCTAACGAGCCCAAAGCCGCTCTTGTAAACGCCTCCCAGGACGCCTCCCTGATTAAGGATGTGCGGGCTGTTGAGTGTTGCATTAGAGGCACTTTAATGAAGCAGTGAATGTCCTTACCTGACCGCACCTGCGCTGACTGCGGAGAGGCCGCCCGCGCACGGGGCGGGCTGTACGTGAACTTCCCGGGCCACACTGGGTCCTGGTTTGGGTTCTCGCAGGTGCTGTCCTCCGTTCATTCCAACAAGGTAAGGAAGGAAAGAACAGGCCTCTGTTAAGGAGGAAAGTCAGTGTGGGGGCCTGCGTCATGTGCTTCCCTTCCTTCTCCCTAACTACCTACTTGGCCGAGACAGTAAATAAACAAACTGCATTAAAAGCAGGAACTTATTTCAGACACAATCCTCATGTCCAGGGCGGTGTGGTGGGAGACAATAGAACTTACTGCGATTTGTTTTAAATGTTAGGAAATCTTTGGCACAAATGGAATTTTCAAAATTAAATACCTTCACGCAGGAAACCTGGCTACATGTCTGAGCAGAATTAATGCACGAATCATTATCATCACATTACAAAACAGGGTTCCACTTGGCAGCCATGCTACAGAATACTTCAAAATGCAGGTTTTGGGGTCTCCCTGGCGGTACAGAGGTTTAAATCTCAGCACCGTGAAGCTACCACCAGACCCTGCAGCCTGACTTTGACCCTGGCCAGGGAGGGACCCACAGGGCGCAGCGGACCTCTCCTGCCTCCCCGCTGCTCCCCTCAGCAGTGTGCTTCAGTCCATCTGCCTGTTCTGCTCCCCACTCTGTCTCTGGGGAGTCCTCTCACCCCTGTACCTCTGGCCTGCACCCCAGTTCTTCTATGTATAAATAAATGAAAATAAATCTTTTAGAAATGCAAGTTGGTTGTTCCTGATGACTTCTAGGAGATCGAGAGCTGCAAGTCAAATCATGGGCGACCCCCTTCCAGTTCACACACCAACCTCACAGCACAGTCAGTGGCTGAAGTCGGGGAAGTTTTCGTTTCATGTGAGTGTGAAGTTGACAACCGCCGTTACCACAGGACACGGACAGAGGCGTTGCTGAAGTTTCCTGAACTAAAGAGAGGTTTTTAACGCACTTCTGAGACTTTACAAGTAAAGCAAACCAACACCTCAATGTTAGAACTCTCTCACCGTCTCTCTCAATAGCAAATGTCATGGGAGCCCCCCAGCACTTGGGCACCCCGCTCGGAGTGGGGGTGCAGCGCTGAAGGAAGCAGATCGGCCTGCCTTCCCAGGCCGCCAGCACAGGACAGCAACAACGCGAGACGAATGGGCAGTGTGGCTTCAGACGGGGGCACGGAACCCGGGGGCGGAGCATGGAAGATGGAGGAGAGGAGATCCAGATGGAGGAGCATGTGGCTCCTTGAGAAGACTTAGGAGATCAGCAGCATGATGACTCAAGGGAAAGGAGAGAAAATGTGCAAATGTGCAGGGGAGTGTTCTAGATAGAGAAGCAGCAAGTGTCAAGACCAGCTGTACCTACGAGTCTGCTCTGGCTCAGAAACCACGGCGAGAAGGGGGTGCCGGGAAGGTCGCGATGGAGAGGACGGAGTAGAGAGTGGGGGAGCAGCTCTCCAAGACCTGGGGTGGGGTAAGGACCTCCCTTTGTGGAGGTGAGGACCTGGGGTTTCTTTTTAAGTGGGAAGTCATCTAGCCAAGTCAGATGGGGAGTGCATGTTCTTCCTTACGATTTTAAATGTCACGCTGACCGTGCGCGCCCAGAGGTTGGCGGGAGCAAAGCAGAAGCAACGAAGACAGAGCAGAGTGCCCCAGTCTTTGCTCCCCCGCCCAAATCACCTTCCCTTTTCTTAGCAAAGGATGCTCCCTTCTTTCTCGACAGTCACGTGACTGTCTAGAGAAAGTCACGCCTGGCCTCCATCCGGGAGGAGTCGTGGCGGGCGTGGGCAGAATGTGGGTTCTGGGGGAGTGTGAGCATGTCCTCCCTGCCCCCCTCGTTCCTCCTGGCTGGGGCCGGGGTGGGAGCATGATACCAGGTGCTGGTGTGTTTGTGCACCCGCCCACATCCACACCTGTGCACACGGCACATGCACAAACGTGTGTGCACATCGCCGGCACACGTGTGCACATGTGTTTGTGTGTGCGCTGTGCACACCCTCAGGCTCACATGCGCACACACAGAGGCACAGCTCAGAACCTGCCTGCGTCCTGTCACTAAGGCCCTTGGAGCACCTCTTTCACGCTCTCTCGGTCCCCGCTGTGGTCACCCCGCTAGGTGCTTGCAAGACTATGTGGCTGTGTTCTAGGTCCCTGCTGCCCTCAAAGACAGCGGCCTCTTACCTCTGTGTCCCCAGCATCCAGTAAGTGACAGGCGCTGGGAAACTCGTGTCCCTGACAAGGGGTGAGTAATGGGGCCCAGGACCGCTGTCCCTGGCACCGACGCGGCCTCCAGGCGCGGGGGCCGTTCTGTGGGGCCAGGCTTGGTCTCCTTTGCCACAAAGCCACGTGCAAAATAGCCCCGTGGCCGCCGTGGCACCCTAAGTACCCCATGCCGGCGGGACAGCCACCTGGTCAACCACCCAGCCCAGGGCCGTGCCTCGACCGTGCCTGGCCCAGCACGCGGTCTGCGGCCTGCACACGACTGGCCTCCGAGAACCAAAGGCTAGAAGTAAGCACGTCTCAGCGCCCCACTCGCGCTCCTGCGTTTCAGGTACTCCTTGAATAGGTGCTCCAGACAGCAAACAGAAGAGCATCCTTGAAGCTACAGAACACCCAGCTCAGGCTGACCCCGGGGTGGGCAGGAGTCGCCTGCAGAAGGGCTCCCCATCACCACGCACTCGCTGCCTCGCCAGCCCCAGTGAGCCCGAGGCCCACCGAGGCCTGCCCGGCCCCAACGGCCCCCAGGGGAGTCAGCTGTCCACTGTGAGGGGTCTCCAGCGTCCACTGCGGGCGCTTCTGCCCAGCTCCCGGCCGGTCCTGTCCCCTAAGCGAGGGCAGGTGGGAGTCATCGCCGGGCTCCGGATGAGGCGCCAGCAGTGCACGCAGGTGCGGGAGGAGCTGCCTTCACCTGCCGGCCGCGCCCTCGGAGGAGGTGGGGCCAGCACTGGCTCGGCCTCCTCAGACGCGGTCCTGGGAGCCCGCACCCCACCTGCAGCACCTGTCCCCCTCGCTGGGGATCCAAGGCCCCACGAATCGCAGGCGGGTGCACCCGACTCTGGTTCGGAGGTTCAGCGGCCCCGCGCGGTTCTCAGGGGGCGAGGAAGGAGGAGAGAGGCCCGGTGGGGGCGCCCGGGGCCTTCGGACTGAGGCGCCGCTGCTGGCCGTGCACGGAGACGGGTCAGGCTGTGGGGACAGGGGACCCTTCCCGCGCCCACGGGGCCCTGCGAGCAGACCAAGGGCAGCTCCGGGGCTGCGGCTGGCGCTGCAGGATGCGCGCGGGCGCGCGCACCCCGCAACAGCGAGGGGCGGGGGCGGGAGGGTCTCGGGGGCCGAGTGCAGGAAGCCGCGTCCGCTGTCTCCTCCTCGCTGTCCAGTGGCTTTTCCCTCGCGTGGCTGTGAAGATGCAGACGATGGCGAGTCCCGTCTGCGGGGATCACCTCGGCTTGTGGGCACAGGAGAGGGACGGCCCGACAGAGTCCCCTGGGGGAGGGCGTCAGGCTGAGCCGCCCCCGAGCAGAAAGGGCCGCCAGGAGGCCCCAGGGGACAGTCGGCCGAGGCTGGGCCACTGGCGGCAGAAATCACCTCTGCCTGAACCTGGAGCCCGAGAGCCAGCAGGGTGTCCCCTGCGCCCGGGGCCCGCCGCGAACCCCACTGGGGCGGCCCTGCAGAGCGCCTCGGCCTGTCCTGTGGGAGTGGCCATCGGGTCTGCAGGGCCGCAGCCGGCCCAGAGGAGGACACCTGAGGGCAGGGCAGGCCGACCCCCCGCCACCCCAGGTGGATGCCCAGAGCCAAAGAAATTCCCGCGTGTCTCTCCAGCGGCTCGCCCGCCGCGCCCTGCGCGGGTCTCCAGAAAACCGCTCCAAACCCCGCCCTCGGCCCTGTGCAGGCCCCCGCTCTCGGCCAGGCGCTTTAACACCCGCCTTCGCCAACCTGGGACTCAAAACCTAAGCCGACACTTTCCACTCTGCGCCAGTGGAATCCGAACCCGCAGTCCGGAGCCACCTCGCCCCAGAGGGAGGTTCCCCAGAGGAAGGAGACGTCCAGAACAAACTCACTCTGCTAGAAACCTCCTTTCCAGGCTCCCTTCTGCCTCTCAAGGCTTCGTTTTGCACAGCTCCTGAAGTGCATTCTGTCTGCTGGATGCCATGCTCCCAATTCACGGACCCCTGAAGAAGGTCCATGAGATCTTTAAAATGCCCTCACTTAGGCCCTCCCTAGTGGCCCAGTGGGTTAGCAAACCGCAGCCACTGCGGAACGAGTTTGATCCCTGCTGCCGGCAGGAGAGCTGACCCACAGGGCGCAGCAGACCTCTCCTGCCTCTCCGCTGCTCCCCTCAGCAGTGGGTTTCAGTCTGTCTGCCTGTTCTGCTCCCCACTCTGTCTCTGGTGGATCCTCTCACCCCCCACATCGCTGACCAACATGTTCCCCAGTTTGTGTGTGCATAAATAAATCAATCTTTTTTTAAAAAAAAGCCTTCGCTTAATTTTGTTTTTTAGCAATGTCTCACACACAATATGCCCAAAGAGCAGACATTTTGTAATGATCTTCAAATTCTGAAATTCTATTTGTGTGCATCATTTTAGTAACTTAGATCTCTATTTACTGCATGATATCACATATCAGATTAATTACATAACAACTTGGGCACCTTCCATGGGAAGCAACTGCACATATTTCTTACCTCTTGGGCTCTGCCCTGATTTTCCTCCCAACTCTCTCTGCTGGGCTGAACTTGTAAATACGTTGACTTGAATGGTTCAGGTTATAGCCAGAGAAAAATAAATTATAATCATGTTGGAAATTCATGATTTTGGAGATTAGGAATAAATCTCAAGGTGTAGAAAATATTTCAATGTGTAAATGAACAAATTAAAAAATGTGCTTTTAGCCTTTATTATTCACTGAATATTGACTAAATAAATGCTGAACTGTGGGCTGTTCGCAGATTAATTCGCCAGTTCAATGTGCAAGTTCCTCTGAGGTTTTCTCAAGCCAGACTGGTGCTCGGTTAATTTCATTACAGCTTGAAGAGACTAGATAAAACGGGAGATGAATGATACTTGAAATTAGTATTTCCCCCTCCAGGGCTAATCTACAAATCAGATATTATCAATTTTTTATCTTACTCCCAAATCAAATAATTTCAGAGACTGTGCACTGGCTGGGTTTGAAACCGAAATCCCCCTGTGAGCTGAGACACACAGCTGCTGTGCTCGCTCCTTCCTCACTTAGAAGAAGATTCATTAATTTGGACTTAAATTCCAGCCTCAGCTCCCAGGCCGGAGGAGGGGGTGGGAACTTGGGCCCAGGAGCCAGAACCGAACACATCCGCCCCTCTTTTCAGAAGATACAATAGGAACTTGTGAAGATTCCTTTTGTATTGGTCATTTCATTTTCCTCTCTTTCAAGGCTCCCTTGGCCACGGCCCTCCGGCATCTTAAACATCTCACAGGCCGACAAAGGCGCCTTTCAGGCCCGCTCCGAGCCCTGTGAGATCAGCGGCCCAGGCCCGAGGGCCCAGCCCATTCCCAGGAAGCCAGGAGCTGGCAGCAGCCAGGGCTGCCGGGAGACGGCGTCCATGCCAAACAAAGGGCCGAGCGGCTGCCCGCCGGCGCCAGCACCACCTGGCTCTCCAGCCCGCCTCTCCCTCCCGCCAGGTTGCTGAGTGAGCCTCAACGTGGCAGGAACCCCCCAACCCGGAACGTGACTGGGGTGCCAGAGGCACGTCCTGGCCCCACCCACCCCACTTGCTCTTTCCCTGGCGAGGGCACGAGGGGGCGAGTGTCCACATCGACCTCATGGGAGCTGTTTCCGCTGACAGCCACGAGTCCAGAGGGTGCACTGTCAGGCGGCCGAGGCGGCGGGGCAGACGGACGGGGCGCGCCGCCTCCCCGCAGAAACGGCGGAAGCCGCAAAGAGCCTTCTGAACACACACTCGAGAACTTTCACAAGTTCTCATCTGCACTATCAGAAGATGGACGCAGAGCCCTCGCTGGCCGGCGCACCACTGTGTGCGTGAGCTCACCGAGAGCAGCGCAACACCGTGTCCCCGTGACGCCGCGCGCGGCCCCGCGGCCACCCCTGCCCTCACGCGCGGTTCCTGCGGGTTCCGCGGCCCCAGCGACGGGCCAGCTCTGCACGGCCGGGGCCAGCGCCGGCTGCTCGCCTCTGCTCGCCGGGGCGGACGCCCAGCCACTCCCCCAACGACTGCGAAATTGCCCCAGCTCGTGTCTCTCTGAAAGCGGCACCCCACGACGTCCACTTCCCTTGGAAGCCCAATTTCACTGTGCCCACTGAAGAGCAGCGGGCATCTTGGAGCGCCCCGAACCAAGAGCCCGCAGGGCGCAGCCTTAGGGACAGTCGCTGTAACCTGGAAACGGGCCTTGACAGCCCGCATTTCCTCTGCTCCTTTAGAGCAAGCCCCGGTAGGGCCCGCGCCAGGCCTGTGGCAGCCCCTGCTCGCTGAGCTCTGCTCGGAGGACGTCATGTCCAGACTGCTCCCCCAAGGCAGTTCCAAGCAGGGGTCCCCCAAGACGCGGCAGCCGCCCCTGGTGGGCTTCTGTTTGCCAGCGGGCACATCTCGGCGGCCCGTCCTGGAGAGGGCTGAGGCTTTGTCCGCTCCCGCGCCAGGTCTCAAACGGCTTTCTGAGCTGGTTTTCACATACTCATCCCCACAAGGCACTCCCAACTCCCCACCAAGGGCCCCTCGCGGGTGGGGACCGGCCCTCAACGGTGGCGGGAGATGCGGCGGGGAAAGAGCAGCAGGAAGACCCCAGTTGTCCCGCTCGCCTCCGCAGGGAGAGCCCCTCCGGCCTCACCACAGGGCCCGCTGAGCGCACGTGACCACCTGCGTCCGGGCCAAACCCGAGCCGTGCACGGAAGCACTGAGAGCTGTGCACAGATGCCCGCGGCAGGAGTGCCAGCCCGGGGTAACGTGGGAGAGCCGCAGGCCTGAGCCCAGGACAGCCGGGCCAGGACCCAGCGACGTCGCTGCAGCCTGCCCTGTCCCCGCGGCGCCTGGCCCCCAGCCCAGTCTGGGCCATGAACTGCTGAAGCGCCCGCCAGATGCCGCGGACCCGCGGGGCCTCTGGAGGCAGCGCCCAGGAGGAGGCGCCCTCCGGGGTGCTCCCAGCCACTTCACAGAGCAGGCAGCACCCAGTGTGAGCCGCTGAGGGTGCCGGTGGCCGGCAGGGGCCAGGGCAGGGAGGGGCAGAGCAGCCGGCCAGCAGGCACACAGCCCCGGCCAGCGCGGCCGCCATGGAGGGCGCGTCCATACATTTCAGGCGCACGTGAGTCTCCAGCTGGAAGCACACGCAGGCTGGATTCCCGCGGGGCAGCTGGCGGCCAGGACACCCGCAGTCCCTGGGCCCTGAGGACGCCGAGCGCGGCTCCAGCCTTGGGGGTGCCGGGAAGGGCGAGGGGCAGGTCAGGAAAGGCCCACGTGTCCCCGCTGCTTCCTCCTGCCTGCCAAGGTTCTGCAGCCGAAGGGATCGAGTCAGACCAGGGGACAGAGGGGACGGAGGGACGGAGGGACGGAGGGACGGAGGGACGGAGGGGACGGCGACCCTGTGCTGGGCTCAGCACCGCCCCGCGAGTGCACAGGAGGAAGGGGGCTCGCACCGTTGCTCCACCGATTTTCCCGTCTGTGTTTTCTCGCTTTGTCCCTGGTGTGGCCCGACCAGCAGATCCCAGACAACGGCCGAGGCACGAGACACGCTGTGGCAGTCGACTGAGAAACGCCGGAAGGGTGAAGGCCACTCCGTCCTGACGTCGGGCAATGTGGCATCTTGATGCGGACAAAGTGCAAATGTGCTTCTTCCCCGACACAACTTTTTTAAAGATTCATTTATTTCTGCACACAAGAGCTGGGTGCAGGCCAGAGGTGCGGGGGTGAGAGGAGTCCCCAGAGACAGAGCGGGGAGCAGAGCAGGCGGATCCCCTGAAACCCACTGCTGAGGGAGCAGCAGAGGCAGGAGCGGTCTGCTGCGCCCTGCGGGTCCCTCCCTGGCTGGGGACCTAACTCGTCCTGCAGTGGCTTGGCAGCGCTGTGTCTTTGACCCCTTTGCCCCCAGGGAGGCCGTCCAATACAGTTTTTTATTGTTTTTATCTTCCCGTTTTTTCTTATTCTGTTGGGGAACTTTTTAGCAAAGGGGCCCTCTTATACAAATTCTACCTAACAATGGGCATTTTCCTTTTACTTCCTCGTATGTCCTTGGGCTTCCCACCTCCTTCATGCCTTCTGCCTTTTCTCTCCCTCTCGGCCTCACAAGCCTCACTCAGCTAAGACCTGAGAATCGCCATTCGTTGCCTTCTGACTCACCTGCCACGCAGTGCCCGATCGTTGCTCTGCCATCCTGGCACTTCCCTCGTTCCTCCAGAGCTGAGCGGAGCCCGCGCCTGGAAGTGAACTTGGCCACGGGAGCTCAAGCACGACCGGCCAGGTCGTTGCCTTACATGGGAATTTTGCACCGAAATGTCTGATGTGGAAGTCACCCGAGAGGTGCTGCGGCTGGCTGGCTCTGTGGGCCCATCTGGGCCACCCAGAGGTGCTGCGGCAGCGGGGGCATCCCTGCATCCCCAGCAGCTTCTCTAAGGAGACCCCACGGGTGCTGCTTGCCTGCCCACGAGCCCGTCCTGCTTGGCGTCTGCCCCCGGGCCCCCAAGGGCGCCGGGAGGTTTCTGCTCTGCGGAAAGCAGAATGTCCACCCCCTTCCTGGGGTTTAGGAACCAGGTGGCCACTAGGCTGCAGAAGCTGCGCGAGACTCAGCTGTCGCCTGCGCAGTGGGGAAGCAGGTGTGGGCCAGAAATGAGACAGCGATTCCTTGGCTGGGCCTCGGCTTCTTGCCTGCGTCTGCACGTTGGTTCTCCGGGCAGCCCTGTCTGATCGGGACGTGGAGGCGAGGCGGGGCAGCTCAGCTGGGGCACGCTGATGGCCCGGTTAAAGGGCTGTGCACAGAGTGTGGACTCTGGTGTTACAGAAATGCATCGTCCCATGCGCACACATCCGACGTCACCACGCCCCAGCCAGAGATGAGGGTTTTCAACTCTACAGCATCCAATCGCGTGGCATGAGGACTCAAACATGGCGGTTATACAGGGATGTGCTGCTGTCCCAGATGAGCCAGTAACAGCACAGCTTGGCCCGCGGAGATTAGCAGAAACCCGAGTCCTCGTCGATGGAGACAGCAGAGACAGACGCGTGACCATCAGCTCCACGACAGCGGGTCAGAGCCCGAGCGGTGCCCGGGGGACGGAACCGAAGCGCCGAGGAAGCAGCAGCCTGCAGCAGCCCCTCTCACTAGGGGTCTGCAGCATGAGGGGCCCTGACATGTCTCCCGCTGAGGTCAGAGGCTTGGCGGGGCTGCCCCTCCCAGCCCAGGCGCCCAGCGGAGTCATCCCCGCTGGCCTCTTTGCTGGCCCTGCCCCCGCTACCTGTCAGCTCTTCTTCTCGCCGGGCCTCAGACTTCAGTCCTTGCAGCTGCCGCTTTGTGTCCTGATCGACTGGAAACCGCGGGGCAGAGGAGACTGGCATTTGCTCTCCCCATCACCAAAGTGGGGTGGGATGCATATTAGTCCGGCGGTGGGGTGTGAATTAAACCTGGCTTTTGCATCTAGAGATGGCTCAGAAATGGGTGAAACACTCTCTCCACTGTGCAAGAAAGGAGATTCTCTGAGAAGAAATGGGAAGAGAAAATGTTCCAAGCATAAAATGTATGTTCAAAGGAAAGGAGAAAAAAATAGCATAATGGATATGCTCGGCTTCAGCTGGAACAAATATTTAATTTTACTTAAAATAGACTAACTTTCCTTGACAAGCATCTGACTTTTGTGATACACTGAAGAAATGGGAGTTCTCTCCTAGGAAAAAACTCAGCTCTTTATAAAAATAAAGAAATCCCTGAGGCCATTTCCCTGGGGCTCAGTTTGTTACATGTCTTCGTGGACACGCTGTCAGAGGCGGCCACCCAGGGACAGGTGCATCACGTTTTGGAGACGTGTGGCGAGCACCCGCAGCACCCACACCACGCCCACGGCCCTCACAGAGGAGGAGGTGAGCCCAAATCTCCGGTGACAGAAATGCTTCGAGAGCGATAGAGGTGGTCCAAAGGCCTGGGAAATTTTTCTCTAATAAGTGAACTTCTAAAAGTGTGTGTGTAATTGGTCACAGCGTGCGTGACCAACCTCGACACTTGGCAAGGGCTTTTTCTCCCCAAAGCTCTGTTCAGACTTCCTCCCGCAGTGCCAAGCACAGGTGAGCCCAAGCTGTGTCACTGCGGGGGCAGGCCAATGCCAGCAGCACCTCCGTTCAGCACCGGGGACAGCGCCCTCCTCACCTGTGGCCCGCCTCCGGTGTCCTGAGGGGTGATTTTGCCCATCCCGCTTGCCTGGAGCCATCTCTGGCTGCCTGCCTTTGCCTCCCTCTGCTCTCAGCCCTTTTGAATTTGGACTTGAGCATTTGCTCACACTGCTTGGTTCCTCACCCTTCTTCCGTTGGCCAAAATCACGCCTTCCCACCCACCTGGACTCCTGACCCGAGTGCTGACCCCACAAAGGCCCCAGGAGGCGTTTCACAGTCCAGGATGTGAACACACCATGATAAGCATCCACGGAGAGGGAAGATGACAGGTCTCCCTGGTAGCGCAGGGGTTAAAGTCTAGCACAGTGAAGCTGTCACCAGCCACTGCGGTGCGAGTTGGATCCCCGGCCAGGGAGGGACCCACAGGGCGCAGCAGACCTCTCCTGCCTCCCGCTGCTCCCTCAGCTGTGTGCTTCAGGATCCACCTCTTCTGCCTCCCACTCTGTCTGGTGACTCCTCTCATCCCCGCACCTCTGGCCTGCACCCCAGTTCTGGTACGCATAAATAAAAATAAACCTTTTTTAAAAGCAAGAAAGGAAGGTGATGGTGACCCGGACAATGTGCTCCCTGAGCCCCTCCCGGTCTCTCCGGCCTCTCTGGTCAGCGTGGGTGCCTGCCTGGTCCTGCGCACACTCGCCCAGACGCCTTTAGGGGAGGCTTCGCGCCTCTGCCGCTGTCCGCCTTCTCCCCGTTCACTGTGGCCCTCAGACTCTGCATTCCACTCACTGTGGCTGTGCAGACTCCGCATTCCTTTCTGGCACGCTCCCGGGGGCGGGCAGCCTCCAGCTGGTGTTCCGAGCGGGCAGCAGGGAGCCGCAGGCTGAGAGGCGCCTCTGCCCACTTATCAGCGGGAGGGCTGACTCCCCGGAACAGGCTCCCCCTCCTGCCCGGCTCCCCCCCAGCCCAGCTCTATCTCAGGACCTTGCTCCATTAACTGTGCGCTTTTGCTTTTCCTATCAACATCACGTTCAACCTCTGCCCACACGTAAGCTCAGTTCTACTGGGAAAAAATCCTCTCTGGATCCTGCTACTCCCTCTTCTTTTTCTATCAAGGCCAATTCTTTGATAAAACTCCTGCCCCCACTTCCTCGCCACCTGCTTCCTCCTCCTCAGCGCTTTACTGAAATAACTGGAAAATCACCACTGACCTTGCAAGTCCAAGTCCTCAGCTCGCCCTTTGGCGTCCTCCCTGCTTCTCTGGGCTCCTGCCCCCTCCTGCCCCTATCAACGCCCAGGTCTTTGAGGTTTGCTCTCGTGTTGTCCTTGCATTTTCTTGCGCCGTGTCCTTCACTGGCGTGATTATCGGCTCTTACTACGTTCCACCAACAGCCTTTCCCTTATTTTCCTACAGTCCTGCCCATTTCTCTAGCAGTCCCCAGAGACCAGGCTCCCTTCTGCTCACAGATTCATGCCCCCTGTGTGCGGCTCAGTGCTCAGTTAGCTCTGCTCCCTCCAGCTCCCAGGGCTTAACTGGATTCACAGCAGCCTCCCTTCCAGCCTCGGGGCTCAAGCGGGAAAACTTCTCTGCGGAGCCCTGTGCCCAGCCCCAGCTCCGTGCTCCCCAACCCCCACGCCGTTCTGCAGACCTGGTTACCCACCTGGACTTGCCAGGACAACGAGGGGCAGCTTGAAGGCGGGACTATCTCGAAATGGATGGAGTGAGTCTTTCACGCAGACGCCTCCAACCTCTGCTCTCAGCTAACAGGCCAGTGGACACTCCTAGACGCTTAAAAGGGTGGATTAAGGCACATTAAACACGGATTTTGTGAACTTGATCACCGAAGAAGTAGAAGTATTGACATTTCTCAAAAGGGCAGAATGCACAACGCGCACTGTCCCCCCTGGGCAGGCAGCCGGTGCGTGCCCAGTGGACGGCCCCAGGCCCTGCCTCGCCTCCGTCCCCTGCAGGCCCCGTTCCGACTCCCCGGAGACCTAGAGCTCGGCGCAGGCAGGTTCCGCCTTAACCACACTCGTCTGGAAACGTCCGACGCCGCATTGTGGGTCGAGTCACCACTGACCACACTGCACGCCCAGAGTTCAGGGCCACGCCTGGGGGTTTGCTCGAGACCCCGCCAATCCTATGGCCACGTGTTAGCTGTAGGGGCTGGAGCTAGGCTGGGCTGGGCTGGGCTGGGGCTGGGTCTGAGCTGGGTCTGGGCTGGGCTGGGGCTGGGCTGGACTGGGCTGGGCTGGGCTGGGGCTG
>JAGFMF010012193.1:1782126-1809312 GCA_019455555.1 Galemys pyrenaicus | reverse complement strand
CTGGGGCTGGGGCTGGGCTGGGCTGGGCTGGGGCTGGGGCTGGGGCTGGGCTGGGCTGGGCTGGGCTGGGGCTGGGCTGGTCTGGGCTGGGGCTGGGGCTGGGGCTGGGCTGGGCTGGGCTGGGGCTGGACTGGGCTGGGCTGGGCTGGGGCTGGGGCTGGGGCTGGGTTGGGGCTGGGCTGGGCTGGGCTGGGCTGGTGCTGGGGTATAAGAAAACTCTCCCAACTCTTGTCTTGTACTCAGTACAAAATGTCAAAAGGCACTTAGAGAATTTCTTTGACCTCATTAGATTTCTCCGTATACACAAAAACCACTGCCCGTCTCTGAGCCCGCCATGCGCTGTCTTGGCCAGCTCCCAGGAGCAGTGGGGCCACAGCAGCTGCGGTCCCCAGGGAACACGCCGCTCCCAGAGGCTCGCCGGCCGGGGCTGTGGTCTTGGCCGCTCTGTCTATTCCCTTGACGGCCTGACGGCCCAGCAGATGGACACCCGCACAGCTTGCTCAAAAAATAACAACGACAAACATTCGGAAACACAAAGGCGGTTGGTTCTCCTCAGGCTCCCGCCCGCCTCGCCGCCTCCCCCTCCAGCCAAGCGACCAGTCGCCCGGCTCCGGCCCATCCCGCGCAGCCGCTGGCCAAGCGCAGGCCCGGAAGCGCTGGATGACCAGACAGGGCCTCAGCCGAGAGCGGGCTCCCGCGCCTGGGGCCCGCGGTAACCGAGCGGCCCGGCTCTGCTGTCAGCCTGCCTGTGCCTTCCCGCCCGCCCGGCCGCCGGGAGGCCGCTGTCTGCTGAATCCTGCGCCAGCAGCTGCGTCTGTGCGCCACCACGCCCGTTCGAGCCACAACAGTGTAAAGATGTGAAGTCGCCGAGGGCGCCCTGAACGCAGGACGTGCTGACACGCGGGGCGGCCCGTGAGGGCCGCCACGTGGGAGGTGCCGCTCCGGAGCCCAGCGGCCTGGCCCGGCTCCCGCCTTCGAGCGGCCGCGTCCCGAGGTGCGGGCGCCGCGGGGTGTTTCTTGCGGGATGGTCAGAGCCCATGGGCGTGACCCCGCGGGGCAGCTCGGGGCTCGGGTATGGCCAGTCCTCCCGCGGCCCCGGCAGCCCGGGGCGGCCCTCAGGTCAGGCTCGGCGCTCTCCCTTGCTCCGGCTCTCCGCGGTGAGATTCCCGAGCCAGTCCGCACCCCACGGCCCGGGCTGCCCCTGGCCGCGCCCACACCTCGCCGACACCCTGCACTAGGGCCCCGCGGCGCGGGGGGCGGATGGTCTCCCCGGGAAGGGAAGGGGTGCCCTTGGCCGTGCAGCTGCTGTCCTCGCTGGGCTCCCCTCTTGTCTCTGGGGCCCCGTTCTGCGTGAAACTCTCCTTTCGCGCCCCAGACCGAGCAGGCAGGAGACCCTGGGCCAGTGCGAGGCGCACTGCACGGCTTGCTGTCTCAGAACGCGGGTGAGGGCGTAGCTATTTAGTTTTTAAGATTTATTTTATTTACTTATGCACAAAAGAACTGGGCTGCAGGCCAGAGGTGCAGAAGGTAAGAGGATTCACCAGAGACAGAGCGGGGAGCAGAACAGGTGGATCCACTGAAACCCACTGCTGAGGGAGCAGCAGGAGGCAGGCGAGGTCTGCTGCGCCCTGGGGGTCCCTCCCTGGCTGGGGATCGAGCTCAGGCCGCAGCGGCTGCGGGCGCTTCACAGTGCTGAGACTTAGCCCCTGCGCCACCAGCGAGGCTCCAGCACCTCTACTTCTAGGCCAAAAGTGGCAACATTGCCCCACAGAGGCTCAGGCCTGCAGCCCGGCACAGGCACCGCGATGAGCTCCGCGCAGACGAGCTGCCCAGCGGAGCAGGCGCGTCCCTCCAGAGGCAGAACCAGGCGGCGAGTGGAGCAGCTGTCAGACGCTCCTCGGCCAGCAGCAGGGCCTGCTGGGATGCATGTTCAAAATGCAAGAGTCATGATTTTTTTACTATTAATTTTTAGAGATTTGTTTTTTCGTGCATAGAAGAACTGGGGTACTGGTCAGAGGCGCAGGGGTGAGAGGACGCCCCGGAGACAGAGCCGGGAGCAGAACAGGTGGCTCTACTGAAGCACTGCTGAGGGGGCAGCAGGAGGCAGGAGAGGTCTGCTGCGCCCTGTGGGTCCCTCCCTGGCCGGGGATCGAATCCCGCTGCAGCGGCTGCAGAAGCCCCACAGTGGTGCTCAACCCCTCGCGCCACCAGGGAGGCCCCAGCGTCCATGATTTTATTTCAGAAGTTAAATGTGATTGGATTTAGATGCTAATATTTGCGAGCTCTTTACTGAGCTTGCTGCAAAGCGGTGAACGTTAAGGTGTCATCTTAGCTCAGGACTGAGTAGAATTCACCGTGAAAACAAATGTCCAAATAGCTCCTCACTATTTACACGATGAGCTGTCTAAACGCAGGCGCCCCCACAGGGCCGACAGTCCAAGGAGCACATGGGTAAAACCCAAGGCAAAGGTGTCCACGGTCCTGGCACGGTGGTCGTAGCTGGGCCGCAGCGGTTCTGGTGCTGGTGCCTCGAGGGGCTGCACTGCGGGGACAGCGCAGCCTGCGGCCGGAAGCAGCGGGACTGTCCGGGGCCGGACGCATGTCACTGCTCAAAGTTGATAAACGTGCCCGGCCCAGCCAGAGGAAGAGACCCTTAAATCAAGAGCGACTCCACTGTTCAAAATCACAGGGTGGTTCACATTTTTCAAGTCAATTCTGACAAGTCACATCGCAAATAGTTTCTATTCAGAAACATTAAAGATCACATTTCAACTCTCAGTTGCCGTAGTTTTGCTTTCTTTTTCTTGCATTATTTTTATGGGTTGACCGTGCTGTATGAGGTTTAGGGGTGCTGCTGGCCCCTCCCCCAGTGTCTGTGACCACAGGGCACCCACCACAGGCACTCAGCAGAAGAGGCGCCTTCACGCCATCTCTTAGAACCCACGGGCAACAGCAGCTCAGCCTCAGCGCAGCTCCGAGCCGGTCCTAGGGCAAGGACCAGCTCTTCTCACCCTCGATTCTTTCTAGAAGGGAAAGTGAGAGAGTTCAAGGAGGCAAAGGCCGTGAGGGAGGCCCTGGGTCTTTTACAGCCAGGCAGAAGGGGCAGCAGTCAGCACAAGCTGCCGCAGGCAGGCCCTGGAGCGCCCCTCTGGGGGTTGGGGGAACCTTGAGGCTATGCAGTCTGCTCCCTGCTTCCTCCCCGCTCCGCTCCTTTCCTCTTCAGGGTCACCTGGCTTGATGCAGTGAGCCAGGTCACCGTGGTCACGGCTGCGCCTCTCGCCCTGGTCATCACCACGGGCTCTTGTCTCGTGAAGCCGCAGAGAGGAATTCAGGCTCGGCAGATAAGGAAGCAAAGAGAAGCAAACTTTGTCTTGGAAGCAAAGAAAAGTTTATTTAGGAACAAAAGGCGAAGACTAAAGACCCCAGGTGAATGCTGCCTGATGGGGTCCTGCTTGGGAGTACACACTTCCTTGCCTCTTATTCTAAAACCCCACTGGTCTTTCTGTGACTGCTTATTTCGTGACGGCCCCACGTAGCCTACTGCCGTGTCTGGGACCCTCGGAGTCTGGACTCGGGTTCCCTGTTTACGTGCACTGTGCGCTCTGCTCCTGAAGCCCATCCGCTCCTACTTCTCGTGTGTGCGCTGCTCTCTTTAGGGTTTGTATCCCCATCTCCGGGACCTCCCTTTCCTTCTGTTCCAGAAGTTAACGATGCCGGGGTCTCCCTATCGACTGCCCTAAAGCTGCCTAATTATTTCTGACTTGCCCCGCCTCCGCCTCACCCGCCTGGCACAGAGCACGGCCCGAGGGCCTCCCCACTGCTCCGGCCACCCCCAGCATCCGGGAGCCAGGAGAAATCCAGACGCAGCTGCCCTGAAGCCACTCTCCACCCCGGGCAGCGCAGTCCGGGCCGGGCCTGGCGGGGCAGAGCCTCGGCCCGATGCCGCTCCCTGCGTGCTCGGTCCGTCCGGCACGGGGGGGGGCCACGCGGCACGAGGGCCTGTCCTGGGTGCAAGGGCGAGCCTGGAGAAGTGCGTGGCCGGGCCTGGCCTCAGGAGTCTGGGACTCTCTACGCACAAAGTCCCAGTGCTGTTCGCACCACACGAGACTTCAGGACATGTCCGTGGACATCCTCAGAATCCTCCGCGGGGCCCGTCTCCCCAGGGCGCTGGACTGCCGGAGGAGCTGACCGTGGATGGAGGGCTGGTCCTTTAGCTGCTGAAGTGGAGGGAGAAGAGCCTCCCAGGGCTCGGACGGGAGTCTGCAAGGTCAGATGACGAGGACCGCTCATTTCAGATCGAGGGCTTCAAGGAACCTGCATCAGCCGTGGAGACAGACACAGGAGGAGCAGGCGAAGGCTTCAAACTACCCGGGAGATTCTTAGAGAAAAGAAAGATGCAAACTAAAACACGAAGTGGCTGCTGTACGGCGTCCTCGGCCGAAGGAGGTCGCGGCCAGCTCCCTGGGGGCCGAGCCCCGGCTGTGTCCTCTCCAGCCCTTGTCACCCCTGGGGCACGTGACGTCCCGGTCCTCTGGCCTGAGGAAGGGACATTTTCCTTCTTCCTTTTTAAGATGTATTCGCCCCACGTACACAAGAGCGCGGTGCAGGCCCGAGGTGCAGGGCCTCCCTGGCGCACAGGGGCTAAGCCTCAGCGCGAAGGGGCTGCCCACGGGCATTCTCTCTGTCACTGGAATTCTCCCCAAAGGATATTTTTCTTTTCTAGCCAGGGGTGTTCATACTGCTGCCGGTGCCCCGACATATGTTACGTTTATGTCAACCCACAGACCACTGGTTAGATGTTGCCATTAAGACTGACATCGGGGCCTCCCTAGGGGCGCAGCGGGCTGAGCGCCATACAGTGAAGCGCGAGTTCGATCCGGCCAGGGAGGGGACCCCCAGGGCACAGCAGACCCTCCTGCCTCCCGCTGCTCCCCTCAGCAGTGTGCTTCAGCCCATCTGCCTGCTCTGCTCCCCGCTCTGCCTCTGTGAATCCTCTCACCCCACCCTCTTGCATCTCTGCCCTGTACCCCCAGTTCTTGTGTGCATAAATAAATAAATCTTAAAAAAAAAGACTGACACCAAGATCATTAAGAAATTCCCATCATGTCAGTGAATTACCAGAATTGTATTGGTGAGCACGCAGCACCCACAAGGATTCCTCCTGAAAACAAATCACAACAGAGCAGTAAAGTGTCAACCTCGTTTTCTTGACAATCCAGTGGGCTGGGGCCTGTGCCCCGGCGGCCCTGGAGGAAGGACCCGAAGGACGTGCATCATGGAGCTATTAACGCCAAAGGGACACCAAGAACAGGACAGCCGTGGGGCTCCCGATGACAGCCGGGGCCTCGGAGACGGCCCTTTACCGCATAATTAGTGCCACGATTATTGCCGAAGAGAAAATAGGTTATTTTATTGTTGCCAATTTCAGGTCTCAAAGGACCTCTCACATAAAAAGGTGGCAACTATTAAAACACTGGTGTTATTATGGAGCACGGCGGAAAAATGTAATTAGCCTGAGTGTGCACAGGTCCTCTCTTGCCACCCCGCAAAAGTGTAATTACTCCTCGTCAGTGAGCACAGGGAGAGTTGGGGCCCAGAGTTCACAGATGTCTGCAGAGCCCCCCCACCCGAGACAGACGCGCTAATGCCAGGATGTGGATTCCTTTGGGGGAGAACGCGTGACCCCGTGGACGCCACAGCCACGGGGCGCAGCACGGCCTCGCCGAGGCGGTTCCCACGCACGTAGGGTATTAGAGAGCGCGACATCGTGGGACCGGCGGGCAGCAAGCAGCAAAGCCGCCCGGGCGCCGGTGGGGCCGTGGCTGCACGGCAGACTCTCTCGGAGGAAAGCGTCTCTGAAGAGAATCCGACAAGGGCCTCTCACCCAAACCCACTCCCAAGTCGAGTCTCCCGTGGAGGGAGCCCGCGAGACCCCACGCGCGCGTGTTCCGATCACGTCCCCGATGCAGAAGCTGCACGCTGGAGGCCTGGGCATCGTGCAGGGACCAGAGCTGGCCGCCGTGTGGGCAAGAACGGAAGGCCTGATGTCCCCAAAACTGCTTTTCTTGGGAACCCAGAAGGGATGCGTGACCGCGTTCCAAGGGCTGCTTGAAGGCCACTGCGGGAGCGCAGGTCCGGCTGCCTCTGTCCCTGCCCAGGCTGGTCAGCCTCCCCCGCTGGGAGCTGCCGTGCCGGCCTCTGCCAAGACCGTGTCTTGATGAAGCCGTCACTGGGCTGTAATTCACATGCAGAACTGAAATTTGGAAATAGCATGTTCTACAAAGCCAAACAAAGATCATTTGAATAAATATCTTTCACACTTTGCTCCTCAGCGGGGCCATCCATAAACCTGCAATTGGGATTTGCCACATTAATTAGACTTGAATCAACAAAAGACTCAGAATTCATCCTTAATAGGGAACTGTTTGCAGTGCACTCGAGAAAGACAGTCTCCTGCATGTTTTTATTTCTCATGTGTTTGCTAATGAACTATACACTGAATCTCGTGCAGAACTGGAAATTCAGCCAACAGTCACAGGAGTCGTGAGAATAAAACTCTGCAGGATTGAGGGCCTCTTCCACACACCCCACTTTGGAGGCGCAGAGGTTTACCTCCCCCCAGAAGTCCCCACCCACCAGAAGCCACCAGGCACCCCTGCCTCCCTGGGGAGGGGTGCAGGCTTGCTGCTCACAAAGCTGACTGCTTTGTAAGGAAATTGATCTAAAGATAATCTAGAAATTGGGAGAAATGTATTTTCTTTCCTCTCCTTTGGCATTGCTTCTAGTTCTAGCAACAAGAGTAGATGAGATGAGCATCTCATCTACTGCAGAGAAGGGCGCCAGCCCTGGGGCAGTCCAGCCTGGGGCTGCGGGGGTGGGGCAGGGTGTCTTGCCCCCAGCTGCTCTCTGCTCTGCTGTCCCCCAGAGTGACCCTGGCTCCTCTGCCCGAGGACGCACGGACGTGGACTTGACCAGTCTGCACTGCGTGACAGGCAGGAGCCGGGCCTGGCAAAAGCCGCGCCAGAGACCGGGAGGAGCCAGAGGCCACGCCGGACAGCAGCCTCGCCGCGTGCCCAGCGTGGCCAGCAGGAGCAAATCTGCGGGGGCGGTGCAAGAGCAGAGACGCCCCAGAGAGAAGCCAGGCCAAGCCCCGAAGTCCCCTCATCAAGGCGGGGCGCGCAGAAGCACCACGGGCTCCCTGGGCTGGGACAGGCGAGGGCAGACGCTCGGCGGGCACCGCTCAGGCCCCTGGGCTCGGCTAGCAGGGACGGAAGCCTGGCTGTCCTGGTCAGGCCGCTGGGCCGCCGCCACCGCTGCGGTCTGGCACGCAAATCCAAAGCGGGGCGCTCACACCAAGACCCCTGCGGGCGGCAATCTCGCTGCTCTGCTGCACCGCTGCGGCCTCCTGCCGCTGCCGCTGGGCCGCTCGCCGGCTGCCCCGTCCCTCCCGCGACCGCTGAGGGCCAGGACCGTGCTGGGGACGCGACGAGGCCGACCGCGCATGACACTCGGCGGTGGCCTCCTGCCCGTCACAGCGTTCCTACGGGGCCAAGGGCAGAGCTCGCCTGCAGGCTGGGCCACACCTGCCCACGCCAACTACGAGACGCCTTTGGCCACCGGGGACGAGACCACGTTGTGAGGTGCTTCGTGAGTCTGGTGAAAGGCAGCAATGGAGGCGCGTTCCCCACCCCCGCGCCCGCCCCCTTTCTGGGAGCATTTCCTCAAGTCCCAGCTGGAGCAGGGAGAACAGAGCGAGGAAGGAGGAACTTCCCTGAGTCGGTCTTCAGCAGAGTGAGATTTATGCATGAGATGCAAATGACTCTGTGTTGTTTACACAAGGGAGGGAAAACAACTCTTGAATGTAAATGCTCCCAGGGCATATTATTTTTAAATATGAAAGTGGCAAAAAATTATTAGAGAGTTTGCAACCCCCGCCCTGTTAAGGAGACATTCAAATGAGTTTTTCAGAGAACTTTTGTCAGAATTGCAGGAACTGTACCAAGCATCCGAAAAAGACAAGGCGTGAAATATCTGAATATTTCAACCTTTGCAAATTCTCTCGCTTCATCAGCTGCATTTTCAAGCGACTCCGGGCCACAGCTCCAGAAGCTCTGTGCTCCCGATCGAACTTCCAGGGGCCTCACACCCCGTGATTTCCAGCCCCTCTGTTGTTTCTGCTGGGATTCAAATAAATAGAGCGTGTTATTATTTAGCTCCCTTGGTTTGATCTCCATTATAAACTTAATTTTTTAAAAAACAGATGAAACGAGCCGGGAGAGTGGAGATTCGTTTGCCAGTTCTCTGGATCACTGGCGTTTATTTGGGGAATTATGCTGAATTCCGTCTCTGCTCTGCAGAGTGGGTCTCCCCTCCAATAATGGGGTCACTGCTCACACTTGCCGCTTGGAACACTCGAGCCGAGTGTTCACCGGCTTCCGTATTTGCACAAATCTCGCCAAGTGGCAGTGTCTCAGGGTGGCCCCTAGCAGAGGCGCTGAGGTGCTGCAGGTCAGCACGAGCCCAGGTGGCCGGGCTGCTCCGGGGTCCACCCAGGCTGACCGGGAGCCACCGGGCGCAGCCGGCTTCCCAGGGTGCCCCCGTGTCCACCAAACACCCCGAAAATGCCGGTGAGAAAAGGAAAAGCAGAGACTCCCATGCTTTTCTCCCGGAGACATCTCTGTGAAGGTGTCTTGCATTGCTTTTCAGAGGTTTTATGAACATGCTCCCGCCTGCCCAGAAAGATAATTTGGACTTTATTTTTAAAATGAATGGACTGGGCCTCCCTGATGGTGCAAGGAGTTCAGTCACAGTATTTTGAAGCATCCGCAGCCACTGCAGCACGAGTTTGATCCCTGGCCGGGGAGGGACCCACATGGCGCCGCAGACCTCTCCTGCCCCTGACGTGACCCTCCCAGCAGCCACACGTAAGTGTCTCGTTCTCACCTCACCGCCAACTCCGGGTCAGTTTTGTTCATCCATTTGCCAACCTCATAGACAACTAAACATTGTTTCCAACACTGTTTTTTTGGTATTTTATTTGTTTTCTTATAATGCTTGCTTTCTTTTCTGGGTGTGGGCCCACAGAATCCCACGGCCAGCTCAGCGGGCACCGTCACCACGCTCCCTCGTGCTCTTCCGGCCTGGCCTGACCCCAGCCCCTCCCGCTTCCCTGCAGGAGGTCCCTGGCTTGTAGTCGTCTGTTTATTTTTGTTGTGTTGACATTTTTATCATTTTTTCCCTTGACCCCCTATATGCCTCCTGTAAGTGAGACCACCTGGTATTTTTCTTTTTCCTTCTGACTTATTTCGTTGAGCATCATCCCTTCAGGCTCCATCCATGTTGCATAACACCTTGTAAAATCATACTTTGCTAGGAATTTGGCCCAGTGCACAAAACATGCACAAAAGCGGTTCTGTAGGCGTTTCTCCTTAGCGTGCCGTAAACGCTCTCCTCTGCCCCGAAATCCACAACCGCGCCCCCACCATCACTTAGCGGATGATGAAGTACGTCATCATTCCGGCCAACGTGACTTTCTGGGAGCTCACTGTGTGAAAGGCTTTGCAGATGTCATGAGTGAATTTATTATGTCAAATGTCCCTTAGCCGTCACGTCGTTCTCTGAGCTGGGGTCTGGGAGAACCACACTCGAAAACAAGCAGCCAGGACCAGACAGCTGGTGTCATGACTCGGCTGGGGCAGCAGCTCGTCCTGTTGGGGATCAAATTTGGAACCGAGGCAGCCACCCCGCCAGTTCCAACTGCCACGATTTTAATACCCACAAGATCGGGGTCTTCTAACGTTGGTTGTCACACTTTGCTCTCCTTCAGACAAAAGGTGTGGCTTGTCCCCACTGCACCTTGTAACCTCTTGCGGATTGTAATGGCCACAAGTGCAGCTTCATTCGTCCTGACTTCGCTAATGAGGTGCAGGCGAGAACACGAAAGTTAGCCGTCGTCTGCTTCCCATGCGGGGTTTGCTTCCAACGCCCACAAGCCGCTGCTGCCTCTGTACACACTCACGAAGTCACTTTCACGTTCTCGACCTTTTACCACGACTCTTCCTGGGCCCCAGTCAGAGAGGTTCTGTCCCCTTCCCTGCGTGAGCTCCGTAGTGGGCGCGTTCCGCCGCCCGGTGAAGAGAAGCCGGCCCCCTGGCCAGCCTGACTGCGCGTGGGGTCCCGGGCTGCGGGCCGAGCCAGACAGCTCAGGCTTCATCCCACGATCTTTGGGGGTCTTTCCAGAACCACTATGCAGTCGGCGCTCCCAGCACGCCTCTGGCTCTGGAGGGTGACGTAAACAGAGCCACAGGAGAGGCGCGACGGGCTCATGGGACCCTCCCGACGCATGAAGAGACGGCTGTGAAAACGACCGCACAACGCAGCAGTGGACCGAGGGTTCAACACGGAGTGTCTGGCCCCCCTCTTCACCCGCCGCCGCCACCCAGACTGCTGCTTTCCGAAGTCGGTGCCTTTGCCCGCTCAGCCCGGCAGCCTGGCGAGTCGTGAGTGGTGTCTTCTCGCCGCTCCGTTGCCGAGCCAGCCGTCCGGGTCACCACCCACGCTGCAGGGACCCTCGTATCAAACCCTGGTGGCGCTCACGCTGCCCTGGCTGCAGGCCCCGCACCTCCCGCCGGCGCTTCATAAAGAGCGAGGAACTGTTATTGCAGCCAGCAGGGGTGGGTCAGCCCACCGGGAGGACGGGGATCACGAGGCTTCCTGCATTCACACTCAGAAGCCGCGCGGGAGGGCACAGTCAGGAGTGTGTGTGTGTGTGTGTGCACGCGCGGAGGGCACAGCGCAGAGGACCGAGGAATCTCAGCACCGCGCACCTCCAAACACTCCGCTCTTATCACACGCCCTCCTGCGGTAACAATATTTTAAGACGGCTAAAATTTGCATCTTATCTGCTTGGCGGTGGCACCGCAGCTTCGCTTATCTGGGCCATCTGGTAGAGGGCAATGCAGGTGGCGTGCCCTTGACGCCCGCACCTGCCCTCAGCTGTAATCAGCCTCGCGTGTCCGAGGCCGGCGGCACCTGGGCCCCTCCTGGCTGAGAGCTGCCGATTGCACCCCGCTCGGCCGGGGCTCAGCACCCGCGCTCCGGTATGGGGCCCCAGGATGGGGGGTCTGAACTCCTGGCCGTTGAAAACACGCGACGCCGCGAGGTCAGCTGTAAAGGAGCAGTCTGAGTTCAGACTGCCACCGCGGGGGAGGCTCAGGAGGGGAGTCGAGCAGTGGCTGCTCCTGGGGGCATTTGGGGGTGTTTGGGGGCGTTTGCAAAACCCACACGCTCCCGGCAGCGCTCGGAACCCCACGACACGGTGTCAGGAACGCACACATGCAGTGCGGGTTGCACACGCACCTGCTCACACGCATGCGCGCACACCTGTGCAGCCCTCCTCGCACGTGCCAGTGCCCTGCGGGTGTGCACAGAGGGCCGTGTGCACAGATGCGCGGGGGACACTTGCGTGTGAACACACCCGTGCATGCTGACACGTGAGCACAGCTGCAGTGCGGATTTCAGACGCTCTAGAGGTGGCCCCGTAGCCAGACTGAAGTGATGGTCTAAAATCTGGAAGGACATAAAAAGACGACAGTTACTAAAGGAGCGTTTTATTAAAGTGACATAAAAGATCTGGACTTTCTCTCTCGGTGACTTTGGCATCAAGTTCGCTTTGTTGACAAAGCAGTGAAGTCACCCGAGCAGATACCCCCGCAACGTGGTGGTGCCGCCCTGGTCTCCGGCCTGGAGGGAGCCCGCCCCCTGCCGTGCTCCGGGGGGCCAAGAGGCATCGTGCCTTTTGTCCCTGCACACCTGTCAGCATCGGCTGGTCTCAGGGCTGTGCCGGAGGCTTAGCTGGAACAGGTGGGGTCTTTGCTCTATGACGTAAACGCTCAAGAGCAGCTGACTCCAGATGGGGGGAGCGCAGACGGCGGGCCCTTGTCTCCGATGGTCCCTCCTCCTGCCTCCAGCTCCCCAGCTCCGAGGGCCCCCCTTTCCGCTGCAAGCGGGTCCCCAGAGCCTCCAGCAGGGGGCCCCGTGCGCCAGCACTGCCGCTGGAGGAGTGGAGCCCTCCCGGTTAGGCCAGTCCAGCGGCCGGCAGCCAGCAGAGTCACCGCCGAGGACCGGGCTCGGCAGCGTGGCCGCGGTCAGGCCGGCCATGACACGAGTCTGCGCTCAGTGTTATTATTAGTTTGGATCGTGCGCTCATTTCCAGACAGGGGCGAGAGTCCAAGGGAAGGAAACAGCGGCCGAGGCTTCACCGAGAAAACCGAGGGCCTAGGTTTTCCCACGTGGCTGCAGCGCGTGGCCGGCGCCTCTGGGGGGGCCGGAGTGAGCTGGGGGCCTCCGCCCGAGCCCCTCACAGCACCCGCGCAGGTGGCTCTGTGGGCCCTGTGCCGGCGGGGCGTGGGTCTCTGCAGCGCCCTGCACCCCTGCCCCGCCGGGGCCAAGCAGAGTGGGCGCAGTGCGGCCACGTGCCTGTAAATCGCAACGTAAAGAGAAAAAATGCTTGCTCTAAGGCACGGTGCAGAGATTACAAAATGCGCTTGGCGCAAAGCCACGGCGCGCAGGGCAGCGGGACGAGCCGCCAGAGCCAGAGGGCGCCGGCGGGTTCCAGAGCCGCGGGCGGTGCCCAGCGCGGAGAGGCCCGGCGCGTGCATGCCTGCGACGCGACAGCTGCGGGCGACTCACCGTCGCAGGCGGGGCGCTCTCCCGGGAGCGGGGGTGTGGCTGCACGCGCCCCGGGCCTCGCAGGGAGACGCACACGGCGCCGAGCGCCAGGACGCGTGGCCCCCGCAGACGACGCCGGTCATCGCCCTTCACAGCACCATAGCGGTGACTCCGCGGACACGGTCACTTGCTCCTTCGTAGGATGCAACATCGGCGCGTGATCACTCTCGCCTGGCCCTCACGTGCAGAGCGACACCGGGCCGGAGGGCACGGCCCGGGCGCTGGACCGGCCGGCAGGGAGGGCACGGCCCGGGCGCTGGACCGGCCGGCGGGAGCTGCGTCATGTTGGTGACGACAACAGCTGGGGCCAGCTGTCCCCCGCGGGCCCTGGCCTGCTCCCCCGGCCGGCGGGCCTGAGGTCCATGCTAGCCGTGGACCTGAACGCAGCTGGCGCCCAGGAGCGGCGCAGTGCAGGAGGCGCCCCGGCAGCAGGCTCAGCACCCGGCGGCCGGGGTGACCATCTCTCGGGAAAGCCCCGCCCCTGGGGCTCGCGGTGCCGCGGTGCAGATGCGCCCTCCGCGGCCCGTGAGGGAGCGAGGACCTGGGGAAGGTCCAGGTCGCTCACCGGGCGGACCGAGGCCAGGGCCGGGGTGCAGGCGGACCGAGGTGAGCGCTGAGGCGGGGACTCGGTGAGCACAGACGATGTGGGGTGGGGTCTGCCCCCTGCACCGCTTCCTTTTCACCATCATCATTAGAATTGGTTGGGCCTCTCTAAACGGCATTTTGAGATCCGCTCGCTCCTCTCAGCAAAGCTGTTTTGTATCTAAAAAGTCATTCTAACTTTTTTTAAGATTTATTTATTTATGCACACAAGAGCTGGGTGCAGGCCAGGGGTGCGGGGTGAGAGGCCCCACCAGAGACAGAGCGGGGAGCAGCACAGGCGGAGCCACTGAAACGCACCCCAGAGGGGGCAGCGGGAGGCAGGAGGGGCTGCTGCCCACGCGGGCCCCTCCCCGGCCGGGGCCGCACTCGGGCCTTGCAGTAACGGCCCACAACGACGCCCGGCCACCGGGGAGGCCCAGCGAGCTCTCCCGCCGCCCTTTCTGGCCTCAGGCCCAGCGGACCTGGACCCCTGCCTCACCGCCCGCAGAACCTGTAAGTGGGACCCAGCGGTGTCCCAGAGGCGTTTGAGGCGGCTTGGGGGAGGCAGAAGGACAGCGAGTGCCCCGGACCCCAAGCCGCGGCACAGCCAGGCCCCGCGCCCCGGCCTCGGCTCTGCCCGCGACTCCTCAGGCCCATCCCCGCCGGACCGCGCGGCCCAGGCGTCTCCCCAGGCCCCAGCCACCAGGCGCCTTCACAGCACCGCTCCTTGTGATCCTATGCGGCTCCGAGCGGCTTCGGGTGCAGGGGAGGGCGGGGAGCACGCAGGTGCCGCCTGCAGCTCTGAGCGCAGGGCCGCAGCTGCCCGTCGCACCTGGCCGGGACTCTTCTCTCTTCCTGGAGGGTCACCGTGACGTGGGGATTTCCATGCGCCCCGGCCGCAGAGCGCCCTAGCGGTGCGGAGGTGAGTCTGGCCCGGGGCTGCCTGTGCTCTCGGCACAGTCTGCACCTGCAGGCGGCTTCAGGGAGGCAGAAGCCGAAGAGCCCAGACCGGGCGTCGTTACTTCCAGGCATCTGTCAGGCAAGGACAGACTTTTACCAGGTCGTTTAGAATAAAGCAGAGCTACAGAGCCCAGAGGGTTTGCACAGTCTGTGAGGGTGCTCGCGGCTCCGGGGAGACGGGGCAGGGGCACGGGGACCCCAGAACGCCAGAATGAAGCGGCGACAACCTGAGCGTGGGGACTAGCGACGGCACGGAAACTCCGATAACATTTCAAAGGGAACAAAAGACAAATCGGGAACGCAGGAAACGAGACACACAGGCAGAGGAGCCCCCGAGCCAGGAACTAGGCGAATGGGTTTGGGGACCGTCTTTGTTTTCGTCCATCACCCAAAACGTGACGCGGCCCTGGAAGTGCAGACGGGGGTGCCCTGGGCCCGGCGCCGCCCACGGCCAAGGCCGCCCGACAGCCGGGAGCGCACCGAGGGCTAAAAGGAGGAAGAAAGGGAACGTAACGCCGACTGGGGCCGTTAGAGCAGCTCAGGCCGGGTGAGGGGCCCCTCGGGGACCGCTCCGGCCAGCAGGAAACACCGCGGCGCCCCCGAGCGCCCGCCGGGACGCTGCGTCCTCCTGGCCCGGCCAGGACCCCGGGAGCAGCGCGGGCGTGACGCGCCGGGTCCGGGCCGGCCGAGGGTGTGGGGCGCGGCCTGTGCTGGGCCGGACTCCGGGCGCTGGCGAGACTCCCGTTCCCGCGCAGAGCCCACGGCGGCCTGGTGTCCGGCCTGGCAGGCCCGCTGCCCGAGGCGGGCTCGAGGGCGTCCGGCCCGGGACGCGGCTGACCCGCCGCCACCGCCCGGGCTTCTCGCGCCCCCTGGATCCCCTCCAGCTCTGGCAGCCGCGCCTCCCGCCCTCCCGGTCTCCCAGCGCCCATGCGCCAACTCTCGCCTTCCCCGCCCTGCGTCTCCTGGCGGCATGAAGGTTTGATTTCTCCTAAATCAGAAGAGAAATGGACTCTAGGACCAAGAGGAAGCCCTCGTGGATGACACAAACGTGCCCCTCCATGCGCCGGCAGCCGCATCGCGTTGCTGTCACCTGCTCCTGTCACCCAAGGGACCCCGGCGCCGCGTCCTGCCCTGGCCCCTTCGCTGCTGAAAGTGACACCCCTTCTGCTCAGGGCAAAAGCCACGGTGGTCTCCACGCCCTCCGACCGCGCCGTCAGCGCCGGGCTCTGTGTCCCCAGCGCTGGGGCTCCAGGCGTCCATCAGCGCAGTGAGTGTACTGACAGCCCCTCCCACAGCCTCAGCGGCTGTGAGCGCCGGGTAAGCCTGGACGTACCTTACCTGACCTACCTGCCTGGACCTACCTTACCTGGACAGACCTTACTTCCCTCTTCGGGCAACTAACCCATGTTCCACGTGCCAACTCATCAGCCAGTGAGCAGACACGCTGGAACACACGCTGTGCTCACTGGCCCTGACCCTGAAATGCCGCCACCGTCCCCGCAAACCTGGCCTTGAGCAGCGCTGAGCCGCCCCGGGCGGGTGTCAGCACCTTAGAAAGGCAGGGCCTGCAAGGGCTGCGGCACTCTGCGCTGGGGAGGGCCGAGGCGTCCAGGACCCTCACGGCCGCGGGCACCGAGCCTGCTCCCAGGCACCCGCTGAGCAGCCAGAGCCCCGGGGGCCCACATCGCGCCTCTTGGCTCCGCCAGCCGCCCAGCACCCTGCGCCGCCCTTGGTGGTGAGGCAGCGAGGCCGGGGAGGGGCGCGGAGGCAGGTGTCCCCGCGGGGGGCCTGAATCGGGGCTCTCCCATCCCCGAGCCCCTGGGGCCTCGCAGGCTCAGCTTGCACAGCCAGAACCCGTCCCAGCCCGTGCGCGCAGCGTGGACACAGCTTAGGAGCGCCCGTGGGCCCAACTTGAAGACACACGAAGAGAGTGTGGGCGCTCGCTCAAAAGAACCCTCCGTGAGGGCTTGAGCTTGAACCGGCCGCTGCCTGCCCGGGGCAATGCAAACCTCAGTGAGCGGAGCCGGTGTTTGTTCGCCAGGTCAGGGCCTGAGAACGTGTGTCTGCGGGGAACACAGTTGCGACTGGAAAAAAGAGAGCCGGTCCCCTCTGGAACTTCTGGTTCTCACGGTCCTGGTTGCCATGGCACCAGGCTCATCCGCAGGGCCCCTGGGAACTCCTGGCTGCCGGGCAGCGGGACAGGAGGCTGCGGAATGAGCCTGACCCAGAGGCTCGCGGGCGGCCGCCCCGAAGCTGGGCGCTTCCGCCACAGGCCCCACGGCCGGCCGCGCACCTGGGCCGGCCCCACTCCCACGCCTGGCCAGGCGCCTCCCTTGCTCTCCGCTCCGCCCGCAGGCCACCCAGCATCAAAACAAGGGCCTGGTTCCTCCCCGGCAGGCCGAGCCAAAACAGGAGAAAGAGAAAGTGTCGGAGAGCCGGCCGCCCGCCCGAGACTCCCGCACCCCACAAGGGCCCCGCACCCCAGAGGTGGGCCTGCACCCAGAGCCAGGCGAGCAGCCCGTCCCCCCAGCAGCCGCGGGCGGCTCAGGGCAGGCCCCGAGGCCCGAGCTCCGGCCCAGGCCCGGGCGTGGGCCCCACGGCGGGCGCCTCGGAGGGGCAGGGGCGCTGGGGCCGCAGCCGGTGCGGGCTTCTCAGGCTGACCGCCCCAGCAGCAGGGCGGGCACAGGGAACTGAGCTCGACAGCCGCGTCCGGAGTGCTTCTGAGGCTGCGAATTCCAGGGCAACACGGAGCAGACGGGCTGCTTGCCCTGTGCTCAGGGTCCCGGCCTCAGGGCACCGGGGCGTCCCCGCTAGCCCACCGAGGGCCCCGCCCCAGCGCGTCCCCAGGCCTTGGGCAGGGAAGGAGCCACCACTGCTCTTTCGCATCTGGAAGGGCTGACCTGGGCTGTGATGACACACGGCTGACCCAGGAGGGACGGGCGCGGCTCGGTGGGGAGTGCTGAGCCGCTCCGTGGCCTCCGGTCCTCGCAGCTCTCAGCCCGCACGGCCTGTGCCCCTGGCCGTGCGCTGGGCCTCTGTGACCCACGGCCGCCCCCACCCCGGTTCCCGCACCAAGGGGACCAGCGACCGCTGCGAGCCCCTGACAGGCGCCCGGGCCTCTGGGGACGCGGCGCCCCGGGCCCCCAGCAGCAGATGGTGCTGCCGGACGCTGGCTCGGCCTCGACGCTGCGCCTCGTGCCCTCTCGGCTTCCCAGGCAAGCGCCGCCCTCGGCCGCCCCTCGCCGCCTGGGCAGGAAAGCCTGGCCTGGCCGTCTGCAGCGCGCCTGGGGCTGCCACTCACGGCCTCGCAGGCCCCAGCGCCACCCAGGCTGTGTGAGGCTCTCAGCGAGCGGACCCCGTGGCCCTGCGTGCGCGAGGGGCTCAGCGGACCTTGGGAGGCCGTCTCTCCCCGCCTCCGGCCCCCTCACCTCCCAGGACAGGCAGGGGGCCGCAGCGCGTGGGAGAAGCTCGCGCAGAAGTCGGGTCAGTGGGGCCCGTGGCGAAACACCCCTCAAGTGGCCCAGGTCCCCTTCCACCTCTGTTCGTCTCCCCACGTCGGAACCCGCTCAGATCCCATCAGTGAGTGACCGAGGGCGCCAGGCCCAGCTGCGGACACGCGCACTCCGCTTCCGGGCCGGCCCTGCGCGCCGGGCCGAGGAGCAGACCCTGGGCGGAAGGTCCGTGTGCAGAAGGAGCGGAAGGAAGGCCCTCCGGACTCAACGGACGCACCCCCTTTGCGGTGAGTGCCCGGCACGCAGGCTGCCGCGCAGCGGGAAGGCGAGGCCGGGAGCTGCCGCATCTGAGCACCAGGCGGCCGGGACCCGCAGCAAGGGCCAGCGGGCCCAGCGCATGGGCACAAGGGGCGCCCCGACTCCAAGGCCTCAGAGCCCCCTGAGGACAAGACGAGGGCAGCCACCGTCCCAGGACCGGAGCAGCCTCCCGCCCGCTCGCCCACGCCCCCCCAGTGTCTGCATGTTCCTCCTGCACCTGCGTCCTCCCGCCTCCACCTCTCTTTATACATCCACCTTGCTCCTCCCAGCCGCCCCGTGGGGGTGGGGGGGCCACGGCGCTGGGACTTGCAGTCCGAGTGGGGCAGCGAAAGGGTGGCTCTACAGAGGAGCCTCCTGCGAAGCCCTCAGGCCGGCCGGGGCACTGTGCTCGCCCACGCGGCTGTGTTCCTAGGACAAATACTATTTTGCTTAGCTGTGAACAGTAGATTTTCCCTGACCTTTGCGAGGCCACAGCGCACTGGCGGCGCGGAGTGACGGGACAGCTGTGCCAGTCTCTAAACCTGCTCTGGAGGGAGGGCAGCAGCACGACAAAAGCGTTGGACCCGGCCAGCCTGTGGGGAGGGCCTGAAAGCGCTGACCCACTTCATCCCACTGACAGAGACACGAGGCGGGCGAGCCTGTGCGGGGAGGCAAGAAACCCCCGCCCCACGCCCCCCGCCCCCGTTCCTCTGGACTGGCAAATACGCAAACAAAGCTGACAAGCGAACAGGCCAAAAAGAAGTTTAATAATAACTTATTCACTTCCTGGGCAGCAGCAGAGATGGGCGGTGAGCGGCTCACCCACGGGGCTTCAGTCCATCTGAGTGCCTCAGCCAGGCCGAGAGGGGTTGGGGAACAAAGTGGCGACGAGGGGGCCTGCCGGCTCCCCGAGTGAGGCATCCCTGGAGCGGGATGTCATCCCTACTGAGAGGGGCTCAGGTGGGAACACCGGCAGCCCCAGCCCTCAGAGCCCTCCCTCTGGCCAGACCCCCTGGGCGGGAGGTTTGCTCCCCGGGTGACGACAGGCCGCTGCCGGCACCTGTCTGTCTCTCAAGAACCACTCTGCTCCGCGTGACCTTCCTGGCCCGTGAAACGCTGTGGCCCCCTGCGGCTGACAGAAGCGGACTGTGCCCCTCGCTGCGATGTCGCAGCGTCTCCGACGGGTGGGGCCGGGTGAGTGTCCGAGGCCCACTGGCTGGGGCAAGCGGGGTCTCAGGCAGGGAGATGGTCTGCCGGAGGCCAGAAGCCGCCCACGGCGGTGGGGCTGCGGAGGTGACCTGTGGCCTTCCACGTCTGAGCGTCAGAGGAGCCTCTAGCTGCCGAGTTTTCAAATTTTCAAATGCGGGAAAAGTAGGGAACAATTTAAATCCAGCAAGTCCGCCAGATACTTAGTATCAGTTTCAATCTACAGCTTGTGTCCGTGTCTGTAGTTGGAATTCACTGTCCCTCCAGAAGGCCTCCCCTGTCACAGGTGTCAGCAAAGCCCCATGAGCACAGCACAGTGCTGGTCCTTTTCCTAGCAAAGCAAAAGCATCTTGTCACTAGCTTTAAACTCCTCGGTGCCAAGCCCTCCCCTCTCTTCATAGCGCCCTAATGCAATCTCACTGGAAGATGAAAAGGGGTAAAATCCCAGGCTCCGAGGGTTTCTCTTAATTGCCAATGTTCCCCTTGCACTGAGGCATGAGCCCCTGAATAGAAACGGACTGGCCAACCCAGCAGAGAAGAGCCTGGGAGTGAGGGGGTGGGGGCTCTGGCGCCCTCCCCAGCACCCAGCCCGAGCCGCCAGGGCCACCCCTGCCTGGGCTGGAGGCGCCACTGGGATTCAGATGAGCCCGCGGGCCCCTGCTGCCCAGCTCTCTGTGCCCCCGGCACCGCTGGAGACCCCAGGCCCAGATCCAGGGAGGCCGGCCAGATTTCAAGCCCCCCCCCCAATATAAATCATCAGCATGTAAAACCAGCCACCTTGAGGAGAGCAGAGATTTCTTCCCCACTGACTTTATTTTTATGAAAACAGAAGCCCGCAGCAGACAATGCATCTCCAACAGAGATTTTAAAAGAAAGAGGAAGGGGCCTGGCAGGTCATGCTCCTCCTTCAGCTAAACACTGGTTGCCATGGGAACAGAAGCACTTTGTGCAGCTGGACTAAGCTCCCCACCCCCTGCCTCTACACTAGCGCCACTGTCCCGGCTTTGTATTGTGTGGCCAACTCTCCTCTTTCATTCGCTCCCCTGCCCCCATCTGTCCCCAGCAACAAGACCCAGAGCCACCGCAGCCAGCGGCAGAGAACAGCCCGCTGTGCCAGGCACAGAAGTGTCCCAGCAGCGGGAGCCAGCATCCTGCCCTGCCCTGCCGGGCTGCCAGCCTTGTTTCTGGCCCCCTTCTAAGTCCCTTCTCCAAGCACACCATGCCGCTGTTTCTTAACTCTCCCAGAGAGCATGCACTTCGCCTATGAGCTTCAAATTAAGTTTTCAAGTGCAAAAAAGGCTGCGGGCACACGCACTGCAAAGTAATAAGGGAGCCTGAAAAATGGTCAGAGAAGTGTGTTTTAAGCCAGTTGCACTCGGCGAACACCTTCAAGGTCCATGCCTTCTGCTTGTGTGCACGCACATGTGTGTGCCCAGAGAATTCTAGAAGGTGACCTTTGCCTGCCTGTGTTGGGGTAGACAGAGCAGTGCTAAAGACTCTGAAACCAGGTCAAAACCCAGAGTTTTCTATTTGCCTGACTACCTTTAATTTGGCATTTTTTTCCAATTCATTTTGACTTTTAAATTAAAAAAGGGAAATATTTATGAATCTATTACTCAGAGGCTGCCATGCAAAACATTTTTGCACATAAATCCTCATCATTTTACTAAGTGTCGGGATTTTTTTTTATTAAAGGAAAGGCATATTTTTTTAACATTGTTCATAAATCACCAGCAAAATATTTAGTGCTACAAGTTCCTCAGTTTTCAAAGACACTCTTTTTTCTTTCAAAGCCTTCCCAAGTGCTTCAAAGCCTTCTCCTGGCAAAGCCCCATGCTATTCACCAGCAAGCTTGCAGATTCAGAAGTGTTTGCATTCTGTTTGTAAGTATTTATTTAGGAGATCTGCAATTCATTTTCTTTTGCAAGATGAAATGTCAATTTTCATCATTTTTATCCAAACTTGCAAAAAAAAATGTTTAACTTATTTTGGTATAACCCAGTTGCAATCTTACTGCTTTGAAACTATCTTGGGATACGTGGCAATGAAAGAGTTATTAAAGATTGAGAACCACTTAAAGCCTTAGTGAATAAGAAATATGATTTGTTCATAAAAGCCAGAAATCATCTTTGAATCCATCTTCTCCCTCTCTCCTTCCTCGTGGATATCACGCCCCACGCTCACAGACGCTCGCCCACCGGCAAGGGCAGGGACTTCCACATTCTTGGGAGTCACCTATTCTGTCGTCTCCCACAAAACTGCAGCGGGTTCTCTTAAGACGTGACTTCTCAAAATGGTGAGCAGCGGACTGAAAATCCGGAGGGCGCGGTTTGACTCCGGGACAAAACGTATCTTCTCTCTCCTACCTTCTTTTCTATTTGTCCTCCCTTTTCTTTTCCTCCTTTGTTTTCTTCTGTTCTGCTCTCTCTAAGGATCTTCCCAGATGAAGGCCCCAGAGCCTGGGTCCTGAAGACAAGCGCTGCACCCCCAGGAACTAGCAAGAGCGTCTGCGCGCCCTCCCCGGGGAGTGAATGCTCTCTCTACTCCACACCCCGAGCTCCGAACTCCCGCTGCAGGGCGTGGGAAGGGGAGTCGCCCACCGCCCCCGTGCCACGCGCCCCAACTGCTCCCACAGACACTGGCTGGCGAGAGGGTGGGCACAGCCCGGGTGCCCGAAGGGGCCTCCGCCCCAGCGGGAGGGGCAGGACAGCAAGGAACCAGGGTCACCTGTCCTGGCACAGGGGTGCTAAGTCAAGGCTTCTCCCTGGCGTGTGGGGCAGGGCGCCTCTCTTCCTTCGGTCTCCAGCAAGCAAGGCCTCTGCGAGCTGCATGAGCTGGTGTTCTGGGGCAGCCCTTCCAGCCCGTATGCCCCCATTTCTGCCCTCCTCCGCCTCAGGCCCTCTGCGCCTCCTTAAGGCCACAGGTGCGCTGACTGACGCTGGCGTTCTCAGCACTTGGGTTTCAGGGAGCAGAATAGAAAGAGGCAAAGACCGCCCTCTACCCAGCTGGCCAGGACTTAACCGTTAGGCCAAAATTAGCTGCAAAGACTCCTGGGAAAATGGCCCTGGGGACATGGCAGGGCCATGAGCTCCAGAGAGTCCTGTTACTAAGCACTAGAGGGGCCAGTGCGCCGCCTCCAGGACGGATTTGTTTTATGTCGCAAGTGTGCGCCTTTTGACTTTCACCCAGGCCCCACTCCTGGCCACTGCCAGTCGTCCTCTGTATCCCCGGGTTGGGTTCTGTTAGCTCTTTAGGCTCCACATCGATGTGAGGCCATATGATGTTTGTCTTTCCCTGTCTGTGTCCTCAAGTTCCGTCCATATTGTCACAAATGGTAAGATCTCGTTCTTTTTCATGATGGAGTGATATTCTTCTGTGCACTGCACTGCTTCTCTTTATCATTCATTGTTCTTTTCTTAATGTTTGTTTATGCATACAAGAACTAGGCCCGAGGTGTGGGGTGTGACAGGACTCCCCAGAAACAGAGCGGGGAGCAGAACAGGCGGATCTACTGAAATACACTGGTGAGAGGGCAGCAGAGAGACAGGAGAGGTCTGCTGCGCCCTGTGGGTCAGCTCCCTGAATGGAGATCCAACTCGTGCTGCTGTGGCTGCCGGCAGCTTCATAGTGCCGAGACTTACCCCTTGGGCCACCAGGGGGCCCCCCATTCATCCATTGTTCTAGCCATAGTTTGCTTCCATATCTTTGTTGTTGTAAACAGTTTGCGATGACTATTATGTCGCAAGGGGATGCAGGTAGCTGACTGACTTGCTGTTTTCACTGTCTTTGTACAAATACCCAGAAGTAGCATTGTTAGATTGTCCAGTCACGTTGGATTTTTTGAGGAGCTTCCATTCTCTTCCACAGGTGCTGCTCCGATCTGCATCCCCTCAACAGTGTGGCCAGTGGCACTTCCTCTTCTCCACGGTCTCACCGGCACTAGTGTCATCCTTGTGGTGCGAGCCATTCTGACAGGTGTGAGGTGACGTCTCTGGTTTTGACTTTCCTGCTGGCAGGAGGTGCTGAGAGCCCGTCATGGAACCTCCGACCTTCTGTATGACTTTCTTGGAAAAGTGTGTCTTCGGGTTCTCGGCCCGTTATTTTTCACTGGTTTGCTTGTCCGTTTGCTGCCAAGGCAGGTGAGTTCTTCATATATGTGGATGTTGGCCTCGTGTCAAATGCAAGGCTTGCAGAGGTGCCCTCCTCCTCAGTCGGCGCCTTCTCGTTCTGTTGACGGCCACCTTCACCATGAAGTGGTGTTTAGTTGCAGTAGCCCCCCCCACCCCGGTCTCCTTTTGCTTTTGTGGTCAACCCTAAAACCCCACGGCCTGAAGAGATGTCGCGGGCCTCTGTCCTCTCCTTGCTCTTAGGTCTCAAGTTTCGTATTCCTCGCTGCCATGTCCCGCGCCCCGCAGCCTTGGGGGCCCTTCCACCCCGTTACATTCTCTGATCGCTCTTCCGAGTACCTAATACTGGGGTTGGGGGATTCATTCTTGCCCTCCGGATCCTTGTTCTCTGCTCACGCCCCAGGACTCAGAGCAGGAGCGTGCAGAGTAAGCGCTCGTTCCATCAGCACCTGCTGACTCAGTGAATCACCTTCAAAATGAAACACTACTCGCCGCATACATGCATGTAGTCAGTGCTTAGATGCGGCCTTCAAATTCCCACTACGAATCACAAACCCGCGTGACAAACGTCAGGCACAGGGAACCCCCATAAACATAAGGAGATGTGCGGGCGTGTCCCCCGCCTCCGCCATCCCTCTGCCAAGGGCCACAACCCCAGAGTGGGAGGAGGGACCCCACAGGCAGTGGGGGCAGAATACAGTCTCCCCTGCTTTTCCTCTCTCCCTGTCAGTAACCCGGGAACATTTCTTCTTCTCGGTCGCCAGCAATTTGTCATAAACCAGAGCTGTGCCCAAGGCGGGCGCCCCCGGTGCCCACTTCCTGTGGCGGGGCCCGAGGAAGGGCGGGAAGGAGGCTGCAGAGGCCCCTTTCGGAGACCTTGTCCTCCAAGGCGGCCCAGGACACTGCCGTCCAGGAACAGCAGGCCGCAATGCCCACACCAGGCAAGAGCTGCATCGGCTGTGAGGGCCCTAGAGACAGACCCCTGGCGCCCCAGATGGGACTGCCGCGTGAGCAGAGCAGCAGGCGAGAGCCGGGCCCGGCCTCACAAGGCCCTCGCTGCCGCCCGCCCGCAGCTTGGCTAAAGCCCACACTGGTCAGTCGGACCAGCAAGGCCGCGCCCCTGGAACTCACTCCCGCGGCCAGCTGGGAGCTCGACCTGGCCTTGACCTGGGTGGGAGGCCCTTGGCTCAAAGGCAGCCTCCTCCACGAGCTTGCATCATGCGTAGCATAAAGCAGCTTCATACACCTATTGTTTCAGGTTTTCTCTTTCAATTGACTTTTAAATCACTGAAATTCCTTAAGCATTATTTCTTTTTTTAGTAAAATTCAAACTTCCTGAAAGACTTTTTTCTTCATTGTTGGCTTTTTTTGCAAAGACTTCCTGTCTTTTCAATGGGCTGTTTACCTATTTGTCTTCTTTCACATAAGTTTCTTTTATGTTTTCCCCGGCTTGCTGGAGAGTCTTCCTTTTCTTTGATGGGCGCTCAGTGCGGCTGAGAGGCAGCCCCTCTCCAAGGCAGGCTTGCCCCTCTCCTGGCGCGGGGGCGGTGGTTATGCGTCTGCAGCGAGGACATGAGGAGTGTGGGTTTGGGAACTTCCAGGAGAGGGAGAACGCCCAAGTTGTCCGCGGCCCTGTTTGTCCCACACGGGTGCTCTATAAATGCTTCTGCCTGGAGAGGTGGTGAGGAGCCGCGCGGGCTCACGTGCCGCCAGCGCAGGACGTCTCTGTCCGGGCAGCTGCGGGCACTGCTCAGGGAGGCCACGGCAGTGGTCCAGGCGTGTGGCCTAGACGGTGCACAGAGGTGCGGTGCACGCAGCTGCCCCAGCACAGCCTGCGGGTGTCCCCGGTGTAGGAAGGCCAGGTAGAGTGAGTGAGGCCGGGGGACTGACCGGCAGCAGAGAGGCTGCTAGAGCTTCAGAACAACAGGGAGGGCAGGTCCGTACGCCCTGGGGCTGACTCCCCCTCCCTTTCCCTCCCTGCCTGGTTCCCCCAGCCTGGGAGTCCCACTTTATTTCTGCTCTTTTCTCCTCAATACACTTTTTCTTTCTCTAAACAAGTGTCCTCCCTCACCTGCTTGCCTGTGTGTCTGCGGGGTCCTTCTGCGGCTTCAGGAGACACCAGCCACGGGGTCTGTGGTGCACTCAGAACCGCTGCCGCAGCCTGGGACCCGCTGCCTGCCGGGGACGAGGCCTGCAAACCCAGATTACGGCGTCAGCTGCACAGCGGTGGGCAACTGCGGGCCTGTGCCCGCCTGCCAGGCCCCAGCCTCTGAGCTGCGCCAGGACAGAGCTGCCTGCACCTACGGCTCTCGCCCACGACACTCCAGCTGCAGCCCCGAGAGAACACCCCCATGCTGGTGTGCCCCACCCTGCTGTGCCCCCATCTTGTTGTGCACCCATCCTGCTGTGCCCCACCCTGCTGTGCCCCCAGGCCGGTGCCCCCATGCTGGTGGGCCCTTACACTGGCCTCTCATTTGGTTCTGAAGCACAGCGGGTTTGAACCCTGGTGGAAGCGGAGGAGAATTCGCTTTCTCTGAAGGGATACCCCAGTACTTCAGGTGCAAATTCTATTTCGGAACATGAGCGGAGCTTCCCAGAGCTCAAAAACCGGCCACTCGGCCCACAGGACAGCTCAGGAAGCAGCTGCTAAGGCGCCGAACCCACAGAATGAAGCCACAACTCTGGACACGAAGCTCAGAGCGTGAGGGGACGTCGGTCCAGCCCCAGCAGTCGGACGGGAGGGCCTCCCGCGCACTGCTCCTGGGAGGGGCCCCGCGGCCCCGCGGCCCGTCTTGGCATCACCGGCGTCCTGTCCTTGAGATGCCCGAGCTCACGTAAGGCGCGTCGCACGTTGATTCAGCTCAGCGCAGAAACACCTCCCGGGCGCCTGCGGCGCTGGCTCGTCCGGTGGGCAGCTCCGACCTGTGCCGGCTCGCCCACGGGGAGGGCCAGACTCTGGCTGACACCGCGCGTGAGAACTCGGGCGCGGAGGGCCTCGAGCCCCACCCAGAGCCCCACCGCCCCTGCCTGCCAGCCTGCGCTGCGCCAGCCCCTGCCAGCTCGCCCCTGGGTGGTCCTCGACCCCACCCCTGACCCCATGAGCTCGCAAAGGGGAGGGAAAGGGGAGCAGAAGCTCCACGGAAGCAAGTCAAACGGTGCCGGTGACTCCGGTGCCGGGTTCCGAGCAGCTGGCACCAGGCAGGGTGGGGGCGTCTGGGCAGCAGCAGCTTCGTCACCCGCACGCTCAGCCCCCGCTTCCCGCTGGGGCAGCGCTCTTTGCTGTCATGATTGGCGTCTGATTTTCAGTTGTCTTATGTTCTGGAAAAGGAAAGCGATGCAGCTCCCCCGTGAGGTGGCTGAAGCCTCCTGGGAAGCTTCTCGGCCCCCAGCCCACATGGTGCCCCACGCGGCTCCGCTCAAGAGCATGGCGTGCATGCACACCCCCAGACCATAGTGTGTGTGCACACCCCCAGAGCATAGTGTGCATGCACACCCAAGAGCATGGCATGCGTGCACACCCCCAGAGCATAGTGTGCGTGCACACCCCCAGAGCATAGTGTGTGTGCACACCCAAGAGCATGGCGTGTGTGCACGCCCCCAGAGCATAGTGTGCATGCACACCCAAGAGCATAGTGTGCGTGCACATCCCCAGAGCATAGCGTGTGTGCACACCCCAGAGCATAGTGTGTGTGCACACCCCAGAGCATGGCGTGCATGCACACCCCCAGAGCATAGTGTGCATGCACACCTCCAGAGCATAGTGTGCATGCACACCCCCAGAGCATAGTGTGCGTGCACACCCAAGAGCATGGCATGCGTGCACACCCCAGAGC
>JAGFMF010012193.1:1756021-1781518 GCA_019455555.1 Galemys pyrenaicus | reverse complement strand
ATGCACACCCCCAGAGCATAGTGTGCGTGCACACCCAAGAGCATGGCATGCGTGCACACCCCAGAGCATAGTGTGCGTGCACACCTCCAGAGCATAGTGTGCGTGCACACCCAAGAGCATGGCGTGCATGCACACCCCCAGATCATAGTGTGCGTGCACATCCCCAGAGCATAGTGTGCGTGCACACCCAAGAGCATGGCGTGCGTGCACACCCCCAGAGCATAGTGTGTGTGCACACCCCCAGAGCATAGTGTGCATGCACACCCCCAGAGCATAGTATGCGTGCACACCCAAGAGCATGGCGTGCGTGCACACCCCCAGAGCATAGTGTGCGTGCACACCCAAGAGCATGGCGTGCGTGCACACCCCAGAGCATAGTGTGTGCGCACCCACGACGGGCGCAGGCAGGACGGCCGTGCGGAGCCTCACAGAGCCTCCCTGCAAGTCAGAAGCGCTCAGCTGCTGGAGACGCGAGATGCGCGCGCTCTGGCCCGGCAGACCAGGTGGTGCTAAAGTTGGCTCTGAAATAACGTGGGACCTCTTACTGCAAACTACTAACAACATTACTTCTTTATCATTAATACTCACAGGTCAGCTCCCCACAGTCAGTTGTTTGGCAGTTAGCATGCTGGGGCACGCACCAGTCATGTGGCAGCTGCAGACACACAGATAGCACTCAGTGTCTTCTAGCACCCTGGGATATCATAAAAGTAAGCTTTAAACACACGCCGCTGAAGCCCGGAGAGCAGCGCCAGCACAGGCGAGTTTCAAGGCCCTTTGCGCGTATGTCCCTGAGAAGCACTGAAGTCTCAGACAGTGGGAGGAGGCAGAGAGGCAAGGACATAGAAAACCCCGTCTGCTGCTCTGAGGTAGGAGACGAGCGAAGCCAGCACGCCCGCGCTGCAGGGGATTCCGACCGGGGGTCCCAGCGCACCCCTCCTTTCTCCCCTGCAGTCTGCCCCCGGCCCCTGCTCCGCGCGTGAGCCGGGTCCTCTGTGCTCTGGCGCCGTGGCTCCGCGGTTTCATCTTGCGGTGAAAAGCCTGACCGCCTCCTGGTCTCCTTCCCGCGAAGGCTCTCTCCTGCGCTCCCGCCTGCGCTGTTCCTGTCGCCCGACAACAGTCCTCGCCCGCTCGGCGCCCTTTCACCCAGCCACCAGCTCTCCCCCGCTCAGCTCCTGTGACCAGGACTCGGGCCAAGCGGGTGTCGCGTCCCGGCTCATGTTTCAGCCGCCTCCACTGGGAAGCGAAAATCCGGCAGCACGGAAACGCTCTCGGTGGCGGGCGGGCGAGGACGGGCCGTGCGAGATGCCTCTTGGTCGCGCTGCACACAGGCAGGTGGGAGCACGAGGGAGGCAGAGACTGGGGAGGAGGAGGAAGGGGAGAGAGAAGAGAGGAGGGAGGGAGGAGGAGGAGGAGGAGAGGCGGGCAGCCCCAGCCACCGGGACTCTGGCCCCGCTCTGTCCTGCTCGAGGTGCCAGTGCTCGAGGTGCCAGCGCTGCCAGTGGCCATGCTAGCCCCGGCCCTTCGGTCCTCACGGGCCCCCCAAACCGTGTCACAAGCTGGTTTTACAACAGGCGCTGGCCCCGCTGTGCCCGCAGGCCGGGTCAGCCGGAGCCAGCACACCTGCTCGGCCAGAGACCTATTCGCTGGGCCAGGCCCGGTCCAGGAGCACCGCGGGGCCGGGGCCTGGGGAACGGAGGCCTCCTGTGCCGGGGCGCAGGGCCAGAGGCGAGCAGCAGGGTCTGCCGGGCGCAGCTTTCAGCGCCTTCTCAGCTGCAGCGCGCACCTCGCACGGCGACCCACGAGGGTTTCGCCTGCCAGAGGCGCTGGCCGAGGGGCTTCCCAGACAGCGCACGTAGGAAGATGGACAAACCAGGGGTAGATGAGATGAGAACGTCGCTGTCGGCTGAGCAGAGCGGTGGAGAGGAGGGGCAGGTGCACGTACAGACAGATGTGGGGGGACAGGGAGAACAGGGAGACGAAGTGCTGGGCACAGACCCAGACCCAGGCAGACGCCGCCTGCGGCCTTCTCTGGAATTCCGGGACAGGAGCGTGGAGAGCCTGGCCTTGGCGCTCATCAGCTCCCCTCGTGGCCGAGGTCACCCTCCACGGCGGCTGGCGCTGCTGTCCTCTTCCGCAGCTTCGACACTCGGTCAGGCTCCTCCTCTGGAGAGCCTCCTGGGCCGCTGCCCGTCCCGTCTCAAGTGAGCCGCTGTCTCCGAGCGCCTCGGCGAGGACTTGCAAGTAACCTCTAGTCAGACGTTTGTCTCCAGACACATGCCGAGCGTGACTCGAGAGGCGAGTGGGTAAGTTAGCGGAGTGCTGCCCTTCATCATGCCAGGGCTCTTTGAGAGCAGCCCCGTTCCCTCCGAATCCGTATATCTGGCACCTGAGCGGCTGTGCGCTGCGTGCAGCTGGGCTCAGTAGATGAGTGCTGGATGGGGAAGCAAAGTCCAGAGGCTTCATCATTAAAAGTGCGCCCCTCTGAAACTTAGATGAGTCAAAACTCCAAGCTTCTTCTGAGTTTCCCAGTCCTTGCCACAGGAAGGATGCCGGGGGGCAGTGGCCTGTCCTGGGGGGCGGAGGCCTGGGGACCCCTCAGGACTGGGCCCTCACTGTCCAAGACGTGGCCCGCCCAGGGGAGTCCACTTCCAGCCCCTTCACGCTCTCTGGAACAAAGGTGACACGTGAGAATGATCATGTGGGGATTTTAAAGCGCCCCAAGAGAAGATGCCCTTCTTCTCCAGCTCGTCTGCACCCCTGAGCAGCGGCTCCGTCCTCCCCGGCCGAGGGCAGCAGGAGGCTATGCAAGCCCACATGGACGGAATTCACAACTTGAAGTGCCTAGCAGGTGCCCAGCAAGTGCCTAGCGCGAGCCAACCAGTGCTGAAGGAGGAAGTGGTAAGTAGCCCATCCACAAGTAATCTGTCACTTTTTCAAAATAACTCACCGTTACGCTCTCACCGAGCCACTTCAGTATGAGCTAAGTGACTTAATTTACGAAAAATCCCATTTACACATTTTTTCAAAAGATCATCTGGTTCTTCAAGTCAGCCCTGACCGCACGTGCGTCTGTGAACTAGAGCTCTCTACCTCGGGCCCTAAGGCGTCTCAGCGCCAGGGTGGGGGCTGAGGCGATGCCTTGAGCGTGTCCACAGCGCAGGGGCGGCGCAGGAAGGCCTTGAGCTGGGGGCGAGCGCCCGCGGCAGCAGGGCGGGCGTCACGCAACAGGGAGAACGGGAATTGGAGGGCACGGGAGACGTGGAGGATTCCGTTTCATCCCTGGGTTCAAAATAAGCTGCAACCCGGCCGGGTGATGGACGCCGACGCAGGAGCACAGAGAGCTGTGCACACAGAAGCCGGAGCGGAGGTTAAATGGCCAAAAGGCATTCAGTTCCCAGTGCTAAAGACAAGCTCCCTCGCTTCTGTGGGGCTCCCTACTCACGGAGCGTTTATCCGCAGATGACCAAAGAGCAGCGGCCACCCGTAAGCGAGCCCGGCAGCTTCAGGAACTAGGAACTGCAAATGCGAGTTGGGGTGAGTGAGTGGGGATGCCCAGGGCTGAGTGGGGGTATGCAGGACGAGGGACGCGCCAGTAACCCAAGACCCCCGCTGTCTAACGAGCACCTTCTTCGCGCTTCTCCACGTATGAGCCGCCAGGGCCCCGCAGCCAAGACCACACTCCTCGCCCTTCGCCAGTAAAACTTAACTCCTTTGCTTGACCCCCTCCCAAATCCTAGATAACCCTCTTCTCTTTCTTTCTTTTTTTTAAAGATTTATTTATTCATGCACACAAGCACTGGGGTACAGGCCAGAGGTACGGGGGGGGGGGGGTGAGAGCACAGACAGAGCGGGGAACAGCACAGGCAGATCGACTGAAGCATAGGCTGAGGGGAGCAGCGGGGAGGCAGGAGAGGTCTGCTGCGCCCTGTGGGGCCCCTCCCCAGCTGGCGGCAGGGATCGAACTCGTGCTGCAGTGGCTGCTATTGGCCTGGTAGTGCGTTGCTTAATCCACTGCGCCACCACGGGCCCCCTCTTCTCTTTCTTAATTGAGGCGGCAGAGTTGAGTTTATTTCCTGTCCCTTTGCCACCCAGTTCTCAATAAACTTTCTTTTCTCAAGTACTGGTGTCATGGTGCTGGCTTCTGTGCTGTTGGGCAGCGCGCCGGTCGCTTGGAAACGGGCCCCTTCCCCGTTAGCGATAGGCTGGGGCAGGCCAAACCCGCCTGTGACGGTGTGACGCTCTGTCAGGACAGACAAAGCGCTTGCTCTGCTTTCCAGAGGCAACACTCCTCCTCTCTGCACTCAGAATGCCACCCCCGCCTTGAAAGCTGTGACATGGGGGCTCCCTGGGGGCACAAGGGGTTGAGCGCCCCACTATGATGCGTCCGCAGCCCCTGCAGCCGAGTTTGACCCCGGCCAGGGGTGACCCCCAGGGCGCAGCGGACCCCTCCCGCCTCCCGCTGCCCTTCAGCAGCTGTTTCAGGGGATCCGCCGCTCCGCTCCCCCCGTCTCTGGGGAGTCTTCTCAGCCCCACATCTCTGGCCTGTACCCCAGCTCTTGTGTGGATAAAGAAAGAAACCTCAAAGAAGAACAGCAACAGGGACCCCCTCACGCGGTGCCTGCCTGTGCGGGCGCAGAGCCCGACCTCGCCGGGGAGGCGCCGCCTCTGACGCGCCCATCCGCGGTCTGGGCCCAAGCAGCGCTGAGTCCTGGGCGGTTCTGAGCGTGGAGTTTCTCTGAACACCACGAGCGCCCCTCACTGCGCCCTGGAAAGTGAGCTGCGGCCTCCCCTCGAGTGCCCACAAAGCCTCAGGCCCGCCGGTGCCCTCCGAGAGCTTGGGGGCGGAGGAGCCGCGCTGCGGCCGCTGGTCTTGCTCGCCAACACCCGGTCTGCTGAAGTCGCGTTTCCTTGGGGGAGAGAAAGTGGTGACGACGTCACAAAGTCCCTTCCCCGGTACAGTGCTCATGACGTTGAGGTCAGCAGGGCGCCCAGGGGAGCCGACGCCACGAGCGGGGCAGCTGGGCGTGGGGTGCACGCCCCGCTTGTACCGAGCACCGGCCCGGACTGCCGAGGGCGCGCGTGGTGCCGCGGGCCGCCCGGTCCCGCAGCGGGTGCGAGCCGAGCTCTGATGCCGCACCCCAGCTGCCCGGGAGCCCCGAGTCTTTGTGCAGCTCAGCGGGTCTGGCTCTTTGACGCAAAGTCGGTTTGGCTTTTAGAGCTCGGCTTCTCCTGACGAACAGACCCACCCAGAAATGAAAGCGCCTGCCTCGTCCTAGGCTGCGTCTTCCTCCGGAGCTGTGAGGTCAGCGTAGACCACCACGGCGGAAACACGGGGGGAGGCAGGAGGGGAGTCGTGGAAAATGCAGCCATTCAATAATTAACACACAAAACCAGTGTCACAGGTTCCACAATGAAGCTCGGGGGTCAGTTAACTGGTCTAAGCCGTGAGCGCGTCTGAGAAGACAGCAGAAAGGGCGACTACAATTGGCTTCTATTAGTAAGCATCGTGGGGATCATCGGCCAATTTAGAAGACCTGTGTCACCTCCGAAGGCAAAGATCGTGCCTCGGTCTTCTCGAACGTGCCGGAGCCGCTCTGGCAGGCCGGGCGCCGGGCAGGCCCAGTGAGGCATATGTCGGCGCGGCTAATGGCAGTTAATCCTATTCATTGTCCTCTAATCAGAGAGGCACACAAAGGAAATTGGGGGCAATCACTTGAGAGGAGACGTGTTAGGGGAAGGAAATGCTCCCGATATTCAAGACCCAGTGAGCACCAAGGAACTCCAGGGCACCTGGCGCCCACTTCCAAGCCACGCCCACGAGAAGGGGAGGGGGCCGCGGCAGCCGCCACATCCACATGGCCGTGCCACTCACGCCGAAGAAAGAGCCTATTAACAACTCGCTTGTCTCATACCCGCTGGAATGCAGGCTCACACCAGTCCTGGGATATTTTGAGACACAATAGAGTCATAGAACATGTAAGCTGCAAAGTTCCTGGGAAGTCATGTAGCTCAGCACCGAGGGGGGAGAATCTGTTCCCTGGAACAAGTGTCACTTCTGAGAAATTGGCTTTGCTAATGCTGAAACACCAAAAAAAGTACTTCGCAATCAAACAGGCGCAGTGCACATTCAGGGATGTACAGTGCATGTTAAGGTACTCAAGGGACCTTCTCTCACACGCAGTTTTAAATATAGCGTCCCCCAAAATATCTGTCTACTGGGCTCCGCCACCCTCCTCTTCTGCCGCACTCCTCTGCCATCTCCCAGACCCAAACACGCGTCATGTTCTAATTTTACAGGGCAGGCAGCGCCCCAGCACATCAAATGATGTGCAGGTCGAGCAGTTCTGGCGGGTGGGAGAGGAGTGGACACAGCAGCGCGCGGCGGCTGCAGCAGCACTTGGGCAGCAGCGGCGGAGGTAGCGGCGCCGGCAGAGCTGGCCACGCCGCCCCGCCAGCAGCCGCAGTGGCCCAGTGCGAGGCGCGGGCTGCAGCGGCAGCAGCCTCAGGGACAGCAGTGACCGCGGAGGCCGTGCTGACAGCGCTGCGGCAGCCTGAGCAGCAACAGTGGCAGCGGTCACAGCAGCAACGGCGGCCGTAGCAGTAACAGGCACGCAAGCAGCAGCAGCTCCAGTCGCCGTTGTGCACGGCGGCGGCAGCACCGGTCACACCAGTACAGTGGCGACGGTGACGGCAGGTGCAGCCGCAGCAGCGCTGGCGAGAGGGGGTGACAGCAGCGGCCAAGCAGTGGCGGCAACGGTGCTGGTGACACCGACAGTGGCAGCGGTGGCACCAACAGAGCAGGGGGTGGCACCTCCTTGGCACCGTCTGCTCTCCGAGCATCTGCGTCTAGACATGCTGTGAGCGCGCAGAAACGGCGCCTGCCCCCAGTCTCCCTGCACAACTGGCGGGCTCGGCGCGGCTGACCTCCACGACTGTGTGCCCGCTGCTCTCTCTGCTGACGCCGCGCACACCTGCTGACCCTCCACGCGCAGACACTGCGCAGCTGAGCCCACCTGGGCGCCGAGCGGGGCAGCGCCGAAGGGCCAGCGTGCCCCTTCACCACACCAGCCGTCAGCCACTGCCCGGACAAACGTGCTTCTTGAAACAGTGCGTGCAGCTGCACACGCGCAGAGCCGTTCTGGGGGGACCCTGAGTCCCAGCGACTACGGTCTTCGTGGTAGTTGCTCAGGCAAGCAGCAGAGACACATCAATGGTTCTGTGGCCAACAGGTAGACGAAAAGACACTGTCATCGCTACGGCCACGGGATGCCAACCAACGGTGACACACCGCACACCTGCGAGAATGGACATCACACGAAAGACAGGAAACGAGTGTCGGAGAGGAGGTGCAGAGGCGGGAACACCTGTGCCCTGGTGGCGGGGACGGGAGTTGGGGAGGCCGCTATGGACGCAGTGTGGTGCCTGCTCAGAAAACTCCGTACCGTGCAGTTACCCCACTCCTGGGCATTTCCCCAAGGACTGCAAAGCAGACTCAAAGGGCTACACATACCCCATGTTCACCGAAGCGCTATTCATGGCCAAGGTTCGGAAACAACCTGAGGGTCTGCTGCCAGGTGAGGGGGGAGGATGTAACATGTGCGCTGTGGAGACTGCTCAGGTGGGCAAAGAAGAGGAAATCCTGCCACCTACAGCAGCACGGCTGGTCCTGAAGGGGCGATGCTGAGTGAGGTAAGCCAGGAGAAGACAGGCGCTGCATGGCTCCACCTGTGCGCGGTGCAAGACTGATGAACTGAACGAACTGAAAATGAAGTTTTAAACTGTAAGGCCAAATTAATGTTTACCAGAAAGCAAGGAAGAAGGGGTGTGGGGGTAAGCTGGATAATTAGGGTCAATTTTATGGCAAAGGAAAGAGCTGGGCTTTCAGTGGTGAATTTAACTTAGTATATGTACATGTTGATTTTTAAAATGATTTGCACCCAAAACCTATAAAGTGTTATAAACCAACCTTACTTCAATGATTTCTTTAAATAGAATTTGACTAAATATATTTTAGAAAAGTACACACCTTTCTTTAATCTAAAATCAAGTCTTAAAAAGTGCAAATTCTGGAGATGAAAAGTGCAATTACAGTGAAATTGTATGCACATGGCCTAAGAGTAGACTAGAAATGGCAAGAGATTGATAATAACTACTGAAGAGAAAAAGAAATGATCCACTCTGGAGAAATGAGAGAAAAACGAATGAAGAAACAAACAGTAGCTCAGAAACTAGTGGACAGTAATGTAAGGTGTGGAGAAGACACGTGTAAGGGGGTCACAGAGGAAAGAAGGAAGACTAGAGCAGAAGAAAATAATGGAAAATATAATGACTGAAAACTTCCCAAGTTTGGTTTTAAAAAATGTAACAACAGGGCCCACACTATTCAGTAATGCAAAACCTAGATTGTAGTACGTGTCCTAAGTCCCCAAATGTTGGAGCCCCCTGGACTGTATGGGCAAAACACGTTTACTTTAAACTCAGAGTTGATGTTCTTCTCATTGGTGTGAAGTCAAGTTGGTTCTGAATAGTTTTGCAGCCCTCATCAAAAGTGGGTCTCGTTCCATGAGCGAGCAAAGCCATCGAGGACCGACTGGCTGTTTTTGAGGCGTGATTTTTGCCACCTCTGCTCAGACGAGAACTTTTTTGGGACCAACCCATGAGACTCCCCCCATCAGCTCTTTCTCCAGGCTAGTGTCTGCATGGCAGGCTCCCACGTGCCGCTATTAACTCCTTCACTGAGTATGAAATACTGCATTGACAGTGTTTTCTCCTTCTTAGAGAACAGCAGTGTATTTCTTCACAAGGCAGTGTAGTGCTTCCTCTGAGGTTAAGACTCAGTTACAACATAAGAGCAACAAAATAAAAGATTAAGAAATCTACTTTCAGGGTTTGACTAGCCAAATTGGATACAGTGACTATTCTCTTTAAATCTTCAATTTCCTTTTGATTTTATACTTTTCATGGCAATGTCCAGCTTACACTCTTAGAGGAAAAACAATTCATTTGCTGTGAAGTGAAATTTTCTAAACTACAAAAGCAAATTAGAAATACTTGTAAACTTGAGTGTTTTGAAGTTAAATAGACATATTAGCTAATATCATTCGAGCATATTCAATAAACATTTCATGAGAACCTGCCAGGAGCCAGGCTACATCGTTGGTTATTCTGTTTTTATAGTTAATAATACAGTGTCACCATCAGTAATTACTTCATGCCATAGTGTGATTTTTATCTACACGACTTTTTAAATAAAAGCAGACTAATGAAAACACTGGAATATTCAAAAGATCATCCCAGGAAAAAACAGGCAACAGCTTAGTCACAAGCTAAAGACATGACCCCCCATGCCCCCCCCCAGTCCAGTAAGCTCCCCCCACCCAGGCAGGATAGGCGACAGCCCCACTTGGACAGACAAGCTGCGGGCTCCACTTCCCATCATTCAAACACTTTGTCATTTCCTCCCCAAACCCCGCGGCCACACCCGTGTGATTCATGTAATTCAACAACCTCCACGACAGCAAATTCTAAGAAAGTGGGAGAGCAGGGTTGTGGGTGCAGCGTGGAAAAGAAAACCACTGCAGCTCAGCGGCTCAGAGCCGGGCGCTCCAGCGGGTGCTGGCGGCTCCCGAGAGCCCTGTGCAGGAGCCCACCCACCAGTAGGTCGAGGTAGGGATACCAGGGATGCTGCGAGGGGCTCTGGGCGCGGTGCACCCCCCGTGAGTGCCTCCATCGGGTAGATCTCCCAGTACTGCCCAGTTTCAGTGTCCCCCTGGAGCAGCCAAGTCGAGGGTGTAACTTTGTTCCAACCACATCTCTGGTGGTTGCACCTTCCCGTGCATGACGCTGCATCAGCATCTAAAAGGAGCAAGTCACCAGGCTTGTGCCCCTGAGGGTGTAGGGAAGACAATGTGAACTACAAGACAGGAGCCAGGCTCCCCGGTGGCCTTGGGGTCAGTCTCAGGCTGTCATTGCTGTGGGCTGAGTTCGATCCCGGCCAGGGAGGGACCCACAGGGTGCAGCAGACCTCTCCCGTCTCCCACTGCTCCCCTCAGCAGTGTGCTTCAGTGGATCTGCCTGTTCTGCTCCCCGCTCTGGTGAATCTGTTCACCCCCTCACCTCTGGCCTGCACCCCAGGTCTTCCATGCACAAATTAAAACGAAACAGAAAACGGGAGCAGGACTTGGCTACACCAGTGGCAGAGAGCGTATTTCAGGCAAAGGGAAGGGTGTGCAGGATGCTTTGGCCTGAGAGATGCAAACAGCCCGCCTGACCAGGGACACCGACTCCAGGAGGCCACTGGCCAGCACATGGGAACCTTTGGTGGGAGCAAGTGCCCCAGAGAGAGCTGAGAGACAGCTCTCAGCTCTCTGGGACAGGGTGGTCCACTGAGGAACCCCGCAAATGCTTGCAAGGGATTCGGAATGTGCCCGGAGGCTAGAAGGAGCGGCTGAAGGCTGCAGTGGGGAAGGGGCATGGCCAGCGTGATGTGATGAGCCAGGGTTTGTTGGGATGCAGCCTGCGGAAGACGGCGCCAGAGATGCCGATTCTAAAGAAAGCAAGTTGGGGTAACTGGCATCCACCAGACGCCAAAGAACAAAGTGAACCGAGGCGGAGAAGGCGTGAGGTGGGAGCTGGGAGCCCGGCCAGGGCTGGGGAGAGGGATGTGGGTGCGAGCCCCCAGCCGGGGCTGCAGTGCCTGAGCAGGAGCAGCCGCAGCCCCCACCCCACGCCGGGGTCCTCCCTCCGGACTGGCGGGCACACTTGGAGCAGCCTGCTTGGTGGCGCTGGTGCGGAGGAGCAACACTAGGTCTGCCCCGGTTCCTCTCTCGTCTTAAAATAAAGCGTGACCCACTCCCAGCTGCGCTCACACAAAGCAAGGGCAGACTCGGCTTCAAAGGAAAGCAGCTGAGAAGGAGAAAACAAACAAGACTGCAGATCTGTGCTTCATCTGGCGTGAGAATGCTCCCCAGCTCCGTCCTTGCCCCGACGGTTTCCTGTCTCCTCTGGCAGCCCCCCGGCCATCACCAGCCTGCAGGCCGTGGGAGGGGCTGTGGTCCGAGGTCTCCCGGCCCCCCACGGGCGCAGCGAACACCGGCGCCCTCATCCTGGCGGAAAACCCGGGGAAGAAAAGACAGCCGCATGGTCCGAGGGAGTCGGAGATTTAGGTGTTGAAGGTCACGGGCTTACTGGGGAAAGCTGAAGTCATGGGATGCGACTTCTCAAAGGTCAGGGGGAAAATGTGAGCGTCTCCTCCGGCCTTCCCTGGCCCCGCGCAGCCGGTGTGCAAACGTCACACGCCCTGGGCCAGCTGTCCGCGGGGAATGTGAACCATCTCGCTGCCTGGCATTTGGCTTGCTCAGACTCAAGCCACTTACACAAAGCCTAAGTCCAGCCCGGTGCAGGCCCGACCGGTCACTCTGCTGTCGGCTGGGCCCTGCTGTGGGCGGTGAATTGCCGCGTGCACTTTACTGCATCCGGGGATGAAAGGGGAGACGGGCCCAAAGCAGTGAGGTGGTCAGCTGAGCTGCTGCGGCCGGCGCCTGCGGCCAGCAGCTGCCCTGGAAGTGACGCTCTTCGGCCCACCGCCAACTGGCCTGGGGCCCCTCCAGGCAAACGAGGGTGCCGCTCCCGAGCGCGGGTCCCTGGGTCCTCTTGCGGCGAGGGGCGGGGCTGCGGCCCTGGGCAGGGACTGGTGGAGGCGGGCCACGGCTGCTGGAGCTTTCTCTCCCGGGGCACAGCCTCACTCCGAGGACGACCCTGCCGTCCCCGCGCCGACTCCCGCTCTGCAGCCCCGCGACACTCAGCGGGTCGCGGTCAGGAGCGCCTTCCGCGCCCTCATCTGCTGCGGTGGTTATTTAACATTCTTAGAATTCAGGGTTGAAAGTGACCCCGCCGTGGTCAACCGGCTCCTCCTCCCGCTTCTGAGCGTCCTGCCAGGCGGGGGCTCTGGCCACTGGACTCCTGCAGAATGGCCGGCCCCCCGGGGCAGGCAGGGCCGGGGAAACCCGGGCTCCAGAACCCCACGTGCTCCCGGTGGGGGTACGAGTGTGGTTCCCCCAGAAAGCGACCGACAAATGCATAAAAGTCTTTTGCTGCGGTCGTATCCTTTGATCCCGAAATCCCGCCTTGAGGAGTTTACCCTGACATACCGCGAGCCTGGTGTCTGCCCCGGCTGCGTCCAGAGCCGCTGCGGGTCAGCTCCCGCGCTGGACGCCAGGGGCAGGGTGGGAGAGGCGCTGCGCGGCCACCGGAGATGCGCGCGGCCAGCGCTCCCGGCAGGACACTCCAGAGCGCGCTTCGCGCCAGCGCCTGCACCGCGGCCTGGAGGGTGAAGCAGGGGCAGGAGGCCTCTAGCGCCCCGTGCGGGCAGGCCCCGCACTTAGGCGAGTCCGTGCCAGGGAGTCGTGTGCACCGCAAATAACAGTCCCTGAAAACACAGAACTAAATGTAGTTTTAGCGAAAAATTAAGAGCAGGTGCAAAGCAATGGGCCTCGGTACAATCTCCTATCTGCCTCAGAGTGGGAGAAGAGCAATCAGCAGAGTTCCGCTAACTCCTACCAAAGAAACAAACAGCAGCTCTGTAATGCCGAGATTGGGGCTCTTTGGCGAGGGGACCCACGTCCGGTTCCTCAGCTGACTTCATGGTTCGCCATCTGCTGCCTTTTTGTATCGAAGAAGGGTCAAGGGCAGGGGCTACGGAGACGAGGAGGGGACGCCTGAGGACGACTCGGGTTCGGGCTGGGCCGGCGCTGCCGCAGGAGAACCCCAGTGTCCCCCCTTCTGCACGTCACTCACATTCCCGCATCCCCAGCCGAGCAGATGGCGGACTCCGGCCACGAGGTAAACGAGCCTGACGATTTTTCAATTTAGAAAAACCATGTTTATGTCGCCCACGAGGAGAAGCAGGACCTGACGGCAGGCGGACAGGATCTAGCCCTAGCCCTAGCCCTAGCCCCACTTCACCCCCGCTGGCCGCCCCTGGGCGCGGCGAGCGCGCTGGTGCCCCTGGTGGTGGAGGCGGGTATTGCCCTGGGGCCTCCCGCCTGGACAGCACTGCTGCTGAGCTGGTGGCCGCCCTGCAGACGGCCAGGGCCGCGGGCCCCTGACAGCGCCTGCCCACGCAGGAGAGCGCCTAGGAGTGTCCACGCAGGCCGCTCCTTCGGGCGATGAGGCAAAACGCGCGCTCTGGGCAGCACAGGCCCCTCTGGTGGCCTGGCCCCCACCCTGTCCCGCCGCTGGCCCCTGCATCGACAGCCTGCAGCCGAGAGGGGCGGGAAGTAAGAGGGTGGCGGGGATGGCTCTGGTGCGGCTCCCTCCACTGCCTCCCGAGCGCGCTCCACCCGCCCTGAGCCCGACCTCCCGCGGCCGCAAACCCGGGGTGCTCGGACGTTCCCATTTAATGGGGCGCGGGGGCGGTGCAGGGGCCTGGCCGTGGCCAGCGCTGGCTGTCACTCCACAGCGCTGCTGACGCGCAGGCGGCACTCAGAGAAAGCAAATACCCGCTCTGGTTGCTGAGGGGAGAAGAGCCCCCTCTTCTCCAGTGTGCATTTCCCCAGAGACCAGACAGAGGAGTGTTAATATTTACTCGCCTGGGGGCGGTATTCGGAGCCCCGTGCCCCCTGAACTACTCAGCCTCTTCTCCAGGCTGTCGAAGGGTTTCCAGCCGCCTCCGGCCCTGGCCACCAAGCTTCTCCTTTCAAAAGAGACTGGTAACAGCATCTGCAAATGCTTCAAAGGGGAGCGCCAGAGCCAACACACGAGGCCATTATGGAATTCAAAAGGTCCTGGGAAGAGGCAAAACCGCAGATTTGCAGGGGAATTTCTCATGAGGTGAAATCTCAGAGGCATGTGGTAAAGTCTTCTGATGTGGACTCTTCAAAAGAGGAGTTTCAAGGGGGCCCCTGCAGGGTGCGGGAGCCCCAGGACCAGAGAGGGAACGGCTCTTGGAGCCAGGAGTGCCTGATGAATCCCGGCTATAATGGGCCCGATTCTTCTGCCCTTAGAGGAGGGAAATAAAGCTCCTAATGCCGCTAATGGAACAGGGGCCAGAAGAAGTAACGAGTGACAGACACAGAGTGGGGAAGACTCTTCGCATGAAATATACTCCTTCTAAAAGCTTTGCAAGACAAATTTTCCCCTGGTGGAGGTGGGGTGAGAGGTTAAAGAGATAGCAACTGCAGAGTTAGACTAAAAAGCTTTCCATTAACACTGTTCATAAATTTTAATGCTTCAAATGAGGACAAATGAAGGTCATCCCAAAAAGCACAGGAGCCGTCATTATCCCAGGGCTAAATTTTGGCTCTAAGAAGTGAAAGGAGTGACGTGCTCACGGAGGCTGCTTTGCTTCACTCTCAGCGATTCTGTGGAACAAGCGGACGCGATTATGATGACTGCCAGCAATCCCAAGACACTGAGGGCAGCGCACCCGCGTCTCCTCCCGGAAGCCGCTGTGGGGCGCAGGCCTCTGCTAGGCCGGAACCCGCAGCCCAGCCCCGGCTGGCCAGGGGTGTAGGAAGCGGGCGGGAAGCACAAGGTCATTTGCTCGCCCGGCTCCGTTCAGGAAGCAGTAGCTGGAGGAGGAGGGTGGCGCGGACACAGAGCCTCGCAGGGCAGGGTGGTTTCGGCTTCACCTCCTGCTGCAGGCTCAGAGGCTCCCCCCAACCCTCAGAAGCAAGAACTGCGCCTCCGGAATTGGAAAGTGGTCCACGGACGCCAGCTGTTGGCACTATCACAGCCGCGAACCAAGCACGCGACAGCGATGCCAATGCGAAGGCGACGGGCGGCTCTGCCCCGGCGAGCATCGCGGGCCTGTCTGGGCTCCGGACCCTTCTCTCGCCCTCTGGCCTCGTGCACGTGCGGCCAGTGGCCAGGAGCACTGGGGACCGGGCAGGCCTCGTCTCTGTCCTTCACAAGCGGCGCGTTTTTAGCGTGTTTTCTAGCCCTGCTACACGTTAGTTTGGTCGCTTTTAAGATGGGATAATAATCGCAGAGTTCTGGGAGATCTAAGACAATGCAGTTTTTATTTTTATTTGTTTTAAAGATTCATTTATTTCTGCACACAAGAATGGGGCACAGGCCAGAGGTGGGGGATGAGAGGCTCTCCCAGAGACAGAGCGGGGAGCAGAGCAGGTGGATCCCCTGAAACACACTGCTGAGGGAGCAGCAGGAGGCAGGAGAGGTTTCCATCCAGGTTAACAAAAAGTGGTCCAAAAAATTGCTCACTTGCACAGACTTCCAGCCGGCTTCCTCTGCCAGGAGTGAGTGTCGGGACACCTGGAACGCTGCCCTGGCCGGGCTGTGAGATGAGCTTCACGGGCCAGCACAGTCGGGCCGCAGGGTCACTGGTGCCAGTCCCCAGGAACGCATCGCTACCCCCACCCCACCCCCACCCCCGCTCCGGGCTCCGGTGCACGGGCTGGGGCACAGCCGTGGCGGCGCTTTGCACGCAGCTGCCTGTGAGCGGCCGGCACCCGCGCCCCGCAGCTCAGGGGAGATGGTCGCTGCTCGGTTTCCCACCTTGGGACTCTCGGGTGGCAGGGGACGCCCTCTCCCTCCATCACCGATTTCTAGCTACCGATGATCTGACCTGGCCTCTCAAAACCGGCACAGTGAGCTACAGGACGTCGCGGCTCGGAGCGGCCTCGGAACAGCGCGGCAGGCCCCTCCATGGCCCAGCCGACGCGGAAGAGCTGAGGCTGGGAAACGGGCTAAGCTGGCCACGATCGCACAGCTGGTGGGTGTTCAAGTGGGAACTGAGGACAGGTTTGCCTAAGTCCACCAGATAGTCATTCAATAAATATTTGTGGAAGCAAAATATCATTTTATACCGCAATAGACAAGCAAAAATCTGCTCAGAGCTCAGGCTGGTCCAAATCCATCTGTGCCCTTGAACATTCCGGCCCTTGCCCTCCGCTGCCCACAGGCCAGGACACAGCAGTGCAGGGCAGCAACGGGGGCCTCTGGGGGGCAGTGGCTCCCTGAGCTCCGCAGGCGAGACCCGTGCACAGTGTCTTCTCGGCGCCCCCGCCCGTGGGCCTCTCTAGCAGGTGAGGCCAGCTGGGGTCAGGAGGAGCAGGGGTCCCGGGCGTCCACCGACCCGGACGACAAAGTCGAGGCCAGCAGGAGGACGTCCTGGGACCGGAGTCCGCACAGCGCCGCCACAGCTCTCACACCGCCTGGCACGTGGGGTTCTGCGTGTCTTCCTGGCGCTCAGAGCCTCACCTGCTGCGTCCACGCACACCTGCGAGGCCAGGTGTCCTTGTTCGCACCTCCCCGGGGATTACTTCCAGGCCACCGCCCAGAGCCCAGTGCGCCTGCTCAGCGGATGTCCCCAGGACCCGGTGCTTGCTGCAGCCCGTGGTGGCGTATTCTGCCTGGCCGGGCAATGCCCAGCCCCCGCCAGGCTAGTCCCGTCAGCTCAGGGCCCGCCTGCTGATGTAGCTCAGGGAACACACCAACACGTACGAAGCTGCTCTGAGGTGTCGGGATCTGGACTTCATGGGAAACGTGAGCAGAGGGGCATCCGTTCCTCGTGACTCGTTTTCCTCATCGGTGAGATGGAAGGCTTGAAAACATGTCCCCTGTAAGTCATTAGGAGAATCACACAAAATCCTTCCTTGAAATGGTGTAAGATGCTGTGACTTGCCTGTGCATGCTTGCTTGTATACGGACGTGTGTGCGGCAAGTCGCCATTTGCTCTGGGCCGCAGGCTGCAGAGGGACGCGCTTTCTTCCTCTTCCTGAAGTATCCAGACGCCCGCGTCTCTAAACCAGAGGCGAGATGTGGTTCTCTCCAGGACAGTTACCCTCTATCACCTGCTTTCCAACCGTCATTCCCCACCACATTCCAGAACCTCCCGTCTGTTCAACAAACCCTGGTTAAGCGCCGACAGTGTGGCAGACACCGTGCTGGTGATGATACAGAGCTGACGGGCCTTGCCCCCGTGCTCCCGCATCCAGAGTTCACAGGCCACAGGGTGGTCTCCCCACCGGACCACAAAGCCACAGCGCAGCCACCTCCAAGCCCCTGCCCGGGTCTCTTGGCTTGATGGATCTTGGCTTGGACTAGCTCTGCATGCTGATAGGTGATTCTATGCAGAGGTGACCGTGGCCTCTCGCTTCTTTCTATCAGGAAATGAGAAACTCCCTTTATCCTGTCCGCCCCTCGTTCCGCTGCCAGACATCAGTACTTGGGGGCTCTCGGGGGCGTCTGGACACAGGAAGTGGCCACCACAGGCCAAACCTCACTGCTGCTCACTTTCTTCACTTTTCATTTTAGAGCTTCCCTCCAAATTAGTCGAGCTGGTTTTTTTTTTTTTTAATAACCTTACAATTGTTTCATCTTGTCTCATTTTCCATTTCCTATGAGTTTAAGTTTATAATTTAAGCCAACTGCATTTTCCCTGGACTCTGAAACTATAGAAATAATATAATACAGGCTTCCCTTTTTATTAGTGTAGATAGTAGAAACTGTAGCAAATCGTTCCAGTCAAAATATCATCTAATAAATAATTCACCAGGGACTGTAAAAGCTCCCCCCAGAATTCTATCAGCCCTGGCCGCAATGATAACATTTCATCCCCAGATCGTGCTATGTGTTTATCCAGCCAACAAAATCCCGGCTTTCACCTGAAATGCCAGCGTCGGGAGACTCTTACTGGCTGATGTATCTTTTCTCATTTAGTGCCTGGCAGTTTGAGAGATGGAATAGAACGCTAGACGCCAGAGGAACGTGTCACGTGACTCATCTTCCCAGAAACTCAGAAGTCCACCTGTCACGCCACCAAGGAGGGAGCGAGAAGAAAGGAGGGCACTTGAAGGAAGAGACACGTTCGGATTCTGGCAAACAGCACCACTCGCCCCAGGGACCCTTGCAGATAAACCAGTCATAATTTTAATGATAAAGCCCACTGTGATTTCTTTATGCATGATTAAAATGTATGGTCAGGAATAAATCCCTTCTATTCAAAATATAAATCATATGCAAAATATTCATAGACCTATGCAAGCAATTATATAAGCAAGGGCTTTGCACAAGCAATAATCTGGCAGTTATTAGGAATTACGAAATGCAAACTCCAAACAGAAGTCTCCAATCTGCCTGTCTCTCAGTGCTTGGATCTCATGGACCGACCCCCGCCCACACCTCGGATCGGAAAAATGAGAGAAATCGCTTCCCTGTGAGCCCTGAACCGAAAATACCAACATGGGAGGAAGCAGACAGACCTATGCTAAACAACTCACAGGAGTTCAGCAGAGGAAGACCAGGAGGAGGACGGAGGCGGAAGGGGACAAAGGCGAGCATAAAACGCTGCCCGCATCCTACCGAATATTCCAGACTATCTCGAGGGGTGCAGCGAGCCCCAAACTTAGCCCTGCTGCGAGGCTTCCCGGCATCGTTTCCTGGGGTCAAGGCCACCGGCGTTTGACGCCTCTGCCGGGGCCCGGCCTGAGGTGTGGCCGGGCTGTGCTGTTCTCGGGGCTCCCGGGGCGTCGCGCCCCGGCGTTCTGCGCTGGGTGGGGGTGCCCAGGGATTCTGGGGCCTGAGATGGATGAGCCCCTAAACGCTCTTGCTGTTTCTACAGGAGACGAACGCACAGGGCTGAGACGCGCCTCTTCGCCGAACCCTTTCCAGACAGTAAAATGTCACGTTCGAGTCGAGCGTCTCCCGCTACCTCCGCGGAGCGCGGCCCTCTCAGAGACAGCGCGGCCCGGCTGGGACGCTGCCGCTCGGGTTCACAGGGGACGCGACAGCTGTTGAGTGGGCGCACGCTCCCGAGAAGCGGAGGGCTCCAGGGGCGGCCCGGCGCGCGTTCCTTCACGCCTGCTCGTTGCTACCAGCGCTATCTTGCTGAGAGCTCCCTTTGTTGACACATTCGCATTAATATATCTGTTTAGGGCCTCCCTGGAGGCGCAGCGGGTGGAGCACCGCCCTGTGAAGCATCCACGGCACAGCAGTGTGAGTTAGATCCCCGGCCCGGGAGGGACCCCCAGGGCGCAGTAGACCTCTCCTGCCTCCCGCTGCCCCCTCCGCAGTGCGTTTCAGTGGCTCCACCTGTTCTGCTCCCCACTCTGTCTTTGGTGACTCCTCTCACCCCCTCACCTCTGGCCTGCACCCCAGCTCTTGTGTGCATAAATAAATAAATCTTTAAATATATACATACACACAACATATCTGTTTAATTCCACACAGTGACGCCTCTGCCTCCATTAACCTGGTTCCGCAGGTGACCCTCCGCTCACTTGGGCTTCCCCATTGTGAGCGATGACACAGTGGAAGCCCGGCCTGGTGTGCGCGGTTCTCCCGTGTGTGCTGAATATGCCCGGCCCCCCGGGCCGCGATCCCGCCCTGTGCTCGTCATCACAGTCGGCCCAAGAGGGAAGATCAGGCCCCACGACTGCCCAAGCTTGGCCCAGAATCCACGGTACCTTCGGGCCGGTGGGTCTCACTGGACACCGCTCATCTCCTGGCTGGGCCCTAGCAGCTGACCATAGTCGTGCCGCGCCAGGCCGTGGATGTCCGAGTCCGCAGCTGACCCCGAGGTGGGGTGTCGCTGGGAGGGCCTCTGCAGCTGGCGCCGTGAGGGCAAGTCTCTGGCTCGAGCCTCGCTCCTCTGCCAATGTCTTCACCGACGATGAAGCGCTCAGGTGCACGATGTAAAATAAAACAACTACGTGAACGTGAGCAGCTTACAGGCCACGTGCGCACCCAGCTCCTATGGGCTCACATGCTGAAAATACTTGTGTCCTCATCATAATGTTCAGGTAAAGACGATCTGCATCTTGGTAGTAACATCAGAAGAATAAGATATACTGAAAATAATACTGCTGTTAATAACAAAAGGTAAAATATTTTATTTTCCGGGAAATACGTGCTTGTGTCCGGAGGCGCGCTTTCCTCACGGTGCCTCCCGAGTCCCGAGGGCCAGCCGACGGTGGGCTTCCACAGGGGCACGCGAGGGTCCCGGTCCGCAGCCACACGCCCAGCCTCCAGCTGCTGGGGCGCGGGCGGGAGCGTCTCCTGGGGCCCTAACTCCCTGCTCAGAGCAGCCGGGCAGAGATTTCAGCAGTGCGGAGACGAAGCACTGGGTGAGCCTCGGTGCCGCCCTCCGGCTTAGGACAAGTCGAGGAGCCTGGTCTGGCGCTGCCCCTCGCTCGTGCCGGCTGTGCGTGTGGGCAGGTCAGCTGAGGCTCGGGGCGTGATCTGGCTGTCCTCCCTGCCTGCGCGAACAACTCTGCTATCTAGAAGAGGCGGCACACTGACCTTCCGACATGTCTGGGAGGGTGCTGTTGGCTGACACAGCTCACGGCGCAGCTCGGCAAGAGTCAGGATCCTCGCTGGCCAGCATGGCGTGCCCGGCCCTGCCTCCAGGAGATGACGTAATTCTTTCTCCTTGACGCTCACCTCAGGCTCTCCTGGTGCTGCGAGCTGCCGCTGTCTTCTTCGTGTGTTTTTAGTTTTAGTCGCTGTTGGTGATTTCTCCTGTAAAACAAGACTGGGGAGCTCTGTGCTCTGTCGTGCCCTCAGTGTCTCCAGCTCCAAGAGAAGCTCAGCCACGCTGCATCCTCTGTGGAAGGCCCCCATTCTGGGGTGCACCCCCAAGTGCCCCTAGGTCCTGCCAGACAAGGCGACTCTGCTCTACCCACCCCCCACGTGTCCACCCGTAACCTGATTCGCAGAGAGCGGTGATCATTCTGTCCAGGTGGCTAAGTATTTAATGCATTTCCATTTAAACTAAGTATTTATAATTAAGCCGTGAGTGCCTGCAGCACCGTATCTATATAAATGCTAGTCACACATGCAATAGTCCTTACTCCTATACACTCTATTTCTCCTGAGCTACTTTTCTTGATTTCCTTCCCATTTGCCTGCTTTCCAGGCACTAGCCTCGGACTTCGGATTCTTGTGCAAGTCCCTCCTTAAGACACTGGTACACCAGGCTTTGCCCCACCTTCACCTCCTTGCACTGCCCAGCTGAGCCATTTAGTTCCTCCACATACTCCCTCTGCATATATAGCATCTTGCCAAAGGTTCCAATTTGGGGAACACAACAGGCAGGAGAAAGCTGCACCTCAAAAGCAGAGGAAGGTCACCAGATGTCCAGAATCCAGATGTCCAGAATTACAGATGTCCAAATTAGGTTTCCGACAGTAGAAACTCTGAAGTCGTTTCGGTGGCGACATCGTGGCTGCAGGTCTGCGCCAGGCCGAGGTCCTCTGCAGGAGTCGGATGTCACGGGCAGGAATGGCTTCGGTCTCTCGCACCCAGGGCCTACCTGGAAGAGCTTAGACACCCGAGGGGAGATGACAGCGCAGCGATCAGTCATTCAAGACCCAAAGCAGCTGCAGCGCAGGGCAAGCGCTGCCCCCCGGGCCTCCGAGGTGAGGTCTGTTCTGCGCGGTCACCCCCACCCTCAAGCAGAGAAGCCTCGGGCAGCCGCCCGCGGGGGTCCTGGTGGCTGTGGGCCCCCGGAACTCCCGTCACGAGGCCCCCGCACACCACGGGAAGCCCAGCTCCCGGGCCCTCGAGCCCATGCCAGCAGACAGGCTGGCGGGAGGGCCGTGGGCACACAGCACACGTGTCAGCTCTCCGAAGTAGATCTCCCAGCTGTCCAGCCCACCGGCACAGAAGCTTGGGGCGCCATCCTGGAGACGCCTTCAAGTTCAGGGGCCAGATGCGGGGGTGCATCTGGTTTGCATCCACCTTCCAGGCCCAAGTTATGGCAGCCGAGCCTCAGGCCGGAGCTGTGGCCCCACGTGGGGGACGATTTCTGACGTGAAAAGACTTGCGGAAGTAAGCATGCTTCATGCGCACACGTGCATATGTTCTGCACATGGACACAGGTGGGTGTGTGAGTGAGTCAGTTGGAAACCTTTTTAATTAACACTGATAACCAAACTGAAAAGTCCCTCGCTTTCACACCTCGGCCTCAGGGCACAAGCAGCACCCCCTAAGGACCCCCCACGTCTGCACCCTCGAAAGCAGTCTCCTGGCCCACGCGGGCCCCACCCTAATCCTGCAGCTCCGTGGGCCTCGGAACCCCGCTCCGTAATGAGCGTTTTATTTAAGCCATTTTTAGAGATTAGAACAGAGTTCATTTCCTTCTACTTTTCATTTACGTTCCTTTTAATCCCTCCATTCTATAAACTTAATTGCTACTTTGCTGGTCCCTGAGCAGCTAACCTAAGCCTCCTTTAAGCATTTCTTAGTAATTTTCCTTCAGTTATTTACTACATTTTCTCTTTAGTCAGCTAAATGAAACTTTCAGCAGATTTCTTGGTTGAATCAAACTTTTCAGATGAGGCATTTGCTTTTTTTGTTACAACTAAACCACTTCTGTTCTGCTCTGCCCCTCTGCTAAGGGGCTTCCGTGGGTACAGAGTAGCTGACGGCAGTGCTCAGTGCTCAGAGATTTCTCTCTATCCTGAGCAGAACATTCAAAGTTACATCTGGGACAGAAACAAACGAGCTTTGATACAACCCACAACCCGCAGCCCTTCCCAGCTGGACCAGTTGGGTTTGGTGAGGACAGCCGCGTCCCTGTAGCTTGGAGACAGCCTTGGGCACCAGTTCCCTTCAACAGCTTGGCGAAGGGGATTTTACTGTCACGCATGCACACGCGCGCGCACACACACACACACCTGTTACGGCAGTGCAGCATAACTAAGCTGGAAACCACCTGAGGGTAAGTCCCTTCTAAATCATACTCCTCACCCAATCCTCATCCAAGGAGAAGACTTTGTTTATTTTTTAAGATTTATTTATTTATGCACACAAGAGCTGGGGTACAGACCAGAGTTGCGGGAGGTGAGAGGACTCACCAGAGACAGAATGGGGGGGCAGAACAGGCAGATCTACTAAAATACAATGCTGAGGGAGCAGCGGGAGGCAGGAGAGGTCTGCTGTGCCCTGTGGGTCCCCGGTCCCTGGCCGGGGATCGAACTGGTGCTGCAGTGGCTGCCTTTAGCTTCATAGCACAGACTTTAACCTCTGCGCCACCAGGGAGGTCCCTTTTTTTTAATTTTTAAATTGTACTTTTAAATTTCTCTAGAGTCCTCGTTATGGAGCTCACATGGGACCTGAGAGCCCGTGTTGTTTGGCGATGAGCCTGCAGCTGCACCAAATCAGCCATGTCGTCAGCCCAGATTTTTTATCTACTGAGGCTTTTCAGGGGGTCCCGGCCTTAAAAGAGAAGGTTCTAGAAGGATGCATCCCCTTGCTTTGGACCGTACACACGCTCTGCGTCTCGGAGACCAGCGTCGTGGGTCTGCAATGCTGTCTCACGCAGGGGCCTTCGGTGAGCGCACCTCGGGGGCAGTGCCTCTTTCCGGGCCCTCCAGAAGAGGGTCAGCTTCTGCGGGAGCCCAGAGGAGGGAGCAGCCGACCTAAAACAGCACTATGGGAAAGCTTCCAGCAGGGCTGCAGGGAAAGCGATCCCAAGGCCTGAAATCATCTTCACTCCAACCTCACTCCTGCCTGTTCTGTGTCATGTGACTGGAGGAACTCGCCGGAGACTGTCACTCCCAATCGAGCCCTGAAGTGTGAGCAACAGCACGGGGGAGGCAGAGAAGGAGCGAGCAGGCCCCGAGGCAGCCCCCCAGCAGCGCCTTGGACCGTTCTCACAACTGGAGCCTGCAGCCTTTTGTCCGAACTGCCCAGTCCCATCTGCAGGGAAGACGCGACCTTTCTAACAGGTGTGCAGGCGAGAGCAGAGCGGGGGGGGGGGGGGGGGGGGAGACCCCGGAGGNAGGGGGGGGGGGGGGGGGGGGGGGGGGGGGGGGGGGGGGGGGGGTGCAGACCCAGGAGGCCCACGACTCGACCTGCATGCAGCCCTCTCCGGGTCTGAGGGTGACCATCACCCCTGCCAGGGGTGCCTCGGGGCACAACACAGCCCCCTGCATTTCAACAGCTCACAAAACAGACCCAAGGCTTCGGCCTCACAGCTCAGAAGTTGGTGTCATCGGATCTGCGGTACTTTTTACTTAAGCATGTGGGGAAAATTTGTGACAGGGTAGGAAGACCTACTAGGAAGTTACAGTGATCAAGACAGTGTGGTGTCAGGAAGAGAAAAGACAAGAACAGAAACAGGAGCACAATAGAGAGCCCAGAAATAGACCACGGGGCACAGCTAGCGGATCTTTGACAAAGATCACAGGCGACGGGACAAAGGTCTCTCTTTACCGAAAGATGCTGAATAACTGGACACCCACATGCAAAAAAAAAAGTGGAATCCAGGTCCCGATGCTGCATGCACCCAAAACTAGCTCCAAGTGGGTCACAGAGCTGGATGTAAAATACAAATCCTGTGCTAGACAGCACAGAAGGAAACCGAGATGACCTTCCAAACCGCGCACCAAAGACGTGATCCTGGAACGAAATCACTGATAAGCACCTCCCCGGTGGCGCAGCAGGTTGAGCGCCGTACCACGAAGCATCCACCGCACAGCAGCGCCGGTTTGATCCCGGCCAGGGAGGGACCCCCAGGGCGCAGCAGACTCTCCTGCCTCCTGCTGCTCCCCTCGGCCGTGGGTTTCAGTGGACCTGCCTGTTCTGCTCCCCACTCTGTCTCTGGTGGATCCTCTTAACCCCGGAACCTCTCGCTTGTACCCCAGCTCTTGTGTGCATAAATAAATATTAATAAATAAATAAAACTACAAGAGCTATAAAAAATGACATGATTACTGTCATGACCAGAGTCACGGCGGGTGAGAGGATTCACCAGAGACAGTGGGGAGCAGAAAAGGCAGATGGACCAAAACCCACTGCTGAGGGGAGCAGCAGGAGCAGGAGGGGTCTGCTGCGCCCTGGGGGTCCCTCCCTGGCCGGGGATCGAACTCGTGCTGCAGTGGCTGTGGATGTTCCACAGTGCTGAGACTCAACCCTGCACCACAGGGTGGCCCCATAATTACTGCTCTAATGTCATTCACTAGCCAGATCTCTGCCTTCCTCCATCACCTTCCCTTCTCAGACCCCCCCACCCAGCGACCTAGTCTTGAATTTCTGCTTAGACCTGCTTCTGCAGCTAGCATCAGGGTGCCTCAACTGTGCTCCATGTTCCTTCAGCCCACGCGCACCTGACATGTTCAGGGGATGCTCCCCACATGATCAGGGAGTGCTCCGGGAGTGGTCATCAGTGCTCCCCACATGGTCAGGGAATGCTACCAGCACGGTCAGGGAGTGCTCCCGGCGGGGTCAGGGAGTGCTCCCGGCTTGAGGAGTGCTGGGGCTCAAGCACAGAGATTCCAGGTGCTTCATAAAACACATACATTTCCGTCACTTGGACAAGCGCAAATCCAAACGTCTCTGCTCCTGCCTGGCCCCGACCTTGAGAGGAAACCGTCGGACAAGGTCAGCGTCCGCGGGGCCTTGGATGCTGCTGCCGCCAGAAGGGCTCCGTGCTGGGGGGGCTCCGCACTGGGGGGGCTCCGCGCTGGGGGGGCTCCGCGCTGTCGGGGCTCCGTGCTGGGGGGGCTCCACGCTGTCGGGGCTCCGCGC
>JAGFMF010012193.1:1736708-1755910 GCA_019455555.1 Galemys pyrenaicus | reverse complement strand
GGGGGGCTCCGTGCTGTGGGGGCTCCGCGCTGGGGGGGCTCCGCACTGGGGGGGCTCCGCGCTGTCGGGGGCTCCGCGCTGGGGGGGCTCCGCGCTGGGGGGGCTCCGCGCTGGGGGGGCTCTGCCTTGGTGGGAGTGGGTATTAATGTCCCCGCCTTTCCTGTAAATTGCAGCTCCATGGGCAATTTTCCCAAATGACAATAAGCCAAATTTCTCCAGAATGTGTGTCTTCCCCTTATCTATTCAAACATCGAGGTACATAGTGTAGTGTTTTCCTTTAAAAAAAAAAAAAGCCACACCGAAGAGCACACACCGCGCAGTAAATATCTGCTCCAGCCGGGACCGGGACATTATGTCATTTTCTCCACCACGCGGAGGCTACATTAGTCTTCCAGAAAAAAGGGGAGCGCCGCGTATTTGAGACAAATTCCGCGGCTCTCTGAATGATATGTGTGCTTTTTATGTTTATGAAACTACCATCCAGCGAAAAATAGCAGCCTAATATTGTGACATGAAGGTCATTTGAAAGCTTTACTGCCTCCGAGCGCGATCCATTCTGTTGACAAAAAGCCCTCTCCGGACTCTTTAAGACGCAGCGCGGACCTGCTGGGGGCTCGCTGCCCCACCCCCCACGCCCCCACCCACCAGACTAATTATCAGCTCATTAGGCTGTCCCGATGAATTATGGCTGCTCCAGAGGGCTAGGACACCGGGAGGGGCGGGACAGCCGGCAGGCACAGGCAGGGTCAGGCTGGCGTGAGCCCCAGGCCTGGCGCCCCCAAACTCATAAATATTCAGCTGCTCTGGGCTCAGCCCTGCAGACACGCGTGGGTGGGGCTCCCCGCTGAGCTGCCCCGCCTTGCAGGCGGAGCAGAAACCCCTTCAGCTGGCGCAGAGGCCGGCAGACCCGCAGGCCAAGGGGACAGAGGGGCTCCCGGGGGCCGGGCGGCGGGGCGGGAGCGGTGGACAAGGACTGGGCTCCCGGTGACAGCGCTCAGCAGCGGGCCGGTCTGTCGTGCTCACGCAGCACCCCACGCACCTGCGCGGCTGTGTGTGTTCTGTTCCGGGACAGCTGAGACCCCCGTCTGTCCCGGCCGCAGGATGCCCACCGCTGCCGGCTGGGGCAGGGACCGCCTCGCACGCTTGCCGGTCCGTCCTGCCGCCCACGGGAGCCGGCAGCGGGGCCCGGGCAGCGCGTCCGGGGCCGAGGGTCTCGGAGGGCTGGGTCTCACGCCTCCCGGAGCAGCACAGGCGCGGCCTGAGCACAGGGCCGTATCGCCTCGTTTCCGTAGTGGCCACGTCCCCAGCCCTCCATTCACCGAGATCCTCCAGAAAAGAAACAGCAGCTTGGGAGACACCACGAGCACCTGCCAGATTCCTGCCGATAATTACACCGCCGCATGTCTCCCAAGCGCGGGTGCCCAGGGCCACGACCACACAGGCCCTGACCGCTCACCAGGGGCAGCCCCGCTGGGGCCCGCTAACTAACGCGCCTGTCTGGTCCGGGGCTGTGTCCTGGCAGGTAACGAAGAAGAAAACCAGCCTTGGCTCTCCACCGCGACTTCTGCCGCAGACCGCTGTGCTCAGGTCGGCGAGGACACCCACGCGGGGAAGAATGTTGATTTCCCCAGGGTGCCACCCCAGTGGGTCACCAGCAAGCGTGACCTCGCAGCACGCTGAGGCGGCGGCTCCCCCAGGGCAGTGGGGCCATTTTAACATGTCCTGGGAAGAGAGGCATGGACAGCTAGAAGGGAGGACACTGGACAGGCCACAGACCGACAGCTGGACAGGGCATGGACAGACAACTGGACAGGCCGAAGACAGCTGGACAGATCATGAACGGACAGCTGGACAGGCCACAGACAGATGGACAGAGCACGGACAAACAGCTAGACAGGCCATGGATGGACAACAGGCCATAGATGAACAGCTGGACAGGCCATAAACAGACAGCTGGACACACCACAGATGGACAGTTGTCAGGCTGTGGACAGACAGCTGGACAGGCCGCGGACAGCCATCCCACCCTCTCTTGCCCTCCTCTCCCCCAAGCCCTGCAGAGGACTCTGGGACACAAGTCGCTTCTTTGTTCTTGCTGTCTGTTTTGCCCTTGGAACCTCTTGCAGGTTCATGATGGAGGAAATCACTTTAAACACGGGGGAAGTGCCCGAGTGGGCGGAGGGGAGCATGCGGGCCAGCGTCCGCACAGGCCCGCACAACCAGGTCAATGCCCCGCTCACATGCCCTGGGGGAGCAGCTCCAGCGCAGCCTCCCCAGACTCGGACCAGCGGCACACCTGCTCTCACCGGGCCTGGAGGGGCCCGTCCCCTCGGTGGAAGCCGGGCGGCAGGGTGCGTGGCCGTGGGGCGCGGCCGCGGGCAGCCCTAAGGCTGCCTGGTGCTGGCGACCGCACCGTTTCAGCGAGGCGCGTGCGGCAGCCACAGCCCAGAGGCAGCCGCAGGCGCGTCTCGGCCCACGCGTCTGAGCTGACCGCGTGCGTGGTCCGGAGCCGACTCGACTCGCAAGCTCAGGTGCTTTTGCCCAGCAGCTCCCGCTGCCTCCGCGGCACCACTGCAGGGCAGCTCCCCGAGCTGCTCACCCCGGAGGCCTCATCTAGGTGGAGTCTGCCCTGCGTCCCGTGTCCTAGTCCTGCCCGCGCTGACCCACGCCGTGACGTGCTGCAGGGCTGACACCTTTGTCAAGGCCACGTAGCATTCCGTGTAGCACATTTCACTTGCTCGTCCTTCAAGGGGTACTCTAGGTCATTTCCGTATCCGGGCAGTTGTGAGCAGGGCGGGCTGACCTGGCCCCACAAGCACAGCCCCTTAAACACCCTAACTTCAGTTATTTTTAAGTTCCCAGCGTGGGGCTGGCAGGTCACACGGCAGCTCTCTCACTCCTCCGGCCCCCTCCCTTCTGTTTCCGGTACTGGCGGCCACAGCGAGCTCGCCACACCCGCGTGCAACACCCATCTCTCCAGAGGCTCGTGGGCACACTCGCTCCCCCAAGAGCCGCTGTCCTCACGACACAGAGACTCCCAGAGCCCTACTGCCAGCGGCACACCAGCGACCCCCACGGCCACCTTGCAGCTGCAGGTAACATGTGCACTGGCCGGGCTGCGGCCGAGCTTGCAGGGTGGGTCCAGAGAAGGCCACGCTGCTCGGGGGACCCGGACCAGCTCAGAGGGAGCGTCGCACGGGGGTGCGGAGACTGGAAGGAGCGGGGCCGGGTGGGCGGGGCGCATTGTGTCCAAATGCAGAATCACGAGCTGGCCCTCGCCCAGCCGCCGTCCGGCCCTCCTGGGCCATGGCTTCCCCCGCACAGGCTCTGCGGCTGGGGTGCACGGTGGCAGTTTTGTCCACCTTGCTGGCGTGGGCTCGGCTGTGCGGCTGCCTCTTCAATCAACAGCAAGGACAGGAGAGCGCGATGCTCCCCGCGGACGGAGGGGGTGACAGCGCCCGCCGCGGGAAGGGCCCTATCTCCGCCATCAGGGCCTGCCTGTCAGCGCTCGCAGCTGGGGAGACATACTTAGATAAAGCAGCCGAGTCCCGATAACAAGCCCCTCAAATGCCAGGCCACACAAAGGCGCATTGATTGCCGCGGCCACGTCTCCCGCTCCCACCCCTTCTCCTTCCCTTTCTTTCCCGGCAGAGCTGCTGCCGGATAATCGCCGGTGGAACGGCCTTTGTGCCTGCGACGTGTGTACCTTGCTAAACGGCCCTTATCAGCACCCGACTCCTGCCCTCCCCCCTGGGTCCTCCCAGGCCGGTCCCCCGCCGAGTCCAGGCTCCGCCGCCTCCCTCCTCCCGCACAGCTTGGGCCCAGCTGGGCAGAGCGACCCCATCCTGGCCAGCAGACGCCAGGGAGGAGGGGCCAGGGAGGAGGAGTCCAGCGAGCAAAGTGGACAAAAGCCTGGGGACGTCATGCCCACGGGTGGACACTGAGTGCCAGAGACACTCCTTCCCACCGAGCATGTAGCGTCCCTGAGCCCGGGGCCTTCTTCCAAGTGCCCTTGAAGGGGCAGGGCGGGACAGGAGGAGGGAGGGCACGGGCATGGACGCTAACCCAGGACTGGCACTTTAGGAGGCCTCGATGTGACCAGTGGTCCCTCAGGCCTCATCCACCTGGGGGCCTGGACACCGCCATGCACGCCCCCATGTGCCCAGCCACGCTGACCGCCGCAGCGCCAGGCCCCAGGGGGTGTCAGAGAACACCCAGGGCGGCCACAGGTTTTTACCCGCAACCGTTGGTGCCATCATCATGCTCCCTGCCACATGCAGCCCCGGCCGGCGGTCAGGGCAGACGTCAGCACCTCCCACCTCGAGAGTCCGGTCATCTGGCTGGTCTGCACTGACACCCGCTGTGACCCGTACCCTATGACATCAGCGGCTCTGAGGGGGGTGATGACATGTGCTATTATTTTGCTTTTAATTGCTTCTGGTAAATAATAGACTCCTTCTCTATTCTGGTCCACTGTGCTTAAAATAGTTGCTTTGGAGCAGAAACAGGAGTTGGACGTCAGCAAAGTGCTTTGGATGATTCCCATATTAAGAGGAGCTCATTCTATAAACAAATGAAAACGCAGAGCACTGAATAAATCAAGATTGAAGGGGTTCGGGCAAGGTGCGGCAGGTGGAGTAACAGCCCCAATGACATCCAGACCCTGACACCAAGCTGTGCTCTCATCAGGCACGGGCAGCAAGAAACACGGCCACGGACGTATCCGCTCGCCTGCGGGCCGGCAGCTCTGGACCATCAGACCTGCCGGAGCGATCCCAGGTCTTCAGAACTGCAAGAGCGAGGGGCAGAGCCACGTGTGTCGATGGGAAAGCCCCCAAGGCCCGCTGGTGCTGGTTCTGGGGATCTGGGGTGGGCCCACAAGCCAAGGAGTGGGGGACCGCGGAGGCTGGAGGAGCTAGCCAGCAAACGTGGCTCTGGAGGCTCAGAGGAAGCAGAGAGCACCCTGACTTTAACCTGGGGAGCTGCTGGACTGTAACTCGCAGCAGCGAGAGGAAATCTGTCCAGAAGGGGCTGGTGCTGTTAGAGCGCTGAGCGCTGGCCAGTGCCCCAGACGCCCTCCTCTGCCCTCCAGGCCCTGCCGTGCATGGACAGTCTTGCTTAGGGAATACACCTTCTCACAGCAGCTCAGGAGCCCAGGGCCAGCTCAGACACACGTCACAAGGAAACAGTTTGCCCACACCTATGCCACTTATGATGGCTCCTTGGGCTCTTCAGACACTGCTGAGCTGCAGGTGGTGCTGGGGACAGGGTGTTCCAGGAGTCACCGTTGCGCCAAAACAAGATCAGGTTCGTAATTAAGAGATAAGGCGATCGAGAAGTTCTAAGGCAGCTCGTTCAAGGAATTGAGCCTCTGCACCTGCCCAGGGGGAGCTTAAATCTGCAAGACTGAGGGGAAGAGCCTGTCATCGCCAGCAGTGGTTTCTAGGTTTCGGAAGCAAATAGCCCATCACACTTGGAAAGAGCCTGTTGTTTGAGGCAAAGCATTGTGACGATTCTTTCTAGACTGGCCACCCCCTGCCCTGTCCACGCTTAGACGGGCCCGCTCCGGAGAGAGGGGCTGGCCCTGCGCGTCCCAGGGGCTGCTTCAAGCACGCTCAGGCCCCGGGGACCTGAGCACTGGACTCCCCGCTGACCAGTCCGCCTGCCTAGGCAGGGTCGTGGACGCAGAGGACGCCCCCAGCCCCTCCCCTCAGGGCCAGCGTCCTGCCAGGGCCGTGTCAGGTGCTTGCAGGGAAGCCTTGTCATCCCTGGCACGTGGACGGGCCGTCTGCGGCTGCTCTGCCAGGCCTTCGTGGACAGCGCTCCTGCGGCAGGAGCCTACAGCCTGGCAGCAGGCACCGTGTCGGGGCGGGTCTGCAGCGGCCCCTGCGCGGTCAGCGGCCGGGCAGGCAGGACAGTCCGCCTCGCCCAGACGTCGTGACGATGCTCTCACCGCCGAGCCAGGAGAGGGAGAACAGCCAGAGCCCACGGTGGTGTTCGCGGGAGGACAGCACACGTGGGCTGGGGACTCAGAGGGCTAGGCGGAGGCAGTGACCCGCCCCCCTCCCCCAACTGGCCAGCCGCGCACACCCCAGGTTTGGCGCGACGTCACCGGAGCCCAGTTAGCTCTGGGAAACTTTGGGCGGCCCCGCCGGAGGGAGGACGCTGTGGTCCCGCGGGCTGTCACCTTCCTGCGGCCCACCTGGCGCCCCGGTCAGAGGGCGTCGCACCCCAGGGCTCCTGACAGCGCCCCAGAAGGAGCCAGAGAAGCCGCTGCGATTCCACTGCCCCCCCAAGGCCACGCCCTTAGTGGCGGCCATGAGGAGCGCCGGAGTCCCCGGGCCGGCGAGGGCTCAGCCTCCGCCTGCACCCCGCACCCCAGACACCGCAGGGGCTCCGCGCGTGACGTCAGGGAGAGACACCTGTCGTCTCCCCTGCAGGTATGAGCGAGGTGAACCTGAAAGGGCCTTGAAAGCCGTGAGCGCTGTTCCCACCGGGAAGCAGTAACGGTCGCAGAAACCAGACTCTGCTACTCACCTGCTGAGGCTCAGCCGGCCCCTCAGCCGAGCGTCCCCAGGACACGGCAGGTCCCGCCGCGTGTCCGGCCTGTGCGCCGTCAGGGGGCGGACACGCGCCCGGCGGACACCTGGTCGCTCACGCCCTCCTCCGCGGAGGCTCAGGAAGCGCGGACACGGCCCAGGCCCGCCGACGTCCGGCCGGCCGCTGCCCGGTCTTCCGTTTCCTGCGTCCGCCTGGGGCGGGGCCTGGCGCGGAGCCGCAGCCGGCGGGAGCCGCCCGCGCGGGAGGGAGCCCGCGGAGAGCCCGGGCCTGCACGCCTCAGGGACTTGCTTCGGTCCCGCCGAGCAGGGCGCGTCCGCTGGGCCGCCCCAGCGCTCAGCCGCCCTCTGAGGCCAGGCGGCTCCGAGCTGTCCGCGCCCGTCTCTGCTCAGGGAGGAAAACGCCTCAGCTGCTTTCCCATGCCTTTAAAATGAATTAATTTTCTAAATGGAAAATGGAAGTAATTAGGTTATAGATGGAGTGACATTTACTAAGGTGAAAAGAGGGAAGTTTTTATATCCTTTATTAAACAGTTATTAGATGTATTAAGCAATATGGAGTAATTACTTTTATTACTGCAAATGTGATTATTCTTTTCATGCCAAGACCGGCTGGAACTCACAGGACCAGCAGACCGAGGCGCTCCCAGAGCCCGGGCCTGCCCGCAGCACCCCCGGGCCTCGGGTGCGGGCAGCCCAGGGGGACCGCGGGGAGGCCGAGAGCCACTCCCAGGACGGCCTCGGCCCCACGCGGGCCGCCCCGCTCCCCCTCCTCGCCCCACACCCGCGAGGCGGGAGATCCGCCCTGGGACCCAAACCCTCCGGCTCGGAGCGACGCCCCTCTCAGGCCCGCGGCGGGCGCGGGAGTCGGCAAGAGAAGCCGCTCCGAGTAGCCGGCGCTGTCCTGGGGGGCGAGCCCGCCACTGAGCGGGGCAGGCCGGGGCTCCCCGACGAGCATCTCAGGTGCGCGAGTCACCCCAGGGCCCCGGTAGCCCCAGCAGGACCGGCCCGAGGGACCGGGGACGGGGTGGGTGGGCGCGGGCGGCAGGGGCAGGCAGGGCGGTGGGCGCGGAGGTTGACTCTTGCTCGGCTGAGACAGCAGTCCCCGGCTGTTCCGCCAAGAAACGCAGATCCGCAGTCACGGAAGTCCTCGGCGCTCGCTTCCCCATCAGCCTTGCCCCCTGCCTGCCCCTGCCTGACACAGCCGGGGCCTGCTGCCGCTGCTGGCTGCTAGCGGGGTGGGGGTCGGGAAGCCCCAGTCCAGCGTCTGCAGAAGGCAGGCCCACGCTCAGAACGCCGACGGGCAAGAAGCCCAGAGGGAAAGTCCTGGATGCGCCCGCAGAAATCTGGAATCTGAGCGGGTCTCCGCATCGTTCCAAACCCCCAGCCTCGCGCCTATAACACTGGTGGTCGGGAAGGCGCCACGAAGCGGCACGTTGAAAGCCTCTGCCACAGACTCAGCACTCAGTGACCAGGGCCACCAAGAACGGCCCGTTGCTCACGACCCCTCCGCTCTGAGTGCCTCAGCTCGCTGCCCACCTGGGGACAGCTCCTGGCTCCGCCCGGCCCGGGCCTGCTGCTGCCCTCCCGGCCTCCTGAACACCCCTCTTCCTGGGGCGCCCCCGCAGCGTCCTTCCGGGCAGGACTTCCGACCAGGACTCCCGACCAGGACTCGGAGTCTGGGGGCCAGTTGGCAGCATCGTGAGGGCTGGGTGGTCGCCCGGGACGGCCGCTGCAGCTTCCAGGCCAAGGAAGCGGGACCGTCCCTGGGGAGGCAGCCCAGCCCCACCGCGCAGCCGTCTGTCCGCCAGCCAGCAGGGGCAGGTGGAAGCGCCTCGCGCAGGAGCCCTGCTCCCCTGTGACCGACGTCCACACTTGGCGCCCTCGTGTCTCCACGTCGGCTACCTCTTCCTGAGCAGCTCCGGCCCCGCGCCCGACCGCTCACAGACGCCTGACACGCCGTGCGCAAGAGCTGGGCAGACAGTTTTACGGGAGAACGGCCACACCCCTCCTGCTGAACCGCCACATTCCCGACCAGCCTCATTCCCACACGCTGTTCCCTGTATGCTCAGTGCAAACTAAGACGCCCTAATTAGGACGACGCGTGCAGCTATTTCCCGACACAGTTGGACGAGGACGGCAGCACCTGTGTCAGCTGATCGCCACTGCGAGAGACGGGACAGAGGATCCGGGCGAAGGTGGTGCTGAGGGGGCCCGGGAGCCCTGGCCAGGCCGCCCGGGAGCGGCTGCGGCTGCCACTGCTCCCCGAGCCGCCCCACAGCAGAGGCGCGGGGGCCACACCGCGTCCCTCTGCAGGAGACTGGTCCATGTGGCGCCGTGTCCACACTGGCCATGCAGGAGCCGGACGGACTGCCTCGCCCCACGGCCCTGCGCCTGACCCCTCCTCACCACGCACGGGGCCGTGGCCGTCCCGCTCTCCACTTCCGGCGCGTCCCGACTCGCCAGCCGTCCCTTCCCCCCGAGAGATGTCGCCCTCTGCGGGGGGCCAGCACAGTGTCCAGAAGAGCAAGGGGACCGCAGAGCCTTGGGAGCGGAAGGCCTGGGGACAACACGTGGCAGACAAAGCCACCAAAGCCAGCTGGGAGGAGGGTCCTCAGAGAGGAGGGAGGAGACGCTGGACACCGGACGGCCAGGCCAGCGGTGACCAGTGTAACCTCAAGGAAACGTGCTGCGTACAAAGGAAACGGTCATGGAGGCCGCTGACCCTCGACCCTAAAGCCACGTCGGCAGAAGGGGCTGCTGGAGTGGGGGCTGGAGAAGGGGTGTCTCCCAGGGAGCTCCCGCCCTTCCAGAAGCTTCCGCAACACGGCTGTCTCCTGGCGGCTGCCCGTTTGCAGCTCCCTCCAGCTCCTCACTCCCTGCCGTTCCTCTCTGAGCCCCAGCTTCCCCGTGTGTCACTCAGGCAGCATCCATGTCTGCGCCCTGCGGTGGGCACGAGGCGGGCGCAGGCCAGCGCACCTGCCTTGTCCACGCTTGAAAGCGCCTCTTCATGTCTGCACGAATGAACCGCCGTTTTCTCTCCTCTCCTCATCGAAGCAGCATTCGCTACAATGTGCCAAGGTGTCCGTGCTCCCCGTGGGGACTGGGTGGGCGTGGCGCTGCCTCACTCAGGTCCACGGGCCCTCAGCCGTCTACCCCCCACCCCAGGTCCTCTCCCTCCGCTCTTCCTTCAGGAAGCCACAGCCGCCCTCAGGCCAGACATTTATTGCTGCCAGGTGTGGTGTATCCCAGTTTTCTCCGCCTGGGCGTGAACCCTCCCAGTCTCCCTCCTGCCCTGTCTGGCTTATCTGACTTTGCATAACGCCCGTGGCCATCAGGTGGCCCGGAGGGCCGCCGTCTTCCTCAGAGCCGAGATGGCCCCACAGCAGCACCCGGCACGCAGCCGCCTTCTCCCTCCGGCAGTCCAGGGCTGTAGGTTGTTCTCCCTTGGTACCGTGACTAACGCCGCGGTGGACGTGGGGTGCATGCATCTCTCTGAATTAGTGTTTCCGTTTTGGGGTGAATGCCCAGGAGTGGGCCAACTGGATGGAATGGACTTCTATTTTTAATCTTGGGCGGCACGGCCATCCCGCACCCGCCCACTGCCTCCGGCAGGGGCCTTCCTTCTGCCCACGCTCCCTCGGCACCTGCGGGAAGCACCGCCCTCTCAGCGGCAGTCAGCTGGGAGGGGGAAGCTGATGCCCCCACCGCCGCCCGCCCGCTCCCCGCATCTGGCGATGCTGGAGGCTGCGGCGCGGGGCTCGGCAGCGCCCCCGGGACCGGAGACGGATGAGCCGGCGCCCCGCGGCATCTGGGAGCAGGACAGCAGGTCGTCCGTCAGCAGAAACTGAAATGGATGTTATTTACTGGAGCCCGCGCACATCGCGCTGCAGACAGATAAACCGCTCGTGCCCGGGAGCAGCGAGGGTCCGAAGGGCAGCGAGCGAGTCCGCCTCGCCCTTCGCCGCCACAGCAGCCTCGCGCCAGAGGAGTCAGCTCACGAGCCCAAACGCACGCCGCCCGCGCCCACCCAGCCTGCGCCCCGCGGGCCTGGGGCTGCGCGTCGGGCCGGCAGGGCTCTCTGACCGCAGCTCTCTGACCCCAGCCGACTGGAGCCTGGGGCCTGGCTGGCCACCGGCCTCCTGTGCGCGGCTGGCTGCGGCGCTGAACCAGGGCTGTTCTCTGGGTGCGCTCCTGAGGCTCAGCCGGTGCACGCCCACCAGTCCTCGCGAAGGCCAGGGGTGCCGGTGAGACTCAGCACTGGGCGTCACGCACAGTTCCTCACTGTGACAGCACTGTGGGCGTGTCCTCGGCCCAGCCAGGGGCTCCGCCCCGGAGAGGCTAAGGCCTGTGGCCGTGCCTCCCCAGAGGCATGGAGTGGGGCCTAAGCCCAGTCATGCAGCTGAGTCCCCCACCCCCACCAGTGCTGCCTGTCCGGTGACCAAACGGGGTGGACACTGTGGCTGGACACTGCGGCGGCGGGGGCTATGGCAACGGTGACTCCGGGGGTGGCCTTCTATAGGACACAGTGATGACCAGCCCTTGTCAATGACGCCCAGTGCCAGGCTTTGGGAAGAGAAGAGAAGACAGGCCCCAGGACGCCTGGACGCCTGCGTGTCCCTTCAGGGCAAGGGGGTGACATGTCCACCCTGGGGGTAGAGTCCGAGGCACCTCCAGAACAGCTCGGCCGCTGGCCACGGGCAGGCCAGAGGCTGCCGCACGAGGGCACAGCTCCCACGGCCCGGCCTGGGCCTCGCAGCCGCCCTTGAACACGACAGACTCAGCTGTAAATCTTCCTCCTAATTTGACAACAGAAAATCAGCGTTAAAATCCGACTTATAAATGTGTGTCTATGGACTTAAGCTTTCCTGGGGCTACCAGTCATAACGCCAGCGCGCAGAGGCCGCTCTTTCCAGCCAGATTTATGACAACAGCAGAGGCAGCGGGAAAACCGCTGCTCGCTGGCAAATCAGCAAGTGTACAGGAGCTGCCAGAGGGAGGCCCGAGGGCAGAGGGGCGGGGGGAGCGTGGGGGGCGGGGGGAGAGCGGGGGGCAGGGGGAGAGCATGGGAGATGTGGGGGAGAGCATGGGGGGTAGGGGGAGCATGGGGGCGGGGGGAGAGCATGGGAGTGGGGGGAGAACATGGGGGGATATGGGGGTGGGGACAGGGAGAGAGGACAGAGCGTGGGGGCCGTGTCTGCGGTCAGTGCGGGCCAACTGCGTTCAGCGCCAGAGCTTACTCCAGACAAGGGTCCCTCGCAAACACCCCGGCCGCGGCTGCTCCTGACCCCAGGCCAGAGGCGCGGGAGTCCCGGCAGCGGTCGCCTCAGCACGCAGCTCACCCGGGACCAGAGCGCAGGGCTGTCTGGCCGGAGACAGGCTCCGCGAGGGCGGCAGTCCATCAGCCGACCGCGTGGGCCCTGGCGTCAGCACACGGGCGCGGGGGCCGGTCCAAGTGGCCTGGTGGCGCGACCCACCAGCCCCGGCTGCGGGGACATTTAGCACGAGACGCGCCGCAGAGGAGAATTAACTCCGAGGGCCGCGCCGCCCAGCCTGCCGAAGCAAAGGCCCCGCCGTGTCCCTGGGTCCTCGCGCGGAGCCAGTCAGTGGCGTGACGTCGGAGGAGGCCGGGGTCCGCCGGCCGCTCTGCTGGGGACTCACGGGTGGCCCGTGGAGGGAGCGCTGCGGGAAGTTTGTTTGCTCTGCTGATTCCTGACAAAGAGCAGCGCCCAGGCAGGACGAGAGAAATGCGGCCGGCCGGACTCGCCAGGATCCCGCGAATGTCCGGGTCACAAGCGCGCACGGGGGCAGGCAGCGGCCCCAGGAGTGTGCTGCAGCGGGACTCGGTCCGGGAGCCCCTCCGGCCGGCACCCGCAGACCTGTCATGGACGGACCCACCCTCCTGCCAGCCCGCCACGTCGAGGACGCCCAAGGCCCGGGGTCTGAGACGTGGGGTTCCTTCCTCTCGACACCCCCAGCCTAAGGGGCCTTGAAAAGGTGTCTCCAGTTTCCAGAACCGTTTTTGTAGGGGCCACGACGGACACCTTCTCCCTTCTCTCTCAGCTCACACATCCCTGCGCCCCCAAACCCTCGGCCCTCCACAACGCGACAACCGTCACGCCAGGCGGCTTCGAGCAGGAAGGTCTCACGCAGCTGTCGCCTGGCAGCTGTGCAGAACCACACGCCCGCGGGCGCTGGCTCCAAGGCCGGCCCTCCTGAGGCCTGAGGGTCCAGTGAGAGCCCAGCGCACCCAGGGCTTCTCGCCGGGCGGGAATTTGAGGAGAAAACATGTTCGCAGGGCCTCAGGCACCGGACCTGAGTCGCCCTTACAAAGGGGGCGGCCGCGGTGGACACCGGGCCTGCTCGCTGTCCTGGTTCTCGTGTCCCGGAGCGGCCGCGCTGAGCGGAGGGAAGTAAACTCTGGACTTTGTGTGTGGGCTGGCAGGAGCTTCATTCTGGACGTCCGGGCTGTTCTCTGCAGCCTTCGCTGCACTTCCTCTCGCTGGCTTAGCTCCTGCAGGTAATTTATTTAAAAGACTTAACTGGCCGGAGTCCATTTTAATCTCCAAATTGAGCGCTCTTCTCAATTGAATTTAAAAAGGAAGAAGCGGATGTCTCAGGCCGCACGGGTGACGTCACCCCCTTGGCCTGGCTCGGGCGCCCGCACTGAGTCAGTCCCGGGGTGATGGGGTCCCCGATGCCCTGCTGTGACCCCCTGGACGCCCGCCCAGTCCCGGGGCCCGGGGGTCCAGAACGGCGTGAGGGAGCAGCCCCCTGGCTGAGCAACCGGCCAGCTCCAGGAAGGCAGACACTCCACCCCGCCCCTCACCCCCCAGACACCCAGCCCTGCACCAGCCCAGCGAAGGAGCCGCCCCCAGAGCACGTTAGTCCGCTAGGGTCTGCTGCTTTGGTAGGCATTTTGCTTTGTGGGCCGTCCACTGTCTGGACACCCAGGAACTGCCTTTGTCCTTCTGACTTGCCTACAGCACGTCGTTCCCCCAGAATCCCATGGGCTGGAAATGCAGCCCCCATCCTTCCTCGGGGCTGCGTAGTGCTCCACAGTATGGCTGGGCCACATCCCCTTGGTCTGCTCCCCTGCCACATGCCCAGGAGTGGGGTCACTGGGTCTCACGACGTCCCCACCTTCAGTCTTTTAAGATAGATCCAGGTCATCATCCAACGACCGCTCCAGTTTGCGGCCCTGGCAGCCTCGCGGGGCCTCGCTCTCCTCACCCTCTCAGCGCTTGCTGTCGGGGGTCTCTACTCCGCCACTCTCACGACTGACTGGCTGGCGCCACACAGCAGCACTCACCTAGAGCCCCTTGTTGAAGGTGCCGAGCATTTTCCCGTGTCTCCTGGCCCTCTGGACATTTCGCTTTCTCTTTCACTGGAGACGTGCAAATCATTCTTCGTGGAGGCTCGTGTAAAGACGGACAAGAGAAGTTGAGCAAGCTACTGGAGTGTGCTAGATTGACTACGAAAGCCTCGTCACGTGGCTGTCGTCTTGGGGAAGTGGCCCATGTCTGAGCTCTGACACCTTCAAGGCAGAGGCGGCCGGTCCTCCCTCGGCCCTCGCCCGTGGACGGCGAGTTTGAGTCCACTTGGCCAGGTGCCCACGTGTTGAGCCAGCTCTCATCTGGACGCTGCTGTGCAGGGGTCTCCTGGAGGGGTTAGATTTAAACCGGCTGACGCTGAGAAAAGCCCATCGCTGGCTCTAGGTGGGCCTCGCCCGAACAGTTGAAGGCCCGAAGAACAAAGCTGAAGCCGCCCGAGGAACCCACCTCCTCACAACCTGTGGATTCCAGTCGTCACATCAAACCTTCCGAGTCCCAGCCTTCCGGGGGACTCACCGCTCAATTCCAGACCTGCCAGGGTGCAGCCAGCATGCCCCAACACCGTGTGTGTTTATTCCAAGTTTAAAACCATAAGACATAAAATTGCTAAATGCACAATTCCAGCATTGCCGGTAGAGAACTACTTACATGGCGCCAAAGTTCATTTATTTCCCACAAGTAAAGGCCAGGAGAAAATACAGCATGGAAAGAGGACGTCAGCTTCTGGGGGAGGGACTGCAGGTGACTTTATTCAACTCGCTGTGCTTTTTTAACCATTGTCATGCATCTGCACGTGCTGCACTGACAGGCAGGAGGACACTCATGAAAACGACCTTGAAAGGCAAGAAGTGCGCCCTGTCACTTTCTTTGCTGAGAAGCCAACGACTGAACCTCAGCGCCGACAGCCCTTCTCGCCGGTCGCCCAGCCCTCCCAAACCACCAGCACATCCCGGGGCCCCGTCCGCGCGCCTGGCCCGCACAGGGCAAACGGAAGGACGGTGGTCTGCACGCCCGTGTTGACAAAACGGGTGTGTGACGTCTGGAAGCCTGGAGAGATGCCCCCAGCCAGCGCAGGACCAGTGACCGCCCAGGACAGAGGCCCAGGACCTCCAGGCCCCTCACTGGGCAGCCACCACGTCACGGAGACCCCGCGGCAGGGCCCTCCGGCCCCCTGCACTGACCCCTGCAGTGCCCGCACCTGGGACGGCCGCGAAGGCCGTAGACGCTGCGTGGACGCCCTCCACGCCAGGGGACGGACTCTGGCGCCGCCCCGCAAGATCCGCGCCGGTGCTGGGAGGCTCCTCCCCACCCGCCCCTGTGCTCCGCCACTATCTCAGCCAGCTCCAGCTGGAAATAAGGCTGTAAGAAACCGCGGCAAAGGCAGTGGGGAGGCAAGCCCGGCTGCCCCGCAGGTGGCTCCATGGTGCGAAGGCCCAACGAGCCTCCGAAACGGCCATCGGATGGTGCCGACTGGGGACCAGAAGCCCCGATTCCAAGTTCATCAGTCTTCACTAGAGGAGCCCCCTGCCATCTCCGAGGGCCATTGCCAGTGCCTGCAGTCCCCTGCAGCCTCTGCTTCACCCTGCCGTCGGGCGGTAAAACGAGACCCCACGCCCAGGCGCACTGGACCCGGCAACAGGCAGGAGGAGGCTGGCTGCAGGTGGCCCCGGGGGCACTTCAGTTGCCAGGGTGTTGGGCACACGCCTCCGCCTGAGCCACAGCGAGCGTGGCCCGGGCTTCCCAGCTGACATGTCATGAGAGCGGAGCATCAGCAACACGAAGTGCTGCCGCATCCATCAGACGCCGGGAGTCTGCAGCACAGGGACCAAGAGGGCGCAGCCAGCCCCTCGGCGCCAGGCGGGGTCTGTCCACTTGGGAGGGGCAGCGCTTCCGGCACCCCCAGTCCATGGTCACCCCCAGCACATGGTCACCCCCAGTCCACGGTCACCCCAATTCCACAGTCACCCCCAGCCCACAGTCACCCCCAGCCCACAGTCACCCCCAACGCACAGTCACCCCCAACGCACAGTCACCCCCAGCGCACGGTCACCCCCAGCACACGGTCACCCCCAGCGCACGGTCACCCCCAACGCACAGTCACCCCCAGCGCACGGTCACCCCCAACGCACAGTCACCCCCAGCGCACGGTCACCCCCAGCGCACGGCTAGAAGAGGTCCTGGCACCGAGCACGCCATCTCCCAGGCAGCCACAGCCTGAAGCGAGAGCCCGCGGACGAGAGCCCTCACCCAGCTCCCCACGACCCTGGCCGCCGGCACCGCTGTGCATTTCCCTCGTGCACGCCTCGCAGAGGGCACCGCTGGACTTGCGCATGTGGGGGTTAATCGCGACGCTCTGCTGGGTGCTTCCACCCGGTCGTGTGTATTGAGGTCCCGCGGCTCAGCCCGCCGAGCGTTTCTCCCCTGAGCAGGAGTAATGGCTCTTCCCAGGCAACAGCTGGGGGCCGATAGGCCACATGTTTCCAGGAGCTACAGCTGTTCGCAAGGTCAGCCGTCAGAGAGGGCTCACTTGTCACTGGAGACGAGGGGGGCCGCGGTCTTTCAGTTCGTGTGGGGGGAGCTCATCTTGTGGACGAGGCTGCGAGCACAGGGCCAGCCCCTCTGCAAAGCACACCGGGGAGCGCTACACTGCGCAGGAGCCCCCCAGGCCGCAGAGTCCGCTGAGATTTGGGGAACAAGCGATAGAGCGTCCCTTCTGCTGCTGTCGGAAAAGGATCTCGAGCGAGAGCCTGTTGCTTCCAGAGTCACTATGTACACTAGAATTATTCTAACGAACGAGGCGTTCAGCCTGTGAGGTCAGAGAGGTAGCAGAGAACATTAGAAAATAACACTTCTCCTGGCGCTTAACTTGGGACGCTCAGGAACCACGCGGTCTCTGTGGGGGTCTGACTGCCGCTTCCGCGGAGAAGGGCTCTGTATCAGTGCCGCCGTGATTTGCACGTTGCTCAAGCGGATGATTTTTTGGCTGGTCTGCCCTCTGCCTGGCCCCTCACTTCGCTCACATAACCGTGTCTACCAGCGGGCAGTTCTCTTCCTGGCCTCCAAGGGCCTTTGACCCTGGGACAAGCACGTGTCTTCATCTCCAGCATCGTTCGATTGAATCAACTCCTTGTTAAAGCGTAAGACCTACCACTTATCTCACTTCACCTTGCATCCTGCGTCCCTCGTCCAGAGGCAGCGAACTTCCACTTAGCGGCTGCGCAGCAGTCCATGGTATGGACGTACTACTAAAGATGGCTCTCAAAGCATCCCCGAGTCAATCCGTGCACCCGTCGAAGTGCGTGTTGCTCGGCGGGGTCAGGAGAGCCCCCTCTGCCAGCCACACTGTGTCTCGGGCTTCTGGGAACGGTCCAGGCTTGGTTGAGATGTCGACATCTGGCAGAAGGGGAGTCTTCCCATTTGGAGACTTGGTTCAGTTGGGTAAGGACCACAGAATAGTAGTTTTCTACTTCCAGTTCTTTCAATTTTTTTGAAGTTTTATTTTTTTTTATTTGTGCACACAAGAGCTGGGGTACAGACCAGAGGTGCAGGAGGTGAGAGGATTCACCAGAGACAGAGAGGGGAGCAGAACAGTCAGAACAACCAAAACACACTGCTGAGGGGAGCAGCAGGGAGGCAGGAGAGGTCTGCTGCACCCTGTGGGTCCCTCCCTGACCGGGGATCGAACTTGTGCTGCAGTGGCTGCAGCAGTCCCACATTGTGACACTCAAACCCTGTGCCACCAGGGAGGCCCCATTTTATTTATTTTTATGTAGAACTGGGGTGCAGGCCAGAGGTGCAGGGGGTGAGAGGATTCACAGAGACAGAGGCAGATGGACTAAAACACATGCTGAGGGGAGCAGCGGGGAGACAGGAGAGGTCTGCTGCACCCTGAGGGTCCCTCCCTAGCTGGGATCTAGCTTAGGCCACAGCAGTGATGTTATGATAGCGATGAGACTTAACCCCTAGGCAACAGGGACACCTTCCAGCTCTTTTAAAGTAGCTTGTATTTTAGCAGCTCTATTGGAGTGTAACTGACATGTAATAAGCTGCACGTATTAAAACTGGCAAAGACATACACCCATGAAACCAGCATCACAATCAAGACCTCGGACACGGTGTCACCCCCATGGTCTCATCCTGGTCCTGGGGTGACCCTCCCCGCCAGCTCTCCCCGTGACTTCCGGCCATGGACTGCTCTTTGTCTTACAGACTCTCGAGGTTTACATAAAAGGGACCCTCAGGATGTGCTCTTTCTGCCTAGCACCTTTCACTTAGCATAATTACGTTAAGATCCATTTTTGTTGCAAGTATCAGGAGTCCAGCCCGTTACTGTTAAGCGGCAGTCTCCGACTCCCATGCGGCCGTGTCGGCTCTTGTCTGTCAAAGGACATTTGGGGTCCTTCTACTTCGCGGCTTCTGCAGTCAAAGCTGCCCTAAAACCTTCGTGCGTGAGTCTCGGCCACGCCACGTGCTTCCACTTCTGTTGGATAAAGGCCTAGGAGTTGGGCACTGAGCAATAAGGTTGCTGTTTACCTTCTAAGAAACTGTCCAAGTGTTTTCAAAAGTTGTGTCATTCTAGATTCCTGCAGTAGTGCATGAAATTTCCATCTTCTCCACGTCCTCTCCGATGCTTGGCAGGTCAGTCTTTTAGCTGAGCCATTCTGAGAGGTGTTTGGGACAAATTGTTGTGGTGCTAATTCGCTTCCTTACTGACTGACGACACTGAGCACCGTGCTGTTCTAGAGTCGTGGGTTCTATAAATGCTAATCATGTCAAGATGACTCATGGTGACGTCCTTGTCTGCTTTTGGCTGATTCTATACTTGTTCTATTAACTATGAGAAATGATTACTGGAAATTTCAGCCATAATTATGTTTTTTTTTTAATTTTCTTGCAGTCCTTTCCATTTCTGGTTCCTATATATTTTAAGGTCTATTATTAGGAGCATAAACATTTATAATTTTTAGGCACTTCTGACTAACTGTCCCCTCTTTGACTAGGAGAAGAAATGAAGCTCTTTATCCCTGGTAATATCCTTTATACTTTTATATTCCCATAGACAATAGCAGTTTTATTTTGAAAGCATTTAGCATGGATTATCTTTTTCTTATTTTTGCCTTAAAATTTGAAGTATTTTTCCTGTGAACGGCCTATAATTGGGCCTTGGTTTTTTAATTCAGTTTGACAATCTCTTCCTTTTTTTTTTTTTTTTAAGATTTATTTTTATTTATGCATACAAGCACTGGGGTACAGGCCAGAGGTGGGGGGTGAGAGGATTCACCACAGAGAGCAGGGAGCAGAACAGGCAGAT
>JAGFMF010012193.1:1646396-1736658 GCA_019455555.1 Galemys pyrenaicus | reverse complement strand
AAGTACACTGCTGAGGGGAGCAGCGGGCACAGCAGGAGAGGTCTGCTGCGCCATGTGGGTCCCCTCCCTGGCCGGCAGCAGGGATCAAACTCGTGCTGCGGTGGCTGTGGTTTTGCTTCATAGTGCGTTGCTTAACCCACTGCGCCACCAGGGAGGCCCCCAATCTCTTCCTTTTAACTGGGATTTTTTTAATCATTTATATTTAATATAGTCGTAGATGTGATTAAGGCTTAATCTGTCATTTTGCAGGCTTTATTTTTAATTGCTCTTTTCTCCTCTGCCCTTTTTTGTTCAATTAAGCCTACTTTATGATTTCATTCCATTTCTTTGTTGGCTTGTTATTATTCTGCTGTGTTATTTAAGCAGTTGCTTTAGGGATTACCATGTATATCTTTAGTTTTATCACCTTCAGCTTCAAATGATTACTGGTAACTTTTAATCCCCTGCACAAACTTTTCTGAAACAATGAAAACATTAATAAGCACAGCACAACAGCTCGTTCATGCTAAGCAGTTGGTGACACTTTTGTTTCTCACCAACCTTTGTTGTCTGTCTTCAGTCTGAGTTGAAGGAAAGACCACTAACGATACCGAGGGGCGTGTATTTGCATAGCAGATCACTTCATTTCACTCTTGTTTGTTTTAGGTTTTGTAGGTCAATTCTTTTACCAGTGTCTTTTCTGTTTATAGTGCCCACAAATAACTTAATAAGCCTTTTTCCTTCTGGCCTTTTTAAAATTGAAAAATACTTCACATATCATAAAATTCACTATTTTAAAGTGTAAAATTCCATGACTCTTGGTATAGTCACCCTAATGTGTAACCTTCGCTACTCTCTAATTCCCCATCTTTTCCAGAAAGAAATCCCACACCTACTCGCTGTCAGTCCCAAGACCCATCTCCAGTCACCCCTGGAAAACACTAATCTGCTTTCTGTCTCTGTGGATTTTCCTATTCTAGACCAGCCTATATAAGTGGAATTACACAACATATAATATTTGTGTCTGTTTCTGTCCATGTGTTTAATGTTTTCAAGATTTATCCATGTTGCTGATGTATCACTGCTTGATTTTTTTTTATGGCTGAATAATATTTCATTATATGGATCTGCTGCTTTTGCTTCCATTCAACATTTAGGTTGGTTCTACTTTTTTTCTATCATGAATAATGCATCTGTGAACATCTATATACAAGTGTTTGTGTGAATGTGTTTTTAAATCTCTTGACTACGCACCTACCAGTGAAAATGCTGTCATTCTGAATCTATCTTTAGATTTCTGAAGCACTGCTAAACTTTCCACAATGCATGTACCATTTTAAATTCCCAGAGAATGGATGAGGGTTCATAATTTCTTCACATTCTCACCACAATTATTATTTCTAATATCTGATTGTTACTAGCAACTATTTTGTTATGCAGCTACTAGTGACTGAGAAGTGGTATCTCATGTGGCTTTGCTTTCTCATTTCCCTAAGATTCACAACATTGAGCTTCTTGTCTCATGATTTTACTTACCATTTGCAAGTCATCTTTGGAAAAAATCCCTATTTAAATCTTTTGCCTACTTTTTAATAGAGTTGTCTTTTTTATTGTCATAAGAATTATTCTCTATATTTTCTGAATACTGGATACTTATCTAATAATCAACTTACAAATATTTTCTCTTCTGTGAATTTTCTTTTCAATTCCTTCCCCAACAAATTCACACACAAAAAATATTCATAATCTGTAAAGCTTTTCCCATAATGTAAGTTTGCTTAAGTCTTTCTTCAGAAATTGTAGACGCTTAATTCTTTGATGAAATATTATTACAATGTGCATTAATCAAGACAATAGTAATTTTTCCATGTGAAATTCCACTGTTACCTAAGTACTAGCATTAAAAGAAAGGTGAAAAGAGGTGAGAATTTATAATAAACAATAATCTTGCATGCTGAACAAACAGCACATTATTAGACAATCTAACTATACAAATACTGTAGACCCTTATAGTTCAATTCATTAAATAGCCATATTGGAGACTAAAGGATTCTATTAACTCCCCCTTAGGCTAAATGAAAATTCCAAGAAGCAATTATTTTTGTGTTCTTGAGCCACGCTGTGAACCCAGCCAAGCCTGCGTCAGAACCAAACCCCACCGGTGTCGGTCCAAGTGAGAAGCACTGAGGCCTGCAAGCGAGGTCAAAAGTCTCAGCTCTAAAGTTAGACTCAAGGACACAGGGACACTTGCCTCTGAAAAGACACCTCACTTCGCACAGCACTTTTTCCCCAAAGTTGTACATAAATGATGTTCTCTGCCAAATCGTTTCTACAAGAGCCAGAATTGTTTCTCTTTAAAGATATTTTGCAGTAAACCCTTTTGAAAACAAAGAACCCTTTGTGACTCGCTCCCCAGTTAGTCTGTACTGTGAACTTGGACTTTCAAATACTTAATTTTCTTAAACTAGGGCACGCCCTGCAATGAGCCAGAGCAGAACAATACAGATTATTCTGCAGAGCTGCAGAACAAGGGGTCAGCGCGTACTGGGGCACAGCTACATCTCCCAAATGCTGAGGAATGTGCAGCAGCTGGAAGGGAGCCAGGGCGAGAAGCAACACAGTCGAGCCGATGGACACAAAGCCTGAGAAAGCTGCAGTGATTCGGGCTTCTTGAAATGGGAACAGGAAAAGCGAAGGTCACGTTTGTGCACCGTCTCCAAACAACACACAACGCAGGGAAAATGTTTACCATAAAATATGAGGTAAATAAAGAGAACATAAAATATGATTGTAGCTATGTAAGAATAAATAGGAACATAAAGGAATGAAACAACAATGAAAATAAACAAGGATGATAAAGAAAATGTGTTGTGAGATTGTGGGTGAAATGTAGTTCTATTTAAAAGTTCCTCTCATGTTATCTATTTTATTATTATTTTTTAAAGATTTATTCATTTACTTATGCACACAAGAACTGGGTGCAGCCAGAGATGCGGGGTGGTGAGAGGACTCCCCAGAGAGAGTGGGGAGCAGAACAGGCGGGTCCCCTGAAACACACTGCCGAGGGAGCAGCGGGAGGCAGGAGGGGTCTGCTGCGCCTGTGGGCCCTCCCTGGCCGGGGCTCGAACTCGGCCGTCACGGTGCCGGCCTGAGACTGACCGCTGGGCCACCGGGAGGCCCCGCTGTCATGTAGTGTTTACTGCTCTTTCATTCTTCCCTCATTCTTGGCTTTGCTCTTTTTTTCAGTGTTTTAGTTGTATCACGTCCATTGAGGTGACGCCGGGCTTCAGCCCGGCGCACCGTCCAGCTCACAGGTCCTCGCTGCTCAGTCCTGTAAGTGGGCAGAGGAGGGGCCCAGGCTTGCGCTTGGGGTCGCACCCTCATGCTCCCAAGGGCAAAGCAGAGAGCGCAAGGGGGTGCGCAGGACGACAGTGCGCGCCGGCAGGGCGAGGGCCAGCTTCCAAGCAGCGCCCCAAGGCTCCGCTGGCCAGGTACAGGCCCAGCCAGGCCGGGGTGGCCCACAGCAGGACGCTGAGGCCGGCAGCTGCCACAGCCTGAGGCCCTCCTGGGGGACTCCTAGGAAGGGGCGAGGGAGCGGAAGCCCAGCACAGGTCACCAGGAAGGCGCCGCTGCCAGCCTCCCGTGCCCCTCATCTGCGCATCTCTCCGGGGTCTCCCTGGGGTCTCTCCTACCCCCGCACCTGTGTCTCTTCCCATCAAAGCTGAGGGGCAAGCCTCCCCCCTCGCGGCTCAGCCGGTCACTCCCTCAACCCTCGGGTCCCCCAAGTCTTCTCTGGCTCCTCACCTGCTCGGCTCCACCCTCACGGGGTGGGTGGGGTCCCGGGCCCCATTTTCGTGCATTCCCCGGTTACTGATGCACCCCAGTTCCCGTCACCCCCACCACAGTCCACGGGGGCTTTTCCTCCCGATTTTCCTCTGCTTGGTGACAGCTCTCTCTGCTTCCCGTCCTGCGGGTCCCTGCCAGGCCTCATTCCGGCGCCCCAGCCCAGCCCACGCAGAAGGCTGGGGTGCGGTCCGCCGGCTGCGGGGTGCTCTCTCCGCAGGTCTCTGGCTCTGGCTCTCCCACAGCGCTGAGCCGCAGACCGTCTCCTGACAACAGGCCGGCCTCAGGAGCCCTCTCACGCCGCGGCCCGCAGGTCCTCTCCGAGCAACGCGGTGTCCGTCCCCAGGGCAGCGCTGGGTTTGGTCCCGCCCCTTGCGACTCCTTGGCCTTCCTGCCCGGCCTGCGGGTGCTCCGCGGGGGGCTCCAGACCGCCTTTGACCTTCAGGCGCGTTGTCAAAGTAGACTCTGATTCGGGCACCGCTTCGGGGTGCGTGTGCACCCCCTCTGTGATCTCTCACTGACCCTGCTGCCGGATGTCCCTTCCCAGCCGGCAGCGCCCCGCAGAGACGTCTCCCTGGGACTCACCGGCCAGGCTGCCCGAGCCCGGCTCTCCAGGCCCCCTTGGGCTGGCGTCCGAGCCGCACCCCCTAGACGCCGGCAGCTGAACGCAGCAACACGCCCGTCAAATCCCTGTGGACAGCAGCGCGCTTCGCCGGAACCCAAGCCCAGAACCCGTGCCCGGCTGGGGGCTGGGTCCGCGCTCACGGGCCTCGCAGCGCGCGTGGCCGGCGGTCGGGTCTCTCCGCCAGTTGTTCCCAGCGCGCGGGGCTGCCCAGGGCCCTCCAGAGCGGGCGGTGGGGCGCCCTTACGCCAGGGCACCCGCAGCTGCCGCGGCCAGGCGGGCGGGCTCCCGCAGCTGTCGGGGCAGGCCTGGCCTCGAGCCCGAGCTAAAACACAAAAGCGCTTTCTGTGGTGGGGGAGGGGCTGCCGTGGGCGCTGCTGTCTCGAGGACGCAGGGACAGCGCACACTTGTCGCCCGAGGCAAAGAGCTCAGAACTAGTCAAACCCACACTTAAAAATGTCACTGATCCAAGGACTGGGGAGACCTGCCGGGACCCCACATGCCCCAGCCGGGAGTTCCACATTGGGCGAACGGCAGCGTTAGGGAGCCCCCCCTTACAAAGGAAAGAAGTGGGTGATGGGTGGGGGGGGGGTAGGGCAGAGGGAGCCACGCAGTGATTGGACTCTCAGCTGTTCCCACAAAGAGGCAGCGGCGCCTCGATTAGGCGGGCCTTGATAATTAAGAGCGACCTTCACCCAGGGGAGCTGATTCAGCCCCAGCAGTTAATCAGGAGCGGCTGCCTCACCGAGAAGGGTGCCCGGTAAGCAGAAGGAGACCTTTTCAGGGGCCCTTTAAATTGGGGGCGTCATTTTCACTCAAGTGTAATTCGATGAGAACCATGCAGTAATACGCAATTTTCGCACGCACTTGCATGCATTTCTTTCACCCTGAAAGGTAGTTTTTAGGGTGTCACTTTCTCAATCTGTTACCTCTTCAAGGTGAAACCAAAGTGAAGAAGACCCTGCACCAGCTGACTTTCCCCGCTAAATAAATAATCCCCATGGGCCTCCCTGGCGGCGCAGCGGGTTGAGCACCGCACTGAAGCATCCGTAGCACAGCAGCGTGAGTTCGATTCCCGGCCAGGGAGGGACCCACAGGGCGCAGCAGACCTCTCCTGCCTCCCGCTGCTCCCTCAGCAGTGGGTTTCAGTGGACCCGCCTGTTCTGCTCCCCACTCCGTGTCTGGTGACTCATCTCTCTCTCTCTCTCTCTCACACACACACACACACACACACCGTTCCTCTGGCCTGCACCCCAGCTCTTGTATGCATAAATAAATCTTTGAAAAAAAATTCCCCGGCATCTGAAAGTGTCACTGAAACGCACGCAGGCCCGGACTAAGGCGGAGCAAACGCAAAGGGCGCCTCCACGGCCGGGGCGGGAGAGGTCGTCTCTGGGTCGGTAGGAGTGACCCTGTGGCCAGCGTTCTCGCCTCACGAGGACGGAGGACGCGAGTCGGGAGTCCAGTCCGCCAGGGGCGGCCACGGCGGCCGCAAGAGCGAGCTTAGCTGCGTGAGCAGCGCCGGGAGGCACGTCCCCCGTGCAGTTTGCGGAACAAAACGCGGGGCGCGTGCCCTGGAGCCCGCTCTGCGGGCGGCCTGGCCCTGGGTCCTTCCCTGGCTCGGCCCCTGCAGCGGCGGGGAGGGCGGCACGTGACGACCCGCGCGGCGGGAGCGCCCGGTGAGCAGGGGCGCGCTGCCCCAGGAGAGCAGGCCCTGGCCCTCGTCTCCAGCTCAGGCCAGCCGGAGGCAAGCCCGGAGGCTCAGTGCCCAGACCCGTGGTGCCCGCAGCGCCCCCCGCCCGCCCGCGGACTCAGGGCTCCCCTGGTGGGGCCCGCAGCAGCCCCAGCAGCCCTGACAGACAGACGGACTCACCCGCCGGGCCAGAGGTCACGGACTCCTGAGCGCAGTCGCGCGAGGCAGGGCTGGCAGCCTCCAGTGGTCAGCGGCCAGCAGCTCCCAGCCTTCAGGCGCTCGGACCGGCTGAGACGCCTCACCTGGCTGCCGGCCGGCCTGGCCGCCGCCACGGGTGCTTCTCCCCACCCTCACGAGCCCAGGCGCAGGGCCTCACCTCTGGGCGGCAGGCCCACCGTTCGGAGGTTCCCGAGGTGACTCAGCAGGCGCAGTCCGGGCTCTTCCTCCCAAATGCAGGAGCCCCCCTCCACCGCCCGCCCGCTGGTCCTGAGGTCACCACTTCCAGCCTCCTCTTCGACGGCCACAGGAGCCCGCCTCGCTGTCAAGCTGCCTGTGCAGCGCCGCCCGCCTGCCCGCCCACCAGGCCCAGACCAGGAAGCCACTCACAGAGGCCCGGTCGTCATGGTCCCCCACCCCTCTCCGTCTGCCGTCTGCCCCAGCCCTGGCCCTCCTGTGAGACGTCGGTCGCCGTGGGGACCAGACCCAAGCAGCATCCCTGAAGAAGCTCCCTCCCCACCCTTCCCCTCGGCAGTGTCTACACCCCAGCGTTTCCCTCCTCTCAATCTGGGGGTTCATGGGCTCCAGTGGCTCCTCCTGGCCTTGCACCGCCAGATCCCCTCCACCCGACCTGCACAGCGGTCACTCAGTGGCGAGGACAGGACAAAGTGTCCCGGTGCCGCCAGGCGCCGCGCAAGTCACAGTGTAGCCCTCTCCTGCACGTCCTTATCTGCATCTGACGGATGGAGCTAAACTGGGAGGGGGCTGCTGCAGCCTGAGTGCGACCCCAGCCAGGGAGGGACCCACAGGGCGCAGCAGACCTCTCCTCTGCTCCCCTCAGCAGCGTGTTTCAGTGGATCTGCCTGTTCTACTCCCTGCTCTGTCTCTGGGGAGTCCTCCTGTGCCTCTGACCTGCACCCCAGCTCTTGTGTGCATAAATAAATAAATATTTTTAAAAAGTAGAGGTCACCCTTGATGAATGAAGATCTAAATGCAAGAGCAAGTGAGAGAAAGTTGGGTGTTTGGGGGCGTTTGTTCACCTGTGTGAGCTTTTCCCTGAGTCACATGACTTTGGAAAGACACGCATCTCATCCTCACCTCATCCTCATCCTCATCTCCACCCTCATCCTCACCTCCACCCTCATCCTCACCTCCACCCTCATCCTCACCTCATCCTCATCCTCACCTCATCCTCATCCTCACCTCCACCCTCATCCTCACCTCCACCCTCATCCTCACCTCCACCCTCATCCTCAATTCATCCTCATCCTCACCTCCACCCTCATCCTCACCTCCACCCTCATCCTTACCCTCCTCTTCTCCATCCTCACCTTACCCTTGACATCTGACTACCTCAGCACCATCAGCAGCAGCAGCCCCACCTTCAGGATCTCTTCGTCTCCTCAGCATCATCATGAGCATCTGTAAAAGCTGCGCTTTGCCAGAACGTTCTGCTCTGCACTTCACAGGTGCTGGGTGGGCCTTCGAAGCCTCCTGAAGCGGGCCTCAGTCACAGTGCCATTCTCGTTCTGCAGACAAGGGGCTGAGACTCAGGGGCGCTGAGGATGTGACAACGTAACCAGAAAGTCGCCAAGTTCACACTGACCAGCTCTCTTCCAGCGAGCGTCAACCAGTGCACCAGAGAAGCCAGAGCACTCTCCACCCTGCGCGCGAGGGCGCCAGGACTAGACGCTCCTCACCCCGGGCTGCAGTGAGCGTCCGACTGGCACCGCGCAGAGCTGTGGGCTCAGAGGACACCAGCAACACTGCCCTGTCCACCCCTCCTCAGAGGTGGGCGGTTAACAGCCACCCCAAGGCTACAGGGAAGGTCTCGCGAGCAGCGGGGCCTGCACCCTGCGGCCGGACTGCGCGGACAGCGTGGCCCTCGGGCCTTCTTTCTGCACGTGTTCGTGCGGGCGGCCTCCTGCACAAGAAGCCCGTGCAGCGAGCTGGCGGGGGACGCCGTTCCTCCTGCGCTGTCTCCTCTCGAAGGTGGCCCGGGCGGGGCAGAGTCCGCTCCTGTGCCTCCAGTGCCTCCCGGGGAATCCCCTAGACCGACAAGCAGCCCTCCAAGCGTCAGGGGCTGGTAAGAGAAGAAACCGACAGGCGCTTCACAATAGCTCGTTCATCTCCTGTGCGCGAGGGAGAGGCCCGGGAGAGACTGGAGAGCCGGGGGCTAAGAGCTGCCCGTGCCCTTGTGAGCCGGGAACTGGCACAGCTGGGCTGGGCTGGGCTGCTTCTCCTTTGTCTGAACAGAGGATCAGTCAGGAACAAGCAGACCCCACCCCAACATCTCGTCCCAGCACTTGGCCTGCCGCACGGGCCGGGAGGTCCCAGCCAGGCTAAGAGCGGTAGAGCCCGCCCGGCGCTGAATGACACCTGTCTGCTGGCTTGGACACAGCGAGCTTCGGCTCTGCGGGCCCCACCTGCTCGTGGAACAGCCCTGGACGTCTCTCTTCCTGTAAGAGGCGCCTCCGTGGAAGGGGAGGGCCCCGTGAAGATAATTTTGGTGGAATCTCAGTCGCCCGACTTCCTAAAAGGGCAGGAGAGTCCATGCACACCTGTCAGCAAGCGAGCGCTGTCTAGTGCGATGCTTACGCGCCAGTCACAGCACAGACTTCAGCCGTGAGGTTAAACGCTGCGTGTTCACCAGCTGCAAAGGACACACGCAACATACATGCAAGTCACGGGACGGGACAATAGCCACGGACCTTCCGGCCCCCAGCACAGTCAAGAACTCGGTGCCAGCCTCGCTGGTCCTGAGCGATCACAATGAACCGTGCGCTGAGTTTTGTAGCTGGCGCACTCTATGCGGAACACACCACACGTCCGTGGCTTTAATCACCTGCTGTACAGATGTATTCCTGAGAGGTGTGTTAGTGTGTTAGTGTAGGGTTACTTTTTATGCCCATCTCTCTGTGGGTTTTTTGTTGTTGTAGTGGGTTTTTGGGGGGGGTTGTGCCCATAGAAGACTGGGGTACAGGCCAGAGGTGCAGGAGTGAGAGGGCTCCCCAGAGACAGAGCAGGAAGCAGAGCAGGCAGATCCACTGAAGCACACTGCTGAGGGAGCAGCTGGAGACAGGAGAGGTCTGCTGCACCCTGCGGGTCCCTCCCTGGCCAGGGATTGAACTCAGGCTGCAGCGGTGAGAGCCTGAGACTGCCCCCAAGCCCCTGGGAGGCCCCACCTCTGTTCACGACTGAGGTCTTTGTTCATTCTGGTGGGCAGTGAGTTCTCTGTCAGAAGCGGACTTCTAATCACTTGCAGAGTGTTTTTAACCACTCCCACACCCCACTCTTCCAAGCGGGGTTGCACTGAGATGGAGCTGGACCTCGGGGGCTTCTGCCCGGGGCACCCTCCAGCATATGAACCTGAGCTGGCCCTGCTGCTCCGCCTCTGGGGACACCGGGGAGGGACCTGTGTTCCCCGGGGGTAAACAGACGAGAACAGGGACCACTGTGGCAGGTTTTACTGCCCTCTGAGAGGCAGCGCGTCTCCGGGGATGGCAAACTTCGTCCTTCTGGAGCTCCCTCACACCTGACTCCGGCGCAGCAGCGGCTTCGCTGGAAATGCCCCGACTGCGCAGAAGAACGAAACTGCCCGCGTGCACTGCTCCCACATGGTTTGATTTTGCATCTTTTGAGCGCAAATGATTTCATACAGAAGGTCATTTTTTAACTTCCCTTTCCACTCGATATTATGTTTCTAAAACGGTGAAATGGAATTATGTACCCTTTAAGATCTTTGGTAGAATCACTTGTAAAACCATCTATTCTGATATGTTCTTACTGAAAATATATTCAGTTATCGACTTAATGTCTGTGTGATACGTGTAGGATTGTTCTGGTTTTCTGTTATTTGGTAGACCATTTGGGATCATTAATGTTTGTCTAGAAATATGTCCATCTGAAAGCTTTAATCCCAATAATTGGGATAAGATTGTTACATATCGTACACTTCCTTTGCGTTTCCATTATATATTTTTAGTCCTGCTTTTGCCTATTTGTACCTATCCTCTCCTCCCCACTTCACTATTTCTTTTTGTTGTTGTTGTTATGATTTATTTATTTGTGCACACAACAGCTGTGGTATAGGTCAGAGGTGCAGGGGGTGAGAGGAGTCACCAGAGACAGAGTGGGGAGCAAAACACACAGATCCACCAAAATCCACTACTGAGGGGAGTAGCGGGGAGGCAGGAGAGGTCTCCTGTGCCATGTGGGTCCCCTCCCTGGCCAGGGATCGAACTCGCGCTGCTATGTTGTGGATGCTCCACAGTGCAATGCTCAACCCGCTGCACCCCCAAGGAGGCCCCACCTTCACTATTTCTTTTCAAAATCAACTTACACTTTGCTGATCCTCTCTATCACATCTTTGCTTTACTTCATCAGTGCTGGTTTTACTGTTATTATTTAATTCATTCAGTCCTCTTTGAAATTACTTCATTATTCTTTGTCCAATTCTTTAAATCGACTAATTAGCTCTCTACATTTTAGCCAATCTTTTTCCATGTTTATACTTTTAAGACTAAACATGTCTTGAAACACACTTCTGTGCACCCAGACTATGCAATAGCTTGTCATTTTTATAGAAATTTCTACATTTCCACTTTATATTTCATTTGATTTATGCTTTAATTAGCAGTGTTTCAATGCTTCTAAATTTCTAAATATGTTAAATTTCTAAACTTATAAAATTTTTTATTTTCACATAATTGCACTAAGCAAACATTTAATGCCCATATTTGAAATATGTAAGAATTTCTTTCTGGCCTCTTATGCAACCTACTTTTATAAAAATCCCCTGTATGCCTCAAGCATGTGTTCCCTAATATCTAATATTTTCTATATATGTCCATTATATTAAACTGGCTAATTGTGCTGCTTCAATTTTCTTTAACTTATTTATTCCTCTACTTCATCAATAATTGAGGGAAGTGTATCGCATACTCATATGATAACCATAAATGTGTGAAATTTTTCTTATAGATTTGTTGTGCTTTGCTTTATATATTCTTTGTATTTTATAGATTCTATATTAAGTCATAAAAGTTTAAAATTGCTTAACTGCCCTGGTAAGTCAGAGACTGTATCATTAGGTAACAATTCTGATTTTCTGATGCTATAGTTAGTAGCTGCTAGTCACCATCTTGTGACGCTTTTCTTCTTCAGTTTTCTTTTTTCTCCTTCAAATTAGACATAAGTTAACTCCTTTTACTCTGTTCTCTTATTTCCTAACCTCTTCTTCAAACTTCTCCTATCCTTGCTATCTAGACCACATGCTGGTGATTCTTCACCTCATTCTTTCAGCTGAACAGTCACTGCTTTGCCTGAATCTAAACTTCCTTTAACCCAGGCCTTGGACTTCCAATTTTAAGCTTTCTATTATTAATCTTAAAGTTTTCACAGGTTCTTTCCACTTTTCGGCTATGTCTGCTCAGTCCTGTATTTTGATTTTATGTTCACCTTTATCACATCTTTTCCTAAAACATTTCGTCTGTAGCTATTTTATCGTCTGTCTCTGGTAATGCCAGTATTTTTAAACTTGAGGTTTCTAAATTTTAGACTTGGGGTTTCTAATCATATTTAAAATATTTTTAAACTTGAGGTTAACCCTACGCTATTTGTTGTCGGCACTGCTTTTATCGTGACTCATCCAGTTTCCTGGGGAAGTATTTGTGAGCTGTATTTTGTGTGACTTGATTTCCAGCGTTCCAAGCTCCTCACTGCTGTGTATTCTTCCAAGACCCGAGGGCGTTTTTCCACTTCTGCAGCACCCGCTAAGAGCTGATGAACCAGGTGTTGGTTACCTCTCTCCACCTCTCAGTCTGGAATTCTCTCCCGCAGTGATGCTGGTCCAGGCGGTGGACCTCAAGTCACTTTCAGGGGCCTGTTCATTATCTGCTGCTCACTCAAGGGTCTTGAATTTTAGGTTCTTTTAGGTCTTTTTAATTTTTTAGGTGACCTTTATTTAGAGCTGAATAAATGTTGACTTCTAGAGAACTCAGGGACACAGTGAAGTTATGGTTATGGTCCCAGATTCAGGAGTTAGCTTTTTACAACAAATGCCCATGAGATTATCTGCATGTTCTGAGATACTGCCGGAGCAAAATGTTCCAATCTAAAAAATTATAAACGATTTTAAACATGAAATAAAATATTAGAAAGGTATCAAAAGCTCAGGTTATTCCATTTTAGTTTATACAGAATTATGCCAATAGGTGAAACAACAACAAAAATTATTATAAACATGAGTGGGGTTTCTTTAGGGGTCTACCTTAGTTTTTAATTCCCAGAGCCCCAAACTATAGTGGAATAGACCGATGTCTCACCAAAAACATGGTCTCGTATATGGCAAAACGTCATCCTTACAACCCCCTGAATTTAGAAAATGTTTTTAATAAAAATCTACGACCGTCCCCGGGACCGATGGGTCTGCGGCGGTCGCTGGTGCTGGGGCTCACGGGCGCGTCTGTATCTGTATCTCTCGTGACAGCGCAGCTCTCCAAGCAGCAGGCGCTCCTTGGGCCCGTCCATGCACGAGGGTCTCACCAGGGTCTGTGAGGCCGAAGAGGCCTGGAGTCCGCCCCTTTGCCTGGGTTCTCCCCGCCACGTGGTCCCAGGAAGACGGCCAGACGACGTTCACTTACGCAGCCCGGAGGGGAAAGTTCTGTGCCCTGTGGAGACCCCGAATCCGCAGCGCGGCGATCGGGAGAAACAGCAGAACGCACAGGAGCGTGCGATGCGCACACGGCGACGCGAACGGCCAGCCCCGCTCGAAATAACAGGGCGCTAGAGGGACGTCGCCGCGTGTTGATGAACAGCCTGCCCGAGAGCAAAACTCGGAAACCGGCCGACGGCGGTAATCCACGCTCGATGTCAGGCATTCGTCAGGCGGCTAACGGCGCCGCGCGGCCTCCGGCCCTCTTTGACAGGCGGGCCCTAACGCGGCGGGGGCTGGCCCGCAGCACGCCGCAGGAAGGCCTCCCGGGCCGGCGTCCTAGCCCAGGCTGCACGGACTGGACTCCGAGGTGTGTCGCCCCCCCTCCCTCGTCCGCCGCCAGCCCCCAGCACCTGCAGCTGCCGCTCCCCCCACCTGAGGAGGGCCCGCTGCGCCCGTCTGTTCTCTCACCACACGCCCCTCACCAGACACAGGAAGAGCTTCCAGGGAGGCTCCCGGGCAGTCTCCGGCCTTGAAGTGACTGTCCAGCGCGGGGAGCGAGCACCCGGGCAGCACGGTGGGTGGCCTTCGCTCCCCTGGGCCGTGAGGCGGACAGTGGACGAGACCAGCGTGATTCCACTTCCCCAAAACAAGCCCACCCGCCTGGCGGGAGCTGCCCGGGGGACGCTGCAGTGGCGGTTACTTCGCCAGTCCCACTGCCCAGCCCCTTGAGCTGCGCCCTGGTCCGGAGCAGCTGCGTTTCCCTCAGCGGCGTCCGCTGGGCCCAGACCTCCCCGGGCCCCGGGGGGCCTGCTTGCGCCGCATCGCCCAACAGCCTCCACTCGTGGGCACCCACCAGGAGCAATTGGGACGACAGGACATTGGCAAAGCCCAGGTGTGCCTGACCGCTGAGGGGGCTCAGTGGCGTGCGCCCCAGCCCTAGCCCCGCCCAAACATGAGTCATTCGGAGATAAGGCTGCAAGGAGGCGGCGGGCTCAGATGGGGCTCTGGGGCTTCAGCCCATCTGCTGTCTCTGGGAGGACAGAGACCGGGCAGCTGTCGCAGAGGCCTGAGGACCCGCCGGGGCTGGGGAGAGGCCCTGAGGGGCCCACACGGCAGGTGCCTGCACCTTGGACTTCCAGCTCGGGAGCTGATAAGTTAGTTTGCATCGTTGAGTCCCCCTCCTGGGGTATCTTGTCGTCAAAACCCTAGGAGGTTCATGAGCTCCTCCTTGGTGGAAGAAAAGTTGGGAATTCTCAGCCAATCCTCAGATTCCATCCCTTGAGCTCAATGGCACTTGGCTTCCGCACTTCATTTTGTTCCAGGCCCAGCTTTAAAGGGTCACAGCCGCCAACGCGGTGTCTAGTTTGAACTGGGAAAGAGAAAAGGGTTGTTCGTGGACACGCACAGGAAAGAGGCGGCGGAGGCTGAGCACGCACAGAGGAGCCTGCAGGAGGGGCTCGCCGCCCAGTTCGCCCGCCCTGGCCGCTCAGTCCTTCCTCCTGAGCTTTATCTGCAAACCGGGTATAAAAGGTCACAGCACGTGAGCTCAGGGTTGTTATAAGGTGAGCTCGATCAATGTAATTGTTTCTCAAATGACAGAGGAGAGTAAGCGGCGTGCTGGGAAGGGCGGGGGAGCTGAGCCTGCAGGGAAGCTGGTGACGTCCTTCCGTGCCAGAAGTTAGTTCCTAGCATTCAAAGGCTGAATTTGCTGTCTGTCTGCAGCGCTAGCTGGCGGTAACTCGGGGTGAGGCCTGTCCAGAGTTTAGGTTTCCCTGTTCCAGCTGACGCTGTGCAGTGGCTCGGGTCACTTGCTGAGACGCCCAGCTCCAAGAGGAAAGCCCGCTCCTTGTAGAGCAGCCTCCTCACACCTGGGAAGCCGGCCTGGGCTGACCCGAGCCACGTCCACTTCCAGGCACGCAGGAGCAGGCCCATCAGAGCGTGCCCCAGGCTCTCCTCCAGTTCCAGAGACGCTGCAGGCAGGGCGCCCGGCCAAGGAGGCAGGGAGCGCACAGCGGAGGGGTGTCTGCTGGGAAGGGGGGGCGTCAGCCCACCGAAGCTAGTCCTCTGTCCACGAGGAGCCCGCCTGCGTCGGCCTGGACTGACGCTCACGGAGAAGCCCAGTGGCCCAGTCTTCACACGACCCCGACGCCCCGCTCAGGGCTGGGCCCGGCCGCCTCTCCTCTGTTTGGTTCCCCCTGGCCTTTCCTGCCTTCCGGGCACTCCCAGGCACGGGGCGCTGCTTATGCTGGATTTACTGTGAGGCATTTCCAACATCGGGTCCGCAGACGGCTCTGGAAGGATGGAGAGATGGGAGGGGACGGCACTGGTGTCCACTCAGCCATGCAGCCCCAGGCCAGAGCTGCAGGTCAGGCAGGAGAGAGAGGGAGACAGGAGGGAAGAGAGGAAGGGAAGGAGGGGGGGAGGGGAGAGAGGAGGGGAGGGGAGGGGAGAGGAGGGGAGGGGAGGGGAGAGGAGGGGAGGGGAGAGGCGGGGACAGGGGAGGCTCCCAGCAGGCTAGATAAAACCTCTGCCTTTGGGTGTGTGGTTCCCCACGGAGGTGACCACAGCTGAGTACCTACCTGTTAAGTGAGGCTGACAAGGTGTGAAGTGGAAAATGTCAGCAACAGAAGAGAGACACCGTGAACTTTAGTTTTGATTTAAATTAATGGGAAGCCGAGGGAGAGCGGGCGGGAGCAAAGGGTGCAGGTGTGGGCACAAGCGCGTCTCCCACGCCTCACTGCCAGGGCACCCGTCACCGGTGTGTCCATCAGCGGGCCCTGGGCCCCCGCGGGGCTGACTCCCCCTTTCCCTCCGCTGCCTGGAGGACGCGGGTGGGAAGGCGGGCGCGACGGGGACTCTCGGGGCTCTCGGCACCCATGAGGGAAGGACCCCACGCAGCGCCGGAAGGAGCCCAGGCAGGGCGGCCAGGCGGGCACGGGGACAGGCAGAGCCGGTCAGTGCCAGCGCGGGGAGGGCCGCGGCTTCCTGCCCCGCCCAGAGTAGATGCCCACGTGGAGGGCTGCTCTTTCGAAGCGTCTGCAGGCACCTCCCCCACAAACCAGCCGAGAAGTCAGGGTCCCGCCCGGTCTGGGGGCAGCATGAAGTCCTGGAGGGGCGGGCCGAGCTGGGGCTCAGGAACGGCCGTGGAAGGCCCTGAATGGGTCGGACGCCAGGGAGGGAGGACGGAGGCCGAGGCGCGCTGGAGGGGTTGCCTTGGCCGCCCGAATGTTCTGGAACTTCTGAGGTGCTGAGACAGCTGTTTGTTCCACGGGGGCTGATTCCCGGCCCGGCTGCACCCAGAGGCGTGGGGAGGTGGACGAGGCGCTGCTGGGGGAACAGCGGCCTGAAGTGAGCGAGTCAGAGACGCTGAGCGCAGGGACGCCCGAGCCTGCCCAGGCTGCCCCCGTGTCAGCACGCGTGGGGGTGGGGAGCCCGTGGGGCGGGGCGGGGGGAGCGCCGAAGCCAGCTGCGGTTTCGGACCCCCAGGGCTGCGGTTTCGGACCCCCAGGGCTGTGGTACACGAGGCGTGGAGTTACTCGAAACAGACGAGCGGGACGTCCACGAAGGGGCGCCTGGACGGCCACTCCGGGATTCTGGGCAAAGGTGGGTGCGGAGGCGCTCTCGAAGGCCCCGGAAATCGCTGCTGCAGCTGCCGGGCCTGGGCTGGAGCTCCGAGACTTTCGGGCCTCGCTTCAGTTCTGTGCCCGCGGTCGCCCCAGGGCGCGCGGGTCTCCACATCTGGCTGTGGTTTCTCGTGTCCAGCTGTGCACGCAGATGTCCACGGCGCCCTCAGACCCGCGTCCTCCCGCGCACCCCCTGAGCCGCCGCGACATTCGTTTCTGGTCCCTCTTACCCGGGAGGGCTCTAGTGGGCCTGCTTGGTCATCGCTCGACCGTGCAGAGCGCCTTCTCTGCCTCCCGGGCTGCCGGCCCTGGCCGAGGGGTCAGCGCGCCAGCCTGGGGGCTGCCCCGCCACACGCGGCCTCCGTGCCCCTCGCTCACCTCGCTCTGTGTCCTCCGTGCTTGGTCCCGGCACCACACAGGCGGACTCGCCTTCGAAGCCTGTGCGGCGGGAAGGCTTGGGGGGATGCAGAGCCGAGCGGCGGGGTCCGGTGCACGAGTGGACGGCGAGTGAGCCGCCGGCTTGGTGACCCCGGCCGCATCGGGCGTTTGGTTAATGTCTGGTCACGCCCCGCTTCCAGACCCCAGTGAGGATGCGCGGCAGAGCTGCCCACGGCCTACAGGCCCTGCCCAGCGCGCACAGCAGGGGTGAAGACCCCGTGTCCCATCTAGCTGACCCCCGCATCTGTGCGGACCTGGAGGCCCTCGGTGTTTGCGGGCTCCGCTGGCCGCGCGCCTGGGGCACCGGAACTGAGGGCTCCCCCCGAGCTCAGTTGCCCTTCTCACGCCGCCCGATTTCCAGACGAGGACACCGAAGCCCAAGAGGAGCAAAGGGCAGGCCCCAGGGCATCACGTGCCCTGGGTGCGCGACGCCAGCCCCACCCATGGGCGGAGAGCACCCCCAGCGGAGAGCCTGGCATCTGGAGACCAAGGGTCCCTGAAATGGAGACTATGCGCTCCCCCCGCAGGCAACGCGCTCCCTCAGCCGCAGGACAGCGGCCGCCCTGCCCGTGACTGGGACGTGGTGCTGAGGGGAAGCTCCTTCAAGTGGCTCTCCAAACAGCCTTTCGCCTTGCACTGGTGGAAAGACACACAGGAGGTTTCTTAAAAGAACATTTGCAGTCCCAGCTATTCTAAAGCCTGGGTGTTTTAGTAAATATTTGCTTCCTCCCAAATAGCTGAGAGTCGAGATCGGTACTCTCGCTTCTACAGAGAACTCCCTGCTCCTCTGAGCGTCCCGGCTGGAAGCGACAGGGTCAGCGTCCTTGCAGGGAAGCCGTCCTCCTGCCGAGGGGACCCAGGGGGAGGACCAAGAGGAAGGAGAGCCTGCAGGGCAGCCCGGCCCTGTCCGTGGTCCTGAACCTCAGCTGCAAAGCAAGCGTCTGGAGGTCTTTGGGAAAGGCTTCCTTACTGAAAGTTCAAAAACACCAGAGGTTTTCTCCTGGGTGTTTCTAAACTCAGAAAAAAGAGGCAGCCACCAGCTCCCACTGACAAGTGCGAGACAAGCTCAATTCCCTCCCGCCCACGGCCTGCCTGGCTGCTGGGCTGGGCAGGGCTGACTCTGCACTTCCCGCCAGAGAGGAGGCCTCTCTGCTGACGAGGGCCTGACACTCTGCCCCGCAGTGGCCCTGCTCTGTGGCGCCCACTGGCCTGGGCACTGGGGCTTGGAGTCCTCCAGGGCAATGGGGGACATCTGAGGCATGGCATTGTCCTGCTGCACGGAGGTTGACAGGAATGAGTAAACTGCTTCCTACCACCGGGCGAAGCACCGGCGGGTCTTGGCTCCGGCCGTCTGGGAAGTTGCCGCTGCAGCCCAGCCAGCAAGGGCACCTGTGACTGGTTTTTAATTTTATCAGCATGTGACAAAATCAAAAAATTCGCAGCCTTGTGACAGCAGCATGTGACCGCAGACCACAAGAAGCCCCGTCTGGAGAGCGTCAGCTGCACCTTCGCACAGCTCATCCTCAGAGTGTTGCCAGGTGCCTTATAAGTCACATTAATTTTCCTTCCCAAAGATCGTCCAGCAAGATTCCTCTGTAGACAGCACCGGCCTGTCCCCCCTACCCCCCGGGGAGCTCTGCGCTCTGGATTCCAAGTTCCCACAGCTGTTCCAGGGCTCAGTGTCTAGCACAGGCCCCCCCCAGGCCCGGGCCCAGGACAGAGGCAGAAAGTGTGCCTCCCTGTCGCCCCACCAGGTCACAGTCACATGCTAGCCCAAGGGCCAGGCAGAATCCAGCGTCCAGATCGCCTGCTTCAAGCTCCCCCAGAGGGCTGCACCAGACACGCCTTCAGCTGCAGGGGCTGGCCGAGCGTCCAGTGCTTCTGAGGACCGATGGCCAGGCTAGGGGGAAAGAGCTCAGCAAAACAATGATCAGTAATGCTCACGGAGGACTAGACATTGGCCGGGTACCGCCTGTGCGCCCTGACTGTATTCATTCAGTTAACCACCCTTCAACCCTCTGAGATAGGAAAGTCGCCATTTCCACATTGCAGATTGGGAAACTGAGGCAGAAGAGGTCTGGGCAATGTTCAGCTGGTAAGAAGCAGAGCAGAGAAAGGAAGGAAGGAAGGGAACGCAAGGAAAAAGGGAGGGAGGGAGGCAGATGAAAGGTAGTGAATACCCATAGTGGAATACTATGCAGTCTTTAAAAACAAGGGGATCTTGTCACCTGCTACCACGGGATGAACCTCACAGACACTGTGCTAAGTGACGTCAGTTGCAGAAGAACAACGCTGTGTGGCTCCATCGTATGAAGAGCCCAAAAGACGTGACATCGTGGAATAGGAGGTGCCAGCCAAGGCTGAAGGATGAAGGAGGGCAAGTGTGCGTGGCTCCCGAGCTCCCACTTCACATGAGGAAGCTGTAGGGCTGTTCTCCAACAGTGTGAACGTACTTAACACTACGGAACCGTGCTTCAGAAACATCAAGATGTGCAACTTAATGCTGTTTGTTTTAACCACAAGTAAAAAAATAAGTGGGTGACGCACAGCGGAGAAAGAAGGGGCAGAAGCAGCAGCAGCAGCACTGAGACAGGAGCCACCGCACCCGCCCCCGCTGCGGACGCCGGGAGTGGAGCCCACCGCTGCCCGCGTGTCCTCTCTGGTCCCCGTCTGCTGACCAGGACCAGCTTCTGATGGGTGGGGCACCCAGCCCCCAAGAAGGACTCCGACCCTGACCAGCTGCCCGGGGTCAGAGGCTGTGCCCGGGGGATTGACCCCCCGGAGGGCACTGAGGCTGCAGGTGCCCCTGCTGGGTGCTGTCAGACCTGGGGCCTGCTCAGCTAAGCTGGGAGGACACGGCCACCTCACGGGCATCTCGGAGGGACCCGGCGCCTGCTGGGTGGGCCACGGGGACACCAGCAGCTTCCGTGACTCCCGGGAGCTCTGCCCGGAAATCTTCATGCAGACGAGCCCCTTCACATCGTGTCTGAGCTGGAAGAAATAGAGTAGGGGATTATTTTTCTTCCATGGTTCAAAGCTTGAAAATTAAACAAGCTCTGAGCTGATAAATCCAAATAACAAGACAAAAATGGCAAAGGACAGACAGTCAGATTTATGACGTGTTACGGAGATTGCTGTTTCCAGGATGGTACGGTTTTTCCATTTGGGAAAAAATAAGTGGGGCCCCGTGTGGGAAGAAGCTCTCTCGCTGGGAGAGGCGAGGCCATCTCTGACCTCACACTTCAAAAGGAAAAGGTTCCAAGTGGCCAAAGTCCAGACCACAGATACCACCAAGTGCCGGCGAGGACGGGGCACAGCAGCCGCTCCGAGCCAGGTCTGCAGGTGGCGTTCTCGGCTGCGGGCTCCCGCCGGCCCTGAGCACAGGCCAGGACGTCAGAGAGCTGCAGACACCGGCCTGCGGTGGGCGTGGCCGAGACCTCCATCCGAGACGCTGGACGTGGACATTAACTCACTGGTGCACCCGCATGCATAAAGAAGTAAGCTCGTGCACAAGTAACACCAGGCCCTTGCTCCGGAGCCCGCGGTGCTTGGTTTGCCATGGAAGGCAGCGGGGTCTGGCTGTGGCCAGGAGCCCAGGGCACCCCACGCTGGCACTCCGGCTGCCGCCTCCAGCTAAGAAGCATCCCTGCCCAAGCTCCTCGCCTCCCAAGCTGCCTCCTGCTCCTCTGCCTCCCCATCACTCTCAGCCCTGCACAAACACACGGGGCAAGGGAGCAGGTAGGTGGGAGCAGGTAGGTGGGTGCAGAGAGAGCCGCGGCCGTGGCGAGGACGGGAACATGACCGTCCAGTCCACAGCCGGCCCCGCTGTATGCAGTGGACACTCGGCCCCTCCCAGGGCACAGGCGCTGCTTCCTCATGTGAAAACTCTGTGCCACCAGTGGTGCAAAGGTTTCAGCCGCCGGGCGGACACAAGCGCGCGGTGACACCTGTCTCGTGTGGCACCTGTGGCCACATTCATAGGACAGATGCGTGTTTGCTCTCGGCGTTAACGGTTCATCAGCAACAGGCACTGAGGAAAACAGTAACTGTGTAAGAAAACTTCTGGAACAAGCTGTCCAAGGAAAGCCCTGTCCAGGGTTGCCATGATGAATGAATTCATCTATCAGAATAACTCACGAGCAGTTAAAAGCAATTTCACTGGGTCTCTTCTCCAGCAAGTCATCACCACAGTGAAGTCATGTTAATCTGAATCTTACTTTCTCTCATTCTCCCTCATTAAGTGTGTTCATGGGGCTTAGTTGTGCAAGAACCCGGGGTGTCACTGTGAGTGTGGGCATGCAGACTCTGAGAGCACTCCCTGCCCTCGCTGCCGCCATGGCACAGCGGGGATCTGGCAGGCACTCGGGGCCCAGTCGTGCTACTACTTCAAACGGGGCTCCAGGAAGGCGCTCCAGAAAAGCAAGGAGATGACTTCTCCTGCGTTGCCTGGGGAGGCCCTGCGGGGGTGCAGAGCGCACCTGTGCCTTAAGCACGGACCGGGCTGGCAACAGAGCCCAAAGGGGAGAGGAGCCCCGCGGGAAAGGCACAGGCCAGAGACAGGATGGCGGCCTCTGGCCAACAAGAATCCCCCCAAATTTAAGTCCCCGGCTCTCGGCGCTCGTCAGCATTGCTTCACCCTGGATGGGACTCGTTCACATTCACACTCAGCGTCTGCACCAAAATCCCAAAGCACAGTCCCCAGCCATGGCACATCCAGAGATTAAAGCGCCTTGTTCATGAGTTTTTCAAGGAGTTAGGTGACTCCTGGCTTTTCTCTAGCGGCGGGCTTTAATTGAAGCCACAGATTCAGCAGTTGATACCTTATATTAAAAAAAAATAGCTCCAACAGGCTGGCACGGCTGAGGGATCTTACTTTACAGAATGTGTGACCGGAGAGCGTTGGCTTTGCCTTTTGTACCAGAGATGGGATGGAATTAAAGGCGTTGAGACCGCGGAACCTCTGTGCATAATCCGGAGCGCTCGACTCCCAGCAAACTCAGCTCCCACTCGAGCTGCCAGTGCTGGACACCGACCCCGGAGGAGGCTCGAGGTGCCGAGCACGTCCTCGTCCAGCGTCGTCCCACGCACATGCTGGCTCTCCCATCGTCACCTGTCTGGGCCCTCGGCGTCGCCCTCACCGTGACGGCGCCGTGCGGTTGGCTCCAACACGGGCTTCACACCTGCACGCCCAAGTAGCCGCTCTTTCTGTGTCCTCCCCCGAGGCCAGGCAGAGCCGTGCTGTGCCCCTTGTGCGGACAAGATGACCGAACGGGTGGCTCAGTCACTTTTCTAAGCCCTGAGCCCAAGAGATGCACGCAGGTCAGGATGACCCCGGGGCGCGCCCTGAGTCTCCAGCCCCAGCGATGTCACCTCCACGCTGGTCAGAAGTGCCAGAGTTTTCTGCCGCTGCTCGCGGAGGCCGAGATGCCGGGGGTCTTTGCCCCACCTGAGAGTCTGCTCTGGGCTCGGCTCCAGCCGCGGCGACTCTGCCCATAACCAGTAAGAGGGAGACGGTGCCCCACTGCCACGGCGCGAAGAACCCCAGCAACATGCCCGGGCCTGGGCCGCGCCGCGCAGAGGGGCCCATGACGTGCGGCACTGTCAGGACGGCCCAGAGCCCGTAAGGTCCTCGGGCGCAGCACAGCTCCTCCCCTGCGGACCCAGGGCGCCCCTGAACACTCCCAGCCCCGGGGCAACGCTGGCCCCGCAGCAGTCTGCGGCATGGGGAAGAAGCACCTTCCTCTGAACCGCACCGGGAAGACGGGAGCCCGGGCCAGCGCCTCGTGGGCTCCCGCGGGCAGGGGGACGTGGCCCGGCCCCTCGCACGCACGCAGGGTCCGGCACTCAGGCCGCAGCCTCGTCTCGGCAAGTCGTCCGGGAGGGAACGCTGGTCCAGTGCCCCACCAAAACAGACGTCCCAAGAGAAGTAACAGAGTGCGGGCGTATCCTGAACTGAAAATCATCAGCGCAAGCACGTCTTGCTTTGATTCCCGTGTCGCTGCAGGCTGTCGGCAGCAGCCGCCACCAGGCGGTGGGGAGGGCCGCGGCGCCCGGCCTCGGCTGTGCTCCGCTTGCCCGGCACAGCCCGCGGAGGCTGCTTGCAGAGGATCAGAGCATTTCGTCAAGGCTCCCAGAGTCCTCGTGGTCCCTTAAAACACCGTGTCACTTGTCCGCTTGCTACTTGAACACCCGCGTTGGCTGCAGCGGACCCCTTGCATCGCCAGGGCCACGCAGCTGGGCGGGTCCTCCAGCATCACCCCAGCTTCATGTGACCCTGCGTCTAGGCAACACCTGCAGCTGTGCTTCGCAAATATGCCTGTGAAGATTGTATTTCTTTATGCAATTTCTAAGGCCGGGTGCAGGCCAGAGGTGGGGGAGGGGTGAGAGGGTTCCCCAGAGACAGAGTAGGGAGCAAAACAGGCAGATCCACTGAAGCACACTGCTGAGGGAGCAGCGGGAGGCAGGAGAGGCCTGCTGCACCCTGTGGTGCCTTCCCTGGCTAGGATCGAACTCGCGCTGCTGTGCTATGGAAGCCCCACAGTGCAGCGCTCAGCCCCCTGTGCCACCAGGCCCTTGCAAATGTTTCCGTGTGTTTGCATATCGGTGTCTGATGGAACCAAGACGACCTCCCAAGGACCTTCCCTGCAGTCTGGTCCTTCCGCTATAGACTGGCCGCAGTCTCTGTGTTGCAATGAAACTTATTTTCTCCAGGCAGCCTGGCCGCTGAGGGGAGAGCAAAGACCAGAGGTTCCTGGGGGGGACGCTGCCTCCCCTGCCCCCTTTTCCCTCCAAGGGGCGGTCCTGCAGGAGGGGAAGCGAGGGAGGCACACTCTGACTGCTGGCCCGGTGGCCCTGACCCCGGTGGTGCCTCGTGCCCTCTGTGCTCATTGAGATAAACAACAGCTGCAGTCAAGAGCCTTCAAGTGCAGAAACATTACAGCGCACGTGCATTTCTCACCTTTAAATCTTTTTATTACTAGCATGTCAAGAGTTTATATGAAATGTTCACATATCAAAAATGATGACAAATCCTGAACAGAGTCGGTCAGCAGAGGCTCAGGCTAGAAGACACAGTGGCCTTGACCGCTAAGGCCCGTGCGGGGACCGCAGAAAGGGTCTACCTAAGACGTCGGGCCAGACAAGATGCCACCACAGTGAGTACCGGGTCGTGGCGAAACAGCACCCACGGAAGAGACTGAGAGAACGTCGCCTCGTTGTTGGTCCTGCACAGAAGGGAAGTTTCACCACGAGCGTTTCTAAGCATGCTGCAGTGTGGCGGGGTCAGAACCACACTCTGTAGCCCCAGCGACCACCGGCCTTGCGCAAGAAGCTTCAGAGCCTAGACTGGAGTTCTGAGCTACAGACCCCAGGACTTCAGGCAGTGCTCACAGCAATACGAATAAGAATCAAAAGGAGCGATCACCAAAAGCAACCCCACAAACACACAGAACTTAGAAACAGCAAGTACAAAACATGCATATCAGTAATTAGAAGAAAGTAAAGGTGAGATCAAACTTACGATGGAAAACCTTTTTTAAAATCAGAAAGAGCTGAAAGAACCAATATTCTAGAGCTGAATGATATAAAAAGTAAAGCCACATAATGAACAAAAAATAATAGTTAGAAATGCAAAAGGTGGGATGAAATAGATGTTTTTGAAGAGAGAATTAGTAAACTAGAAGATGTTTTTTAAGAAATATCCCAGAATCAATCACAGAGATAGAGAGGAGAGGAAATAATAACAGTGAATTAAAAAATATGATGACAGGGGCCTCCCTGGTGGCGCAGCAGGTTGAGTGTTACACTGTGAAGCCTCCATGGCACAGCAGCACGAGTTTGATCCCCGGTCAGGGAGGGACCCCCAGGGCGCAGCAGACCTCCCCTGCCTCCCGCTGCCCCCTCAGCAGTGTGTTTCAGCCCATCTGCCTGCTCTGCTCCCCGCTCTGTCTCTGGGGAATCCTCTCACCTCCCATGACTCTGGCCTGTGCCCCAGTTCTTGTATGCATAAATAAATAAAATTCTTAAAAAAATGAAATATAATGATAAAGACTACCACTCATCTAATTGAAGTTCTAAAGAAGAAATATTTGAAGACATTAGCTAAAAATTTTCCTAAATTAGTAATAGACGTAAATCTTCAGCTTCAGGAACCTCAACAAATCCCAAGTAGGAAAATAAACACTGAAATACTAAAGAACATTAGTATACTAGTTAGGCAGGGTGGGACTAGAAGTAAAGCATTGTAAAGTTCTTGTATTCCTTAGGGGAAAATAAATATTGACTTCAGCTTTTGCTAACAAATAAATTTCAATTTTTAAGGAAAATCTCTGTAAGGTAATACATTATTTCCCACTAGTAGAAAGAAAAATTACAATAAGGGAAAAGGAAGAAAAGCCAAAGTCAAAACCCAAATCAATCCAAAAGCAAGCAGGAAAGAAAAAAATTACTATGAAAGCAGAATAAGTGGGAAGCACAAAAATAAGATTTTAGAAATAAATAGAACGCATTAATAACCACAGTAACTATAAATGGATTCAACTAATCAGTTAAAAGACACAGATTGTCAGACTGGAATTTTTTTTAAGTATATACAGTATATACTGGAAACACACTTAAGATAGACTCAGAAAAGTTGAAAATTAGTAGTTACACATAAAAACAGCCCCAAAATTTGGCATTAATAATATGAAAAATAGTCCCTAATAATATGAAAAATAGTCTCTAATAATAGTAGTATTTAATAATAGTGGGAAAATGTTCTCTAAAATTATCTTTAAAGCAGTAGACATTTAGAGATAAAATGTGAAGATATGTTAGACCATAACAAAAGGTTCAAACTGATTATCATTTCTATCAGGAAGATAGAAAAATCTTAAACTTGTTGTATTGACTTCAAAACATTTCTTAACCATCAGGACTTCAGGAGATACTGCCCAACCTACCAACACAGAGAAAGATTCTTTTACTATTATTTTCTTTAAAAAAAAAAGCATATTTAATAACAAAATCAACTATGCTTACTTGTTTCCTAAATCTACAATTTTTTTCAGTCACACGTGGAATATTTATAAATATTGACCAAATCTTAAGCCACGAACCAAGTTTCAACACCTCCACAAAACGCAAACCACATTGTCTAGCCCACTTGACAGGCGAATGGTGAGCGGGGAGCCGGGAGAGGAGGCCACGACCGTCAAGGCCAATACCCAAGACCTGGCCTGGCCTGAGTCCGCTACGACCCGCTGGCCAGTCTCCTCTGACGCAGCTGTCCAGGGGAGACATCCACCGCCAAAGGAACTGACTCGTCAACTTGACTGGTCCCCCGGCCGCCGCGCCACAGCTCACAGGAGACACCGCTCGGTTTCCCCGTTTCCGTCCGTGAGGGCCGCTTCCGTGTGGGCGCTGTAAGCGATGCCGTCTCCTCGCAGCACACCACGCCTCGTGAGCCCAGCCTACACCCGCCCCTTTAGCCGGCCACCGGCTCCTCGGTCTCCCCTGGCCTGGGACCGCAGTGACGCGCTCAGCCCCTGTCGCGAGGAGGAAACGGAGGCCTCGAAGACCAGGCTCCTCTGTCCCGTAACTCCTTCCCCACTTTCTGTCCAGCACAGCCTCTCCTGCTCCTCCCCCCACTCAACCACCCATGCACGCGAGAGCCTCCCTCGCAGCCGCGGGCAGAAGCCAGGGGCAGGTGCACTGGGCCTGCGGGAGCGTTAGCAGGTGAGCGTTAGCTGGAGACCGTGAGAAAAGTCACTGCATGCAGGTGGTAGCGCGGGGTGTTGCCAGGCCCACATATAACTTAGTCATTCCCCAAAAATGAGTTGCACCTGCATGCAGTGGACCTACACCAGATGAGATTTACAGCGTGCAGATGATTTCAATTCTTCTACCTCATCTCTGTTTCTTAAAACAATTAGGTTAAAAGAGGCTCCCTCTGGCGATAAATCCTTCTGTTTGACTTAACTCCATTTCCCTTTCGAACCAGGCTCCTCTGTAATAAAACCCAAACTTCGCTGACATGCTTGTAGAGCACTTCATCCAAAGAGTCCCAAAGGCCTTACCAACTTCATTCTAGCAAGAAAAGGGAGCACATTTCTCACTTTTCAGGGAGCCGTGAGTAATGTTTCCCGGCTACTTGAGTCAACTGCCCTTAACAGAAAAACTACATCAGGCCCCTCCGGCCTTTCACAGGCCGACGTCCACCTGCAGCTGCTCCCACGTCACCGGTCCCTCCACCGTCTGCGCCCATCACAGCCAGCTCCCCGCTCCCTCTGCGCTTCAGGCAGCGAGTCCCCGAGTGCAAACAGAAGCCGGGGCAGGTGAGCGTGTGTGGGAAGAGCGTCCGCCACTCCGCGACGTCACCTCCACATGCAGCCCCTCTCGCCGCCCCTCTCTGGCGCTGAGCTCCGTCTCCTGGCGCATGCTCGGAGTCAGCAGTGGAGCCGCACAGCCGGCGGAGTGGGAGCCGAGTGAGCCGTGGCTGCAGGAGACAGTGTCTGCGCCTGCCCGCTGCAGCCGCCACAGGAAACCAGCAGGAAAACACCGAAGACCAAAAAGGGCCTGCAGGAGACCTCAGCGCCGACCGGGAGCGGACCGTGCATCTGCCCGTGCAGCGTGAGACACGCTGATCTCCTCAAAGCGACAAGCAGCAGCATCCCATTTTTTGCTCAAGGAAAACAAAGGTGGGGCACGTGTGTTATCTGGCCGTTTCTGGAAGATTCCACAGTGACCACTCGAGTCATGCAGTCCAGCGTCCTGACTGAGGCCCAGCAGTGCGCCCTGCAGTGGCGTGGGGAGCTCCCACGCCCAGCCCTCGCCTGGAGGTGACCGCTGGCCATTCGGGTCTACACTCTCGGGGCAGCGTTCTGCAGGCGCTAACGCGGGATTTTTAATTCACCAGCAGGAACACACACGCCTCCCCAAACACCCACCTACTGTTAACATTAGTTACACCACAGTAATAAATATATGCAGAACTGCAGGTAACCACCTTTACGGACTAAGAATCAATGCACTAAATGTTTCAGCTCCACTCCAGTATCTAATCAATCCGAGAACGGCTCATTGCCGCGTGTATGCCCAGTCAATAAAGACACCCCTTAAAACACCTACAAAACAGGAGCCACAGGACAGCTCTGCAGGGCTATCTGAAGCAATTACACTGGGCAATCACAGAACATAGTACCCACGGCCTGCAGTTACCTTAACTGCCCATGACGAACGACGGGATGCTTAAAACGCACTAGCGTCCCTCTGTATCTTTCGCCAACACACTCCCACAGCCAGCAGCGTGTTTGTGGCCTTCAGCCCCGGCCTCGGGCACTGTCACCAAACCCGACACTCGCGGTGCTAAGGGGACGGACGGGATGGCTGAATCGCGAGTTAGAGGCCGAGCGTGAGCGTCTCCAGCCCCGAGAAGACGCGGAGGCTGCAGCGGCGCCAGGCCCGGTCCAAGGCGTGGCAGGGCGGGTACCGGGGAGCCCCGCCAGTGCCCCTCCGCCCTGCTCGGCACAGAGTGGGGGAGGCGCTGACTGGCCGGGACAGATGCCTGTCCTCTACTCCGCAGAGCCCCGTGCCGACCGGAGCCTCCCGCGGCCTGGCCTGGCTTGGCGTCGGCGAGGAGGCCCCTTCCGCAGCCGGGAACGGGCCTGTTGCCCGCAGGAGCAAACAGCTCTGCTCCCGCCCCAGCCTCCAGGCCCGGGCTCCCGGCGGGTGGCCCAGCAGGCGCAAGCACCTTCCAGGGAATCCCCCAAAGGAGGCGCCTTCCCCGCTCACGTTTCCCACGAACGGAAAAAAGAAAGGAGAGTTGACGGCGCTTCTCCCTGAAGGGAGCTGCAGCTCCGGTCTCCTCCAGGCCAATGTGGACTGTTCGGCTCCTCGCCCACGAATGCCTTGTCTGGGCGGCGCCCGCCAGGCAGGTCCCCTCCATGTCTAGCTCCCGCGTCAGTGGTGGACCCCGGAAAGCAGCCGGGCACCGCTGTGTTCGCTGCAGACCTAGTGATTTTGCTCCCCATCTCCCCCCGGGCGTCGGGCAGGGCATTCCCCGCCGGCCGCCGGGGCAGGTCCCAGCCAGCAGGCCACGGCTGTTCTCAGTGAAAAGCCTCACTGCGTCCGGGTTACCTCCGCAGAGGCACCTGCCCCCACCGACACCCCCGCCCCCAGCAGCCGCATGTCTTCACGCCCTCAGCCCCTCGAGGCCTTTTCTCCTCCGGCCCGGGGAGATGAGGCTGGGCAGCTTTACCTCCGGTGGCCGGTGGCCAAGGGGAGGCGACAGGGAGGAGCAGGAGGTTGCTGCTGGGAGAGCCGGGCCCCCTGCTGCCGAGTGCAGTGTGAGGCAGTGTCTGCACTGGCCTCCTTCAGCGGGGCGGCCCCGCGGCCCACCCCCTGCCCTCGGCTCCAGCGCTCCGCCTCTGGGCCCAGCCGCCGGCCAGCGTGTGGGCAGCGACGGTTTTCACGTCTGATTTCAGTATCAGGCGCTGCGCGACCCCCACGGCCCCGATGGGCAGGCCCGGCTGTCCAGAGCTGCCCGGCCGGAAGCCCAGCTGGGACGCAAGCCCCGCGCCGACCCACAGCCGAGGCCGGAGAGCACGAGGCCCAGTGCCGGCGTCGGGACAATCGCCCAGGAGCCAGTGCTGCTGTTCCATCCCGGGGCCCTGCGGAGGCTGCTGGGCACTGGCCGCTCCGCCTTCCCTGGGCTCTCGGGGAGCTCCGGCGGCCACGGGTCCCCTCAGCCGGCAGCGCACAGCCCGGAGTGGGGCCCCCACAGGAGACGCAGCGCCTTGCAGGGAGCGCGCAGCCTCCACGCCTGGGCCTCTGGTTGGCGCTCTTCTCAGGCCAGGGGCTGAGGGAAGCGTCCGGCGTGGGCCACGGGCCAGCAGGCCTGAGCGAGGGCAGCAGCACGAGGGGCCAGCAGAGGTGTGGACGGCACGTGTGTCCTCGTGCCCAGGCCCCGCCTCTTGGCCTCGACAGGCATAGAGACGGAAGCCGCGCGGCCGCAGGCTGGCGGGGGGCGGGATTCCTCATTCCCGAGGGAGGAAGCAAATCAAGAATTTAGTTTAGAGCAAATGAGAAGCCAGAGGCTTCCGCCCTCCTGGGTCCGGATCAGAGAAGTGTGCCTGTCTTGCAGCAGTGATTTAATCTCTTAACTCTCAGAGCTTTAAGCAAAAGCAGTCTCCACAGCAAGAGCCCCGCTCGAGGACTTCCGAGTGCGGACTCAGGAACGCAGCTGTAGCGTGGCAGCTCTCTCCAGAGGCTTCTCTTCCTCCTTCCGGGGACACGGACAGGGCGCTCCGCAGCCTCTGGCGAGCGGTCAGCCCGGCTTCCTCAGGCTGACAAGGCAGGGCGCCAGCGAAGCCCCGGCTGAAGCCCAGGGACCGGCGTCCACTTGGCCAGGCCCTGCCTGCTGAGAGCCGGGGAGGCGCCGCCCCAGGCACCCCAAACCTGGGTCCCTGCGGCCCTACTGTGTGCCGGCCCAGGCTGAGAGGCCGCAGCAGCGCAAACCTGTCCCACGGGCCATGGCACTCGCAGCAAGGAGCTCCAAGGAGGAGCTCCGGGAAATGCAGGAGCACTGAGGCGGGGGAGGGAGCGTGGCCTCTCCAAGGAAACGCTCCTGCCAAAGAGCGCCCCAGGAAGGAGGGGCAGCACCCCGACTGGGCAGCCCTGCAAGCAGCCTCACAGGACTCTCGTGAGGCTCCCAAAGCCCAGGCGGCCCCAGAGGTCACAGGACCCCGAGGGGGCCGTCCTGGGCACACAGGGGTGAAGGTTCACCCCTCTGAAGTGTCCACGGCACAAGTCCGATCCCCGCCATGGGGGGACCCATAGGCGCAGCAGACCCTCCGGCCTCCCGCTGTCCCTCAGCAGTGTGCTTCAGGGGATCCTCCTGTTCTGCTCCCCGCTCTGTCTCCGGGGAGTCCTCTCACCCCCCCACACCTCTGGCCTGCACCCTGGTTCTTGTGTGCATAACAAACAAAGACAAATCTTTACCAAAAAAAGAAAACCTGACTCGAGGGGCTCCTACCGCACAGCCGGGGCACCCCACCAGGCTCCTCTCCTCGGCAAAGAGGCAAACCTTTCCTCTGAGGAGCCTGAGACACGATCCCAAGAGCCGCCTGCTGGGCCCCACTCTGAGCCGGAGCAGAGCTGCTGTCAGTGCGCACAGAGGGAGGGGCCTGGAGCCGCGGGAGCACGTTCTCAGAGGGGTGTGACCCCAGGCCCTGCTCAGGTCTCCCCGCCCGCGGCGTCCCTCCGAGGGCTCACCTGGGGCCCCAGAGGGGAGAGCAGGCTGCCAGCCCCTGGGCAGCAGCTGGCGTGGCCTGTGCGCCTGCCGGTCGTGCACAAGAGTGGCCGCTGCCCCGCGGCACCAAACCCTGTGATGAGACTCGCGTTGCAGCCAGCGGGGTCAGCAGCGGGGTGCAGGGACCCCGAGAGCCGCTGGCCTGTAAGCCACCAGCAGGGTCACAGGACGACGCCCCGCACCCCACCCCCCATCCCCCCACTCCCCCCACCCCCGCGCGTGACCACTTCCCCTGGCTGTGGATGAAGAAGGAACCGACCTGCCAGCCCGTTCCCTGCGCTCCCGGCAACGCGGCTGAACACCCCTTGTGAGACGAGGGGCGCGGAGCCCAGCCCCGCCTTGCTGGTTATGAAGGAACCTCGCCAAGGCCCCTTAGGATCGGTCACTCCCCGAACGTAGCCGCTCCCACCCGACCCCTCGCAGTGGGGAGGCGATCAGGGCCGCGTCCGCCTGCACACCTCCGAGCTCGCCTGGACCTCAGGACGAGTTCCCGGCCCCTCCCGGCCCCTCCACCCCCGGCCCCTCTAACCCTCATCCCCCCTCCCCTCCCGCCCCGTGCCCGCCCTCCCGCAGGCAGCACCTGCACCCCGCTGCCCCTCTGGCTGGCTCAGCTTCTCCTCTCACACTGGCCCTTGCCCTCACCAACTCTGCAGGGCCCCCAGGCGGCCAGACCACTGGCTCCACGGCCGCCAGCCCGGGAGGCCTTCTGCCCACAGGCTGGTGCGGGCGGTTCCGTTCCCAGGCCCTGGCGCCGCGGCGGAGAGGTCCCCGACCCACGGTCAGTTGAGTGGGTCCTATTTGTTTGGTCGCTCAGCGCAGTGGACACCAGCTTTGGGTCCGGTGCCCGTTCTCACACCGGCTGGGCTCCCCAGTGGCCTGGGCAAAGCGGGCCGCTGACTCAGGCCCCGGGCAGTGGGGAAAAGCCCAGAACCTCTCCTCCCGCTCGCCACAAGGTCACGAGATAACACGTGGGGAGTATTTCAAGAAATGAAACTGCCAGCTGCCGTTCTTGCCCACAGTCGTAGGAATGGACTTTCTGCCGCCACGCCTCCCCGAGGGCAGCTGGCCGCCTCCTCCTGCAGGCCGGCGCGTCAGGGCCCGCTCGTGTGGGGGTTCGGACCGACACCACCTGCGGCGCAACCCTGCACACGCGGAGCTGGGTGAGTGACGGCAGCCGTGTCTGTTTGCTCCTGTTATTATTATGTGAGGAGACAAGCAGATAAAAGACTCGTCCAAGAAAAATAATTGAGATGCCATTTTTATATTTCACGAGTCTCAAAAATGAGAGATGAGGGAAGCGTGCTTTTCTCATTTCCAAAATGACTTTGATTTAAAAATAAAGACCAACGTTTGATAGCTCCGGAATATTGTCTAACGGATTTGGGAACTCTGAAAAAAACTCAGAACAGCTGACACCCCACGGCTTAAATATAATCAGTCACTGAAATTGCTCTGCAATTTGTTTCAGTGTTTTTCTGCGGATTTCTTTTTTTAACCGTACATGTGTCCTAAATATATAATTATATGGAGGAATATAATAGCTCATTTGGAGTTATTGAGGTCTGTTATATAACCCGCAGGACCGCGGGGCGGGGCCTGCGGGCAGCGGGCTGCGGGCTGGGTGAGGGTCGGGGCGCAGATGGCCTTCTTCCTGCCCCCGCCAGTCCCCGCAGACAGACGGACAGCTCCCCTGCCTCCGCAGCCAAATTGATTTAAATTGCTGCTATATATTCCTTCAAAAGATCAAAGACACGTCTATGCAGAAAGTCTTTAGGGCAGACTGTGTGTGTCAAGAGCAAGCATCTTGCAAAATTCCAAAGCTCCTTGGACGAGTCAGATATTCGATTTTTCCAAAAAGACACACATGGTGCAGCCCCCACCCCTGCGAGCCGCTGGCCATGCGGAAGAGCAGGCCCCCTGGGCGGCGGGGTCATGGAGCCCCCACCCCACCCCAGCCACACACCCGCTGCCGAGTTGATGGGGCCAGGCCCCTCTGCCAACTTCCGGTGCGGCTGGACAGTGGAGAGCTCGCTCCCTGTGGGAAAAACTAGTCAGGGACTTAGAGACCACAGACTCCAAGTCCGCTGCTTCATTTACGTTTAACCCCAAGGGAAGCCCCGGAGTGCCGAACCTGTGGGTGTCCTCGCTGGCTGACTCCGGCCTGGGTGTGACGTGGCCCGGGGGTCCAGTCTGCCTGTTTAAGCCCGTCACGCTGACCACCAACCCCCAGCTTCCTGCACGCCCGTGGACAGGCCGCATTCTGCCCCAAAATGCTCTACCCAGGGGCAGCCCCAGCGGCCAGCGGAGAGAGGCCCCGCCCCGACATCCCAGGCCAGCTCTTGTTCTCGCCCGCCGGTTCTCGCCTCCCCTGGAGGAGCCCTCCCTCTGCGGGGTGCAGCCGCTGGGGTCCAGACGTCTGGAGGGACCTGGGGCGACCTCAAGGAAGGACCTCAAGGGCTTTGGGCTCTCCGTGTTTCCAGCCCAAGGTCAGACCCCGGGACCATGCTCAGCACCCCGCTGCAGGCCCGGGGCCCGGCACCCCCACCTCTGCCTCCCGTCCCTCTCCCGCAGCCGGGACCCACTGCCAGCACGAGGGCCCCCGGGGCCCAGCCCCCTTCCGTGCACGGTGGCCCGTGGCTGGGAGCGGGCGCAGGTGCAGCCTGGAGGCCCACAGCCACTGCGTGGGGACACCACCGGGCAGGGGGTGTCTCACCCAGGGGCACGCTGGGTCACGTGAGGCTGCCTCAGCGAAGGGCCAGGCTGGAGGGAAATGTCCAAGTCTCCCTCAAAGCCCAGCCCCCCGACGTGGCTTTGGGTTCAGCAGGTGAAGTGCCCGCTGCCGCCCTGGCCCATCTGCCCCTGCCCATCTGCCCCGGTCTGCCCGAGGCCCTCCTCAGGGCCTCCGCTCGTGCCAGGCTGGCTTCGCCAGCAGCTGAGCTCCAGGCGGCTCTGCTCACCCTGCAGACAGACCGGCTGCCAGTGTCCCGCCCAGCAGCCTCCTCAGCTCTGCTCTGCTGTTGGGCCTGCAGGAACCCCCTTCCTGATTTTTCCACGAGATCTCACCCCAAGACCAGCTGGGTGGGGCTGCCCCCTCCAGGCAGCAACCATGGCCGGGTAGCGCCCACCGTGCGCAGGCCCCGCCCGCCAGGGGACGTCTGAACTCCCGCCCCGAGGCCAGAGTCAGCGCTCTGGCTGCCACGCAGGACGAGCTCCGCGCTCTTGGGCAGCTGAGGAAACCGGGGCACAAAGGGGCGCCGCTCAAAAGCAGCAGCGTGGGATCAACCCCGCCCAGGCGGCGGCCCTCGCCCTGGTCTGCCCGCCCCGCAGCTCTCGCCAGGCTTATCTCCTCCTGGACGCTGGGCCTGGCGTCCGCGGGCACCCACGCCCTGCCTCCCGCCTGCCCGCACCGGGCACCCCGTCAGCTCGTCCGGGACGCCGCAGCCAGGCGGCCCCGCCTCCGGAGCGCCCGCCCAGCCTCTGTCCCGCTGCCCAGCGCGGCACTCCCGCATTTCTGTCCGGGGCCCCTCGGTCCGTGCCCCCGGGCGGGAGCAGAAGCGCCGCCTGACCGGCTCCAGCGGGTGCTGATGCTCAGCTGACCTGCCTCCAGCCCTTCCTCACTGATGCGGTGGCCGGAGGCGCGGCCTGCGCTGGGCCACATCCTGCTCGCCGGCCGGACGCGGACCGGACAGGACAGGCAGGGCCGGTGCGCGCAGGCCGCAGCCGGAAGCCGAAGACCCCAGGACGGCGCGCAGACACCTCCGCAGAGCGCACGGAGCCCAGGTGGCCAAGGGCCGCGCAGGGCGGACAGGGGCGACCAGCGCCGGTTCCCGGGGTCCCTCTGCGCCCGCCTGTCCTGACCCAAGTGAATGTGGTCGCGCCAGGGGCCTGCGAGAGACACCAAGGGCACTGCAAAGACCGCGCCTGCCGGGCCTGCTGCTCGGGCCGCTGCTTGGCATTTGCTTCATGATTTAATTTGCTTTTTCCTGTTCGCCTCCTCCCTTGTTTACCTGGCCCCCACTGGACGAGCGGCTGACTCCCCGTCACTCAGGCCAGAGGCCCAAGCGAGGTGCAGGGGCTCTGGGCCGGGCCAGCAGGCCGGATCTGTCCTGGTTCATTGGCCCCACCCGTGAAGCAGCCCCGCCGCGGACTGGCGGCCACACGGGCACAGCCCGGGAAGGTGCGCGGATTCCTGGAGGAGCCGGTTGTTCTGCTAAGCTTCTCCCACCCTCAAGGACAAAGCGGGTCTGAACTGACCGGGCCGCTGCAGGCCGCCAGGGGCCACCGGAGCGGGCGGCCTGGAGACTGGCCTACCTGCCCCTTCCCCCCCCAGTTTGGGGCCCCCCCACACCCTCCAGGGGGCCCAGAGAGGTGCCCAGGGAAGGCCCCGCCTGGAGTCTGCAGCACCTGTCCCGCCCGCAGCGCGGATGCCGCTCCCTGAGGAGTCGGCCCAGGCCCCTCCCAGACGTTGCGGTCCAGACAAGAGGGTCCCTCAGCCTGCACCCTCCCGGTGCCCCCTCCCCCGGCCAGAGCACGGGGTCTCTGCACCGCACTGAGGCCTGTCAGGGCGTCCTCTTCAGCAGAGCCAGCCGAGAGCGCGGGGAGCGGAGGCGGAGGGATGGGCTCCTCCCTGCAGCGGGTGCGCCCGAGGCGGGGCCTGAGCTCCAGAGCCTCAGACCGCGGAGCCCACAAGGGGCAGGGGGCTCACCCGCGCCTGCCCGCTGCTGCCCGCGCGCAGAGCAGCGCCCCAGCCCAGCTCAGAAGGGGCACCCCGGCCACGCCCATTCTTTCCGGGTGTCCCCCACAGTGGCGGAGGGAGGCAAAGCAGAAGCATGTGGATGAGCAGAGGGCGGTTCTGCAGCCCCCCTCCCACTGACCATTTCACACCCCAAGAGCTGGGCGCACCCTAGACCGGGGCGGGGGAGCCCCAGGCCCAGCTCTGCACTGCCTGCAGGCTTTGACCCGGGAGCTGGGCCGAACGGGCGGCGCTTAGCTAGAGCCGAGGAGCGCGGACAGAGGCCCGCAAGAAGCACACAGCCGCACCCAGAGCCGGGCCAGCACAGCCTGACGGCCAGGACACAGCGGACGGTCAGATGCGCTGTCTCCACGGAAACGAAGGTCAAGGCCGACGTAACCCGCCATGGAGCTGGAGGTGACCGCGTCTGATCCGGGGCCGAGGGCGAGGACGCAGCGGCCCCTCTGCACGCGGTTCTGTTGCTTTCCACGGAAGAGAAGGAAGAGAGGAAAGAAAAGAAAGGGGCTGAGAAGCGACTGGGGGAGCTCAGCGGGGCCAGCGGCCGAGTTCTCCCACCACCCACGCCCCCACGACGGTCCTCCTGGGCGGGCGGGAACAGCCGAGGAAGTCACGTCTGTGTTTGGGGCCAGGTAAAGCCCCGCTTACGGAGACTCAGCTTTCCTAATTTCTTGCTTGAGCCTCCCAGGAAGCGGCTGACCTATTGAAGTCGGGGAGCAGCACAGACACCTGCGGGGCCCTATTGCCGAGACCTCCGGGACCGCTTGGAGCGCTTGCAGTGCCGAGACGTTTCACACGAGGTGAGGGGGCTCGTGAGGGCCATGCGGAGAGGGGCAGAACCTCCGGGGCCAGGGCAGCGCCAGGGCGTCTGTTCGCAGCAGCTGGCTCTCCGCTCGCGATGGTCTCAGTCTGAAGGCCGAGGCTGCGGCGGGAGCCGGGTGTGGCAGGACGGCCGGTGGCCACTGCTGTCGTGGGTCACTGGTGCCGGGGCGGCCGGCCATCCTGGTGTGTCCTCACACATCGGCTCCAGCACCGGCGGGGCCAGGGGACCCCCTTTGTGGAGGCAGAAGTGGGGCTGGGCCGTGCCAGCCGGCACCTCCACCCTGGACAGCCGCTGCCAGCAGGTGCCCAGTGTCCAGCCAGGATCGCCGTCCAGGCGAAGGCCCGTGGGCCGCAGCGCCACCAGAGCACCGAGGGGCTTCTCTGTGCTCACCTCACGCACCCACGCGCACGGCGGCCACAGCCAAGACAGCCTCCCCCACGGGGCCACCACCAAGGGCGCACGTCCAGCTCGTAGTGAAATTCCACTCGCAGTCCTGATTCACAGGAGCAGGCAAAGACTGAGCCTCACTTCTCAGTGCAAGAAGAGGCCCCTGCAGCGGTCGCCGGCGAGCGGTCATCGCTTTGAGTCAACAATAAAGTAAATGCGGGTCACGGCCGCCTCTCTGTCTGCTCGGGACGAGCCTGTCCCAGGGTGACGGTGCCTTGGTGCAGCCCTGAGGCCACGTCTCTGCGGCCACAGGCCAGCAGCTGCTGTTCGGGCCGCCTGCAGGGCCAGGGCCACGCCCCTTCATGAGGCAAACAGGGGGGTTGGGGAAAGCCGCCCGGGAGCCTGGGCAGGATGGCGTCCCGCTGCCCGTGCCTCTGTGCGGCAGCCGCGGCAGCCCTGGGGCCTGGGCGCGCTTTCAGTCCTCGCTTCGGGTCTGCCTGCGCATTTGAGCGAACCGCCCTGTTTCTGCTTTTCTGGAGGTTTCCCTCCGGTCCTCACGGTGAGGTGTGGGCCGGGGCCGCGGGAGGGCTGGCGGGGCCCCTCCGAGGGCCGGGCAGCGTGGGGGGCGCTGAGACCCGCGGGGCCGGCGGCGAGGCGAGGCAGGATTTCCGTCGTGGTCTGGGCTGGATTCCCCCTCCTGGGACCCTGGCATTGGGGCCGTGTGGGGCGGGCTTCGGAGCTTGGCAACATCAGAAATCAGAGCGGGGCTGCCCCCACCGCGTCGCCCGCCTGGAAGGCAGCCGGAGGCCGCAGCAGAGGGCGCCGCTCGCTGAGGGTGGGTGGCTAGAGCTGCCCGGCCCAACGTGCCCGCGGACGGCAGGGCCCAGCCCCTCGCTCGGGGCTCTGCGCAGGTCGGCCGCCGCGGTGGAGGCATAGCCAGGCTGGGTCCGGCTGTGCGAAGCCCCCACGGCCCAAACAGGCACGTGGCACCGGCTGTCTCGCCGCCGGCGTCCACCCGGGGCTGTTCGCTTTCTGATCCCACAAGGTGAGGCCACAGCCCGTGCTCTGGGCCACGTCCCGCCCCCAGCGGCCCCGCGGGCCCTGAGCCGCCCAGGACTCAGCTCAATGCTGAGCTGAGCCCAGGACTCAGCTCAATGCTGGCTGCAGCGGCCCTCCCAGACCGCAGGTCCAGCGCCGTCCTTGGGGAGAGGCCTCCCGCCGCGACGGAGACCCCACGCTTCGGAAGGGCAGCTGCTGCCCCAGTCGAGCGGGGCAGGACACAACACGCAGCCGCAGCACAGTGACCACGCAGTGCCGCTGGCCCCGGAAGCTGCATGTCCGAGCGGCCCCAGCGACCGCCCACCCCGAGGCGGGCCGAGGCCCGGCCGACAAGCTCGGGGGACAGGGCTGGCCGGCGGAGCGAAGGGCACGTCCAGTTTGTCCCCGGACACAGACCCGGTCCCTGCCCTGCAGCCAGGCGGGAGGCCCTTGAGAGCCTGGGCTGCAGACTGTGCCCGCCCGGAGCTCTGGTTCCGGGGCGGGGTGAGACAGGGGCAGGGTGAGACAGGCACGTGCCTTCTAGCGAGGCCCGGAGGCTCTCCCGGTCCAAGAAGGCCACCGCTCCTCCCGGCCCTTCGCTTCCCCAGGGAGAACCTGGGCAGTCTCCTGGCCCCAGCCTGGCCTGGCACAGGAAAGCACGCTGCCCGCCCCCGCCCGGCGGAGGAGGCGCCTGCCTTCGGCCTGTTGGCTCTGTAAGGCCTGCGGCTCCGCTGACCTCTCAGAAAGGTGGAAACCGAGATTTGCGTGAGACTTCTGGGCCGAATGTTGACACCTGACCCGCAGGGCCCCACGACCAGGACTGCGTCAGCCCAGCACCCGCCCGGGGTCTGCGCCTCTGGGCCCCAGGACGCAGAGCAAGGCACGGGGGTCTGAGCCGAGGGCGCGCGGGCCTCGCGCGGGTGTCATCACGGGACTCCCTGAGGCGCATCCGTCCGCCTGCTCGGCTCGGCTGGGCCGCTCCGCTCTGGGACACAGCCGCACGCCCCGAGTCTGCCCCAGCCCGCTGCACCCCTCCCCGCAGCCCCACCGTACCCGAGCCTGGGCGTGCAGCGATGCAGCGGTTCAGTAAGTTCGCTGCGGCCGTTCTGCTTCTGCTCTGCGGGGGCAGCCACCGCCAGCTCCTCCTTCCCCAGCTGCTCCGCAGGGCCCTCGGGGTGCCCGGGCTGCACACCCGAAGCCGCGCGAGGGAAACCACGCGAGGGAAGCAGCACAGCGGCAGCGCTTGCTCCTGGGTGCCCCGAACCGGCAGGGCCAACGCCCTCAGGCCGTGCTGGTTACCGGGCAGACCCTGGGGCGGCCAGCGCCGCCCCTTACAGCCTCACACCATCTCCTCGGGCTGGGCTTTGGGGCTGTCCAGGGTGGCCTGGCCATGGGATGTGTCCCACGTGTCCGGCGGAGTCTGGGAGGCTGGCGAGTGTGGCCCGCCGAGAGCGGAGGGGCAGGGTCCCCCAGCTGTGCCCGAACCTCTGCGAGAGGATCTGCACGCTCTGGGCAGGGCAGCTTCGGGCTCTTTGCGTATAAGGCCAAACCCAGCAGCCCGCCCCTTGGTGTGCCTGTGCCACAGCCTCGGCCCCCAGGCTGGCCACGCACTGCTGCCGCCCACCTCCCGCAGGAGCCGCTGCCCTCGCAGCAGGCAGGGCGGGAGCCCTGGGCGGGTCTGCAAGTCAGGGAGGAGGCAGCCATGCAGACGGAGGTGACCAGACTGAGGCGACCAGGCCGCCAGGGGCCTTGAGGGCCCAGGAAGGAGGCAGGCGGGGCAGCGGGCAGACAGCACCCCTAGACCAGCTCCATGTGGGGGAGGTGGACTCTGGGGCCAACAGCACAGTCCAGCAGGGCCAAGCCAGGCCTGGCTGGGGGCAACCTCCGCCCCCCTCCTGCCCCGCGGGGATGCAGCGGGCTTCTTGGGGAGACCTGAGCTCCTGGGGGACCGCTGCCCTGTCCCCTCCCCTGGCGGGAGGAGCTGCCCACGCCCGCTCAGAGCTGAGCACGCAGCTCAAAGAGCCGAGCTGATTTTCTCCGTGCGCTCTGGACAGAGGGTACCCCGAGAGAACACAAGAGGACTTGAGCCTGGGAAAACCCCACAAGCCCAAAGCCATTAAGCCACACCCGCTCGAGGCATGCACCTCCCCGCAGCGCTGGGGCACTCCGCCTGAGGCTGACTGGGGCTTCTGGCCTCTCCAGAACGGCCCAGAAGAAGCAAACAGGGCACAGGCCTGTCTGCCAGCTTCAGACGCGGGGCCGGGGCTCAGGCACGAGGGTGGGAAGAAAAGGCTTTTAACAGACAATTTAGCAATTATGTTTTGGGGGAGCTTTTAAAAAGCTTGGTACACTTCTATTTTTGAATTAATGACATATACTTGATCAAATATGCTAAAATGCTAGTTCCAGCAAATTGCACAGATAATTAAGTCTAATTCCAATGGTGTTTGAAATAATAGCAGTAAATCTTTACGGAGTCTTTCCCTCAACCCAAGCTGGAAATCCACCTACCTTTTATTTCAATACAGATTGCTCTCGTCTCAGTGGCTGTCTCTGAGCTAACCGAGGCTGTGCCCGCACAGCCAAGTGGGGAAAGACAGTGGTTTGGCTGACGCGCGTATTTTAAAAATAGTCTTTTTATCCTAATTTTGTGCCAACTGCTTCGATTCTTCACTCTTCTTCCTTTTGGGGTTTCTGCATCCAGAGTGCCAATTCCCCTCCCTCAAGACTCAGAGAGGATCATAGGGCTCCCCCACACTCACCAACAGACTGGAAGTTACAATGAATACATCATTAGAGCGCACCCCTGCGACTGAGGGGGGCAGGGACAAATGCAGCCTGAGCCAATTGCTTTTGAAAACAGTTTCCTGAAAACTCACTGGTGGTGTAAGGGGTTGAGCCCCGCACTATGAAACATCTGCAGTCACTGCAGCGTGAGTTCGATCCCCGGCCAGGGAGGGACCCTCAGGGCCCAGCAGACCTCTCCTGTCTCCAGCTGCTTCCCTCAGCAGTGTGTTTCTGTATCTGCCTGTTCTGCTCCCCACTCTGTCTCTGGTGACTCCTCTGACCCCACACCTCTGGCCTGCGCCCCAGCTCTTGTGTGCATAAATAAATAAGGCTTTAAAAAATGAAGAAGAAAACACTACCCTCCTTCACGATATCTTGCACCCCAGAGCCCCGTGGAGAAAGTGTGGAGCTCAGAGGGGAGGCAGGTGAAGGTGCTGGCCCTGGGGGATGGGCCACCAGAGCCAGGAGGGGCGCCCTGCCGCGAAGGCACAGCCGGCGGCCCCTCGCAGCTCCCCCACCCCAGGGAAGCCGCCATCACCCTCTCTCCGCAGACGTGTGGTGTACTCGGGCATGACGTCCAGCAGAGCCCAGAAGGCTCTCCCCGAGCCAGCCGTGGGCCGACACAGGGCCAGCAGGGGCGTGTCCACGGTACCGTGTGGGGTCCCACGGGGGCCTTGGCGGAGCCTCTCACAGGAAGGTTTATGCACAGCCCGCGTGGGGCTCACGGCCTCGGGCCTGGCGCCCAGCCCGGAGAGCGGGCGCCCGTGGCCGGCGCGCAGGTGGGCAGTTCCGAGAGCGAGCACACAGGTCCAGCTGGCCAGACGCCGCCGCTCGAAGCTGGCGCCCTGTCGATTAGCGCGAACAGCCCACAACTCGGCAGGAGCGCCTTCCCGGAGCGCGTTCTCGGCGCGGTCAGCTCCGGCCGCTCGGGGCTGCAGTGGCCGGCGCGGCTGCAGGCTGGCGGGACCCGCCGCGGATGGACGCGCTCTAGGCCTGGGCCCCGCGGGCGGCCGAGGCCCCGTGCCCGGACACAGCGTGTCCCGGTCCGGACTGCGCCGCTCGCCTCCAGGGAGGCCTCAAGGGCCGCGGCCAGTCCGCGCTGGAAGCGTCCGGGAGCCGCGGCGCCTCTGCCTGTAGCAGCAGGACACCCTGGCCGGCGGGTTTCGCCCAAACGCGCCGCGGCTGCGGCCCCGCGTCACCTTCAGGGTGGACGGGGGCGGCCTGGCCGGGCGCTGGGGCCAGGTCAGCAGGACAGCCCGGGCCGCAAGGTGCGAGTTAAAGTGCTGACGCCCTCGGCCGCGGGCGCAGCTCACAGGCGCCCCCAGGGCGGACCCCGGGGAGGCGGGTCTGCATCAGGGTGCATCGGGGTGCGCTGCTGAGGGAGCCCAGTGCAGCGCTGGGCCGGGGGCCGGGGGGCGGGGAGAGCCAGGTCCCCCAGGCCTGGGCCCCGACACCGACGCGACAGTCCCAGGGGCACAGCCCGGGCCCCTGCCGCACTGTCAGGCCCTCAGCCGCTCTCCAGGCTGGACCCAGACCGCAGCGGGGAGGGGCGCGGAGGGGCGCAGAGGTGCCACGTGGGAAGAGCAGCCCCAGCCCGGTCCCGCGCGGCCCCAAGACTTCAGGCAGCGCCTCCCTTTCAGAGAAGGCAGTAGCCTCTCTCTCCCCTGCCGGCCCCACGGCCTCACTGCGCCCTGCGTGTCGCTGGTGTCCCCAGAAAACCAGACCCTGGGCACAGGGAGCTCTCGCCTTGCCTCCGCCGCGCAGAATCCGCCAGAAGCGCTGAGATCGCTGTGCAGGGTCGCGGCGCCCACCAAGACTCGGGAGCCAGCGAGAGCAAAGCTCAGCCCCAGGAAAGGAGGCCGAGGTCGGCCCGTGTGGGGGCGGGGTAGGGGGGGTGGGGCGGGGGGGCGGAGTTCCGCCCCAGCTGAGCCTGCAGATGCGGCGCAGCCCCGAAGACGCAGGTGTCGGCACCCAGAGACAGGACATCTCTTGGGGTGCCCAGACTCGTGGTAGGTGTTTGGCATTTAAATCCATTAATTTGGGGTAAACTGTTACCCAGCAGGGGACAAACGACCCCCCCCCTTCTGCTGTTTTCTTTAAAAATAACATCCGCATTTTCTAAGTTGAGAAAGAATTGCCTTCTATTTATTCCTTTAATTTTTACTCAGCAGGGAATTTCATGAGCTGTTCATCAATAATTAAAAAAAAAAGCTAAATTCAGCCTCTACATTTAAGTTACCTTCTCATTTTCTACCTGCTTCCAACAGGCCCACCCTGCCTTCTCCTTATGCATATGTTCTATTTTTACCTAAATTTTTAATTCTTAAAAGTGAAAGAAGAAAGAGCCAGAGTTTGTTCTCTGCCTCCTGTCCATGCACTTTAAATAGAGAGCGTTCTTCTCCCTCAGTCTCAGTCACTAGTCTCTTGCTCTATCAATTGCAAAATTATTTTCCCTACATTACCTGGGAAGATTGTTCCTTTTCATATCTTATGCACTGGCTGTTCCCACGGTGTGATCTCTGTGCAAAATAGAAAGGACCTGTTATTTGGTAAGTTAAGGCTCCCGTGGCTGCGGCTGCACTGGGGGTCATGGCATTGTCTCACCCCTGCCCTGCGGGGCGGCTGCGCTGCGCAACCACTCTCAGCCAACTCCGGGTAAGCGGCGCCTTCAGGGCCCGCGTCTGTAGCGGCTGCTTCCTGCAGACGGGAGACTTCAAGTCCTCAGCAGAGCTGGACTCTGGGAGCTGGGACGTCTCCGCACGGGCGAGGGCGGCCGCGCCGGGCTGGACAGCTCAGGTGCCTCTCGCCAGAACCCTCTCGGGCTGGAAGTGCCCTGGCAGTTGCAGTAAAATGGGGGGGAAGGGCGGTTCACAGCAGCCTGCGCCCGGTGCCCCTGGCCGCTGGGCCAGACCCTTCCCGGGGCGAGGGGTGGGCGCCCCCCCGCCACCCCCCCAACCCCTGGGCATCTCCCCAGCACCTTGCCTGCTCCCTTCCTTTCTCGGGTGCCAGAGCCCTGCCCCTCACCGTGCTCCGTGCAGGTCGGCACCGCTCCCCCAGAGTCGTGTGCCCTGCCTGCTGGCGGGGATCTCTCCGGCTGGAAGTCAGCGCCCCGCAGACGGCTGTGTCTCCTTGTGCGGAACACCACGAGGGCAGAGTCGTCAGTGACAGCGACAAGCGGATCGGAGGACGGGTGGAGGCGGCTGTGTTCCAGGAGAGAAACCGCACTTGGACTGCGAAGGGACGCGCAGACGGGCAACAAGGCCGGCGTCCCCGGAGCAGAGTGGTGGGGTACCCAAGGCCGATGGGAGGGGCGTCAGGGTCACTTCGGCGACTCCGCCACACCTCAGGGGTGATGAGGAAGCACAGACTGGGTGCGGCGCTGTCCGCCGGCTCCGCCGCACTGTTGGGGCACAGACAGACGCCTGAAAGCGCAGCTGGAGACCCCGGGATCGGCGCCCGCGCAGCTGGTGGCCACACCGTGATCCCCGCACTGGTCACGGGCCTGCCCTGTCACTGCACCCCAAGGCCACTGCGGGGAGCCACTGGGACCGTGCCTCATTGCCAGAGGGAGCCCTGCCGGCCGGCGCGGAGCCGCTGAGGATGCTGGGAAGAACAGATGGAGGCACCGGCCAACTGGGCCTGGCCTGGCCTGGAGCAGCGTCCTTCCTCTTCCGGGCCAGGCACAGCCTGTACAGCTGCAGTGACAGGGCTGCCAGCCCGGCCCGGCCCGGGCCCAGCCCCCAGCGCAGCCTGCGGTGCTGTGACCTGGATTCGGGCCTATGCAGGCTTCTGCCCCACGCCTGCCTGTCCACTCCCCCGCGGCGTGTCCTGCCCCAGCCCGCGGCCACTGCCGCTGCCCTCTGCCCCTTCTCGCCCATGGAGGCCCAGCGAGCAGAGCAAGTCTACCAGCTCAGAGCCCCGTCTGGGCCACCAGGAAGGCACTCCTGGGAGGGCTGCCCACGCGGCCCAGGGAGGCACGGCCCTCTGGGGCCCGGGGCAGACAGGCTGGGAGAAGCCAAGGAACACAGACCTGGGGCCGACTGGAGAGGTGCTGACGTTGGCCGCGTGACGTCAGCGCAGCAGGGCAGGCTTCGTCCCTCTAATGCCGCTTCTGGGACAGGGCCAGGCCACCCCAGCGCCCCCCACGCCCCGTCCTGGAGCCCAGCGGCTTCTCCTCCACCCAGCGCGGTGGTCTCCAGCCGCCTGGCCCCGCCAGGCCGCAGCAGCGCATGGACGGGTCTGCACAGCACAGCCGGGCCCTCTCGCTTGAGGCCACGTCCACGCGAGGGCCACGCCTCGCCTTCGCTGCTGTCCACACCCAGCCAGACCAGGCATGACGGCGCTGCTCTGGGGCCTTGCATGGCGCCAGCTGACCACCAGGCCGTGCTAACCGTGCAGGCCCTGAGCGGCTTCCCGGGGTCAGACGGCCGGACCGTCTCGCTGGGCTGAGGCGGGGCTGGCAGGGCTGGCTCCGTGGAGAGGATCCGGCGGTGGTTTCCCAGCTCCGCTCCACCGACCATGGTCAACGCCAGTGGCGGCCTGTGGCGTCCCTGCCCCCCTCCGGTCCCCCAGACCCCATTTCCTGCCTCCCTCGTCTGATTTAGGGAGCCGTGGGGTTTCCTGGGGTCACCTGCATGACAAGAAGTCCTCCCCGTTTTAAGTCAGTAGACCATCGGTCTCAGTTCCGCCTGCAGCCTGAACCCCGCCGTTCTGCCCGGCTCGCTATGGCCATGAGGGACAGTCACTCTGTGCCCTCCAGTGTCCGCAGAAAGGGCCCACTGAGTGCAGCCGGTGAAAGCCTCGGAACGAGCGAAAGAGCCACACGCCGCCAGGCCGCGGGTCCGTCCCCAAAGCCCTCGTGTCTTAGAAAGAGGAGCACGACAGGGATCGGCGTCCGCTTCCGCAAGGCCCAGTGGTCAGGTCAGGGCCGCTGCCCTCAGCGCTGCCCCGGGCCTGCCCGCCGCCATCTCAGCAGGTGTGGCGCTGGGACAGGCGTGCCGAGGGCAGAGCCTTCGGCCGGCTTTGCGGAGACAAACAACGGAAAAGACTTCTGCAAACTCCGACCCCGGCCCGGTCCCGGCCCTCAAGCCCCCACCTCCGTCACAGAGCAGGGGCTGGGGGTCCTTGGCGGGAGGCGCCAGCTCCTCTTGGGGTGGCCCTGGAGACCTCAGGCTGTGACGTTGCTTTTCAAATTTTTATTGATTTTTCTTACGGCGTTTGCTTTCCGCTCTGGGGTGGTCCCCGCAGACCTCCCAGCACCATCACCCTGCGCCGTCAGCACAGCCCCTGTGCTTGCCCTGTCCCTGACCCCAGCGCCCCCTTCCCTGCAGACTGTCCCCGGTTCTGCAGGGAAGGGCAGGGCCACTCGGGCAAGGGCCCAGTTCCCAGGCCTCCTGCCTCTGCCAGAAAGCACCATTGCTTCCTGCTCACTCCCGCCTGCTCTTGCTTCCGGGGGCCTGGCCTGACTGGTGCCGGGGACCCAGGTGCTTGGGTGGTACCCACAGCGGGGGCCCCAAGCCCAGGGCCTGAGGCTGCCTGCTCTCAGGCGTCAGGAGCGCCAGCTCGGAGCAGCATGCTGGGCGGGCGCGCTCCTCCTTCAGGTGGGCCCCGGTCTGGTGGGGCCCCGCAGGTGAGTCCCCGCACTCCGAGGACACGGCTCTGACCCCCAGGTGACCAGACGGCGGCTGTCCACGTGCAGAGGCCTGGGGGAGGCGGGCCGGAGGCCACTTCTCCTGCAAGGGGAGAGGCTTCAGCCTCCGTGCGCCGAAGACCTGCAGCCTCAGAGGCTTCAGTTTTGAGCACCAGGCCGAGCGGGCGGCCTCAGCCTCTGTCCTAGCCCTTCGTGTGCTGGAGGCGCACTTTTTTTATTTTAGGCAGATGACTCAGATTCACGGTTATTATAATCGACTATGATTCACTGGATATTTACTATGCGCCAGGAAGTATGCCAGACGCTGTAAAAGCACATCACCACATTTAATCATCATCGCAGCGCGCGAGGAAGGCTTCTTGCAAATGAGCAGCGAGTTCAGAGGGGCCAGGCGCCTTTCCAGGGCGGTGCCGCTTTTCCTTCTCGGACTGCACGGCTGTGTCCAGTTCCCAAAACCTGCTCCCTGCCGGCCCTGTGTGCTGGCTTTGAGGCCTACAGTGTGACTCGTTGGTGTCTCAGGTGCCGCGAGTCGGGGTGTTCCCGCTCCACTCCAACCCGGTGGGGCTGGCCCCTGCACCCGCGCAACCCCAGCCCGGAGCCGGAGCCGGAGCCGGAGCCGGGGGCCCTCACCCCGGTTCAGGTCTCTTTGCTTTAGATTCCTTTAAACTCACTCCGGAACCACCGACCTTCAGAAACGCCTGATTAGTGCGGAGGTTGAGGAGAAGCGAGAATTTTAAGGAAAACTTCAGAAAAGTGGGGTCCTCGCAGGAGCCCAGTCCCGGTCAGGAGCTGAGGACCCCAGCCTGGCGCCCGCTGGCCCCGCTCTCCTCTTTCCCCCTCGGCCGAGTCACGATTCCGCAGAGCGCGGCCGGGCTAGGCTGGGCTGGGCTGGACCCTTTAAACCCGACCCGTGACCTTCAGAAGGTGAGCGACGCCCGCACGGCCGGCGCCCCGCGCCCCTGGCCACCGCGCTGGCCGTCCTTCTCCGCGGCCGCCCGCCGCCTCCAGCCGAAGCCCCTCGACCCCGCTCCGCTCCTGAGTCGAAAACCGGCGAGACCGAGCGCACCAAGACGTGGTAGAGAGAGGGGCCGCGTGGACGCCGCTCCCAGAACCCGCCCGCGCCCCGAGTCCTGCCGCGGAGAGCGGAGGCCTCGCCCCTCCCGTGGCCGCGCTGCGATGCTGGCCCCGAGGATCCCGGCGGGTCGTCTGGGCCTCGCGGTGGGCGGAGGGCGAAGCCTCCGCCCCTGGGCCCTGGTCTACCCGAGGGGGCCGGATCGCTCGCTCTGCCGGTGGGGAATGACCCCGAATCAGTAGCGCAAAGACCCGAGATCAGGCTGGCCCTGATGCGCCCGCTCGAGGCCGTTTGCGAGGCGCTGCACACCGCGCTGGAAGGAAACTCGAGGGCAGCGGGGTGTGTCCCCGAATTGCCTCACGGACCCTTAGGGAAGAGAGAGTCACCCCACTCCCGCACAGGACCCGCGACTCTGCTCCTGGTCTGTGGAGAAGCAGGCGAACACGCGAGGGGAGGAAGGAGCGAGGGGGGACGGGGGTGGCTAAGGGGTGTGGGGGGAGTGGGGGAGGGAGTTGGGGGAAGCGGGGAGAGGGGCGGGGGAGGGGGCGGGAGGGCGGAGGTGGGGGGAGCAGGGGGACGGGGGACGGGGGGCCAGCCCCCGGGCTGCAGGGCTCTGCCCCAGCGCCCAGCTGCTGCGAGCCTACCCAGGCAGTCACACGCGTCCAGGCGCAGCGCCCTGTGGGCAGCCCCAGTCCCAGGCCCAGCCAGGTTGAACAGGGCCCTCCGAGTGGACTAAGGAAGGCAGGGGAGACCCGACCCTGAGACCCCGCCGCAGCCTGGACGCGACTCTGTGCCCGGCCTCAGAGCGAGGAAGGAAGGAAGGAAGACGCCCTCGCAGCCGCCCCAAGGGGAAGGAGGGCCCCCGCCGGCCGGCCGCCTCCGCCTCTGTCTGCGCACCCGGGCGGGCGGGGAGCCCCTCGCTGCAGCCCAGGAGCTTCGCCCGTCGTGGCCCGCCTCCTGGGGCCGCTGCCCCTGCCGGCGTCTGGTCCGGCTCCGCGGCTGTCCGTCGACCTTCGTCCGGGGCTGCGGCGGCATCGGCCACCCCTGGCTGCTGCCTCTCGGGGCCTCGCGGGCGGCCGGCGCCTCTGGGGCTCTGGACACCGCACGCAGCCCCGGGAGCGAGCTGCAAAGGCCAAAGCTGTTTCCTGTTTGCTGGATAAACTCGCGTCGTCCCCAGCACCGGCGGCTTGTACTCCGCGCTGGGCTAGGGGCCTGCGGACAGCGCTTGTCCCCCGTGGGCTCGCCGCGTCAGCCACACGGGCCCGCCAGCCCTGCCCCTGTGCACCTCCCGGCCGTCGCGGGGTCACCTGCGTGCTCGGCCGCTGGGCTCATCTCTGATGACAGCCCAGGCGCTCAGACCAGACTGGAGCCAGCACCTGGGGCGTCTGCCCACGAGGAGCGTGGCCCCGCTGCCGAGACCTGCAAGCGGCGCGGCCCAGCCATCTGCGGAAGGCGCCAAAGCTGGTCAGCCCCACCCTGGGCGCCCAGTCCTGCTGGGGAGCTTGTGCCAAGGTCGGGGGGACAGAGCTCGAGGCCGCTTTCCTGGGAGCCTTGAGAGGGCAGTGCCCGGCGAGGCCTGGAGGTCAGGCCGGGTGGACATGGTGGACTTTGATGCACAGCTGTGGCTGTGCAAGCGGCCGGTCTGCGGACACGCGGAGGTGACCGTGGAAGCCTGGGAAAAGCTGCAGGGCCCACTTCCCGCCGGCGGGCCCTTCGTGAGGGGCTGTCCTGGGCAGAGCTGGGGCTTACTGGATACGCCAGACCAAACGGCTTTGGCTTTGACTCTGCATGACGTGTCACAAAAAATTTTAAACAAAATTAAAAAGAAAATAAACTCACAAGGCTGGAAATAAAACGAAAGGATAACCCAGCTGCTGGCATAGCCAGGATTGTTGTTTTTCAATTATGTGACAAGAATGTCACTGCACAGAATACGAGCGAATGAGACATACTTGGTGCAAATATTAAAATAGAAACTATCACCTGAAAAATCAAAATAAAGAAGACTCAAATGGAAGTTCAAGAACCAAAAAATATAATGGAGATAAAGATATTTGAAAACAGAGTGTCTGAAAATTTCACAGGTTTCAGGTCCCAAACAGCATAGGACCGGAAGAAGCTCTCGGCCCAGGGAGGCCCAGAGACACCCAGAGGCGCACACGCGGGCGCGGCGGCCGAGCACATCCTTGCGGCCGTCTCTGAGGGGAGCCACCCGGCCCAGAAATGTCTGAAAGTAAATCTAATTTCTGGCGCTCCTTTGGTTTTTTTGTTTTGTTTTAGTTTTAAAGATTTTATTTATTTAGGCATACAGTGCTGGGGTGGAGGCCAGAGGTGCAGGGGTGAGAGAGACGGGGGTGGGGGGGTGGGCAGAGCAGGCAGATGGACTGAAACGCACTGCCGAGGGGGCAGCGGGAGGCAGGAGAGTCTGCTGCGCCCTGGGGGTCCCTCCCTGGCCTGACCGAACTCAACAAACATTTGCATCTACAGACAGAGCTGGGATTGTTGGTAAGTGCAGATCAGCTGTCCTATCACATGATTCTGTCTACGCCGTGTGTGTCTAATCTACACAGTCCCCCTCTACGCACCCACGCGCACGCACACACACATGCACATGCGCACACACATGCACGCACACAGGCACACACGTGCACACACACACACCCCACTTGGTGGGGAGCAAAGAGCACGAACGTTAATGGTATCAGGGGAAAGGTTTTCAGTATCAGAAAATGATGTTCTTGTGTTTAGATAGTTTAAATCTCTGTGTCTGACCAAGACTGTTTCCGCAGAACAATGCCTTAGCAGCAAGACTGCTGCAGACCACGAACACTGCGACCTCATGGCCCGAAGCGGGCGTGTGATGCATGGAAACACCAACGGTGACCCCCGGAAGTGGCCCTCCCCTCCGCCCGGGGGCTGCTCCGTTCCCCTGGTGGTTTCCTTCCAACTCAAAGTGGAGAGGCAGAGACTTGTTGCCACGACGGTTTCATCTCAGTCGCTCCTGAGGCTGAAATCTCTGCAGAGGCCTGGCTCTCCCCGTCCTGTGGTGAGGGCCTGCTCGCTCCCTGCCCACTGTCTCCTCGCACGTGCGTGTGCCCTGTGTAGCTAATCGATCCATCACACTCTCGGCCTTTGCTGTAAGCTGCCCCGATGCTCTTAAGAAGCAGACAGCACGTGAAGAGTAAACCGGTGAGAACAAATATGCTTCAGTCAGTACTTCTTGGAAACCCCTCTCGGTGGGGCCGCCGTGGACGAGGAGACCACAGGGGACCCAGCAGGGCACACCCCCCAGAAGCCCACCGCCCAGAGCGAGACCCACAGGTGCCACCACACCAGGGGCGGACGGAGGACGGTCACAGAGGAGACGTGGCCTCGCGGTGCTCCCGGGAGCACAGGACACCGCCCCGCGAGGATGAGGCGAGGCTTGGGGGTAAGGTGGCGGCTAATCTTTGCGCGGAGGATGAACAAAACCCCGCTCTGCGGACCCAAGACAAGGACACTGAGCACGGCGTGTGCACATGGATGTCGCGGCCGGAGAAAATTCCATGCGGCTGCGGTGAAAAGGGAGAATTATGGAAATTGAGCTGTAGTTTTCCACCCAACTCTGCGCTTTGACCCCTGAAGGACGGGACAGGCCCTGGAGCCCACCGAGCCCCAAGCACCAGGCGCCTCCCGCCTCCGAGAGGGACGCGCTGAGGTGGAGCAGGGAGCGCGCTGCCCGTGGGGGTGCGGCTGGGGGCGGAGTGTCCCCCGCAAGCCTTGGGGGGGCTGTAAGACAGCCCGGGGCAGTGGGGGGGCCAGAAGCGGGACCAGCTTGTGTGCCCAGGAGGCGACGGGCTGATGGGACAGGGCAGGCGCTGGAGGTGACACCCTCAGCCTGGCAGGGACCAGGGACTGGCAGGAGGGCGCCCTGGCTCCGGGGACGGGTGCAGGGCTGGGGAGGAGGAAGCAACTCGCGCGGTGCGGGGCAGGGGTCTGTCGGTGGGGACCGGAGACCCGAGGAGGGACCCGTACTTCCCGGCGCTCTCACAGGCAACCTGCTCAGGTGACAGGACGTCCTGAAGCCCGAAGGGACGTGTGAGTGGGAGGGCAGGGGCTGGGGACACACTGGGGCCGTGAGGAGAGTGAGGGGCTGCCACAGAGCTGCTCAGCCTGAAGCGGGTTCTCCGTATTCCCAAGCACCTTCCTCCGCGAGGCGCGCGCAAGGCTGAGCGGAGCGGCTGGAAGAGGCAGAGCACCCCGGGCCAGACTGGCCTGTCGTCCCTGGGAGGGGACAACGTGGCTCGCAACGTCGTCCCACCCTGCTGAAGACCCGGGGCGCGTCGTGCACACACATTCTCTCTCTCAAAGCTTTATTTGTGCAGGGGCCTCCCTGGCGGCAGCGGGTTGAGCCCGCACTGTGAAGCATCCGCAGCAGCACAGCAGCGCGAGTTCGATTCCTGGCCAGGGAGGGACCCACAGGGCGCAGCAGACCTCTCCTGCCTCCCGCTGCTCCCTCGGCACTGTGTTTCTGTATCTGACTGTTCTGCTCCCCACTCTGTCTCTGGGGAGTTCTCTCACCTCCCGCGACTCTGGCTGTACCCCAGCTCTTGCGTGCATAAATAAATCGTTAAAAAATTATTTATGATACAAGAACTGGGGTACAGACCAGAGGTGTGGGGGGTGAGGGGACGCACCAGACAGTGGGGAGTAGAACAGCAGCTCGACTGCAGTGGGGCCTGTGGCTCAGGGGGCTCCGGACAGCTTGAGGGGGGCTCCAGGCAGTGGGGAGGGGTCTCCGGGCAGCTGGGGAGGCTCTGGGCAGCTTGAGTGGGGCTCCAGGCAGTGGGGGGGGCCTCTGGGCAACTCTGGGCAGCACAAGGACACTCCGGCACCCCTACTTACATGAGTGCCTGCAGGAGGCGGTCTCGGCACCCCCAGACCCCAAACCACGCTGCTCAGGCCCTCACATAAACAGCGTCGCATCTGCAGGTGGCCTACAGCCTCCCGCGGACTTCAGCTCTCCTCTGGGGTACTCACGACGCGCAGGACCACGCTGTGCTACGCAGGGGACAAGGATGAGACCCTGAAAAGGTCGCACTCCCCAGCGCAGCAGGTACACTACGAGCCGAGACTGGGGGCCCTAGGGACCCCACCCCATCTACACTAGTCTCCGTTGGCCCTCCCCGCCCCGATCCCCACTCCCTACCTCCCACCCCCCACCCCCACCTCCACCTCCCAAACCCACTCTCCGCAGCCTCTCTGGACTTGAGGGGTGCCAGCCCCTGAATCACAGCAGCGGCAAAGGCTCAGCAGAAGGGCCCCGCCTTTCTGTCGGCGGGGAGACCCCCAGGAAAGGCCTGGCCACAGACAGCCTCGTCTTAAGCCCTGCTGTTAAGTTAATTAATATTAATTGATTTATGGGGTTAACAAATTGAAACATTTTTATTGTGGTAAAAAACACAAACTTAAAATTCGCCGTAGTGACCATTTCAACAGTAGAGTTTGGCAATGTTTTATTTCACTGATTTTCACTTTTTTATATCCAAACGAGCCCGTTTATTATACAAGAAAGGTTGAAGGAGGGGCCTCCCTGGTGGCACAGGGGCAACGAAGCTATCAGCAGCCGCTGCAGCCTGAGTTCGATCCCGGCCAGGGGGGTACCCCCAGGGAGCAGCAGACCTCTCCTGCCTCCCTCTGCTCCCTCAGCAGTGTGCTTCAGGGGATCTGCCTGTTCTGCTCCCCACTGTCTCTGGGGAGTCCTCTCACCCCGCCTCTGGCCTGCACCCAGCTCTTCCAGGGCCGCAGAAGCTGTGTCTTTCCCTCTGACCCTGCCCTAAAGCCCTCCACTCCTCTCTGTCCGCCCGGCCTAACCTCCAGGCTGCGGGCTGCGAGGGTCCTGGCGGGGGCCCGGGCCAGAGAAGCGGCCACTAGAGGCTCCTGCCCCTCCCCCTCCCTTGGCCTGAGCTCGGCTAGTGGTCTGCGCTTCGCGTCGTCCGGCGTCTGCCGCGAACCTCCGGGTATCTTCGGGCCTCCCACCCCGCTCCGCAGGGTCAGCGGGTGGGCAGCTGCGCCCTGCCCATCAGGACGCCTTCCCAGCGCGGCAGGAGGCGGTGCCCCGGCTCCCCCCTCGCCCGCTGTCCTGGCCTGCGCGTCCTCTAAGTGCGCCCCACTGGGACAGCGTTGGGAGGCACTGCTCTGGGGAGCCACCTGATCCCAGCATCGCAGCAAGCCCCGCCAGCAGCCCGGCCGGCTGCCCCGCAAGGGTGTCGGTGCCGCGCACCCCGCACACCCGGTGCCCGGGCCAGGCTGGGCTTGTCCTGGGAGGCGCAGCCAGGCCGCGGAAGGCCTGGCTCTGGCAGAGCCGCTGCCAGCTTCTCGGACGCGCACTGGGCGCGCGGCCCCAGGCCCCGCATGGGGGTCTCGAGGGTGCGGCACGGGCCACGGCTGCCCCTTTCCGGCCCCACACGCCTGTATTCCCACCCCGGCGCTGCGCTGCAGTTTCTGCTCTCCGAAAGGTCCCGGGGCAGGCGGACCCCAGGCGGACCGCTGCACACGCCGCGTCCCAGGGTGGCCCCGCCACTGGCCCCGAAGTCTCGCGAGCAGCTCTGGGCGGGCGGGCCGACTGGCCGCCGGGGGGAACGGACGTCGACGGAGGCCCAGCCGCAGACCCGGCTCGGCGAGGCTGCCCCGTCTTCCAGGACCGAGTTTTAGACTTTCCTGCCCGCAGGATGCGCTCTGTTCCATGCAGGCCGCCTCGGAGCCGTCCTCTTTGGCTTTGGGGGTACAGTGGCAGAGAATGAGCGTCCCAGGGTCCCCCTTGAAAAAGCCGTCTCCCAGGCCAGTCACTGCCCGCCCACTCCCAGGCATGGGGTGAAACCACGCGCACTTCAGCAGTTCGCGCGTCCAGCTCATCCCTCCTGGTGCCGCGCGCGGGGCGGTCCAGACGTTTCCTGCTAGAAGCGCTCGAGGGGCGGAGCTGGCTGCCGGTGACTAACACGCCGGGGGGACAGACTGGCCAGCGCCCGCAGGGCCCCTGCCTCAGCGGCCGTGGGGTGCGCAGCCCAAGCGTTCTCCTTGAATGCACGCTGCCAACCCACGCGGGGTCGGGGAAACAGAGCCCCTCAGAGCACACAGAGCAGAAGCTACACCCCATGTCTCCTTCGTCTCTCCCACTCAAGTGGCGACTGGGCCAGGTCCGGGGCAGCGGGGGAGTCGTGCGCCTCAGCGCCGCGCTGACGGGACAGCCGTGGGGACCTGCCGCCACGCTGAGTCCTGACGTTCCCCTCTGGCTTGAAGCACCTCACTGGGCATGGCCCCCCACGGACTTGGGGTGCCTGCCTGGAGCTTGGACTTAGCGCCCGCCCCCACCTGCTGGGGCACAGCCGAGCTGCTGGATTGTTGGCGTGGGTGTTCCTCCGGGGCATCCCCACCACGCCACCAAGTCTGACATCTTCCCATCACCCAGAGTCTTATTCTAGAAGTCCAGAGAAACTCACATTGCCAGCGTTTTCCAGGCCCTTCGCCTTGGTGAGAAGACAGGAGAACGCTCAGGCACTGGCACGCCTCTGTGAGCAGAGCAGCCCCTGCACCGGCAACGGCACCGGCCCCTGCCCCTGCCCCTGCACCTGCACCGGCACCTGCCCCTGCCCCTGCACCGGCACCTGCACCGGCACCTGCCCCTGCCCCTGCACCGGCACCTGCCCCTGCACCTGCACCGGCACCACGGGGTCTTGCCTCTGGCTGGAGTCTCCTCAATGCCGTGACAACACCAGGCTCCATGTCAGGGTTCAGGTGCAGCCAAAGTACCTGGTTCCTTCTCAGCCTTGACGGAAGTTCAGCGATTGGGACGTTTCATTAGTAGCAGCTTGAATCGTTCTGCAATAGATTCTTGCAAGAGTCGATTCACCTGCTAGTAATTCTCTTCGTATTGCTCTTCGTCCCTCCACTCACCGAACAGAAATTTCACCCTAAGTAAATATGATTGTCTGAATTATGTTGCTGGCTTGGAAACCAGCTCCTCATTTTACAGGAGGAAACTCGTCCCAGCCCGTTTCACTTGCTACGGCGAGAGGCTGGTCCAGCGTCTGAAGAGTCACAGGCGCCCGCAGGACCACGGAGCAGTGCCGGCGGGCGGCCGCTGACCAGACAGGGTGGTCTGCAGCGAGGCAGCCGCTCAGCGGGCAGCTACGGCCGCTACGGGCATGCACGCTGCCGGCCGCCTGTCGGGCATTTTCACTTCTGAAGAGGCTCAGCTTTGTGGGGAGCTCCGGAGCCTCGTCTCTGGCCTCTGTCAGTGATAGGGGGACAGTGATACCCCCGCGGGTCAGGCCCGGGGCTTTGGGCTGCCGGGGCACCCCCAGGGCGAGTGGGTGGGGCTGCTGCCGAGGGAACGGTTCTGGTGAACGGTCAGAAGGCACAGGGACAGAGGAAATGGCGGCGCAAGGGGCCACTAAGAGGCCAGGAGGAGGCCTCGGGAGCGGACATGCTCCCGGCAGCCAGTCGCCCCACTCAGGAAGTGGAGGGTGCGGGCGAGCTCGGCCTGCCCACGTCTTCCTCCGCGCCCCGGCCAGGTGCTGACCGGCATGGGCCCAAGCTCAGGAGGCCTGGGGTGCCACCCCGCGGGGATAGACGTCAGCCGAGGCTTGCTCGCCTCAGGGCGCGGCCTCGCCCTCCAGTCAGGCGTGCGAGAGCCCCAGACTGCCCAGTCCCCCACGCTCTCTTAACAGCTGTTAGTGGGCGCGACAGACATCGAAAATGTGTGTTCTGTACTCTGGGGCCTTACTCCCGCAGGGCACCAGCAGCTGGGGCAGCACCGGGCCCCCCCAGCCGGCCGGCCACGTGGGCTGGGGCAGACCCAGCCGCCTTCTCCCCACGACCGCTTTGGGGTCACGTCCTGGCGGTGGCTGCACGCCACGGGATGGGCCGTGGAGTGTGTCTGGGGGCCCAGCTCAGGGGCTGCGCTTTAGGAAGATGCATCTTTGAACCTGGGCGCTGAGCGCTCCCCCCGCGGAGGCTCCCAGGAGGGGCAGTGGGCCCTGTGGGCTGCCGCGCCCCACCCGCTTCTCCGCCGCCGGCGCCCACTGGTCAGCGCTGCGGGGAAGCCCGTGTGGCACCAGGGCAGCGTGGGAGTCGAGGCCCCTCACGACAGAGCCGCTTCAAGCCAGTCAGCTTTATGCGGACGCCACTGGCGACGTGTAAACACACGCTCTGAACAGTGCCTATAAAAGGTCTCCCTTTGGGGGCCTCCCTGGTGGCGCGCGGCGGGCTGGGCGCCGCACTGTGGGGCTTCTGCAGCCGCTGCAGCGCGAGTTCGATCCCCGGCCAGGGAGGGACCCGCAGGGCGCAGCAGACCCTCCTGCCTCCCGCTGCTCCCCTCAGCGGTGTCTCAGGTGATCTGCCTGTTCTGCTCCCCACTGTCTCTGGGGAGTCCTCTCACCCCCCTCCCCTGCACCTCTCACCTGTACCCCGGCTCTTGTATGCATAAAAACAATCTTTAAAAATTAAGAAATAAAAGGTCTCCATTTCAGATGCTATTAAGGAATCTGTGGCAAAGCCAACACCACCTCATGCACTACTGAGGTCTGAGAACTACGTCTCCTCTGGAGGGTCAGGATCGGGCAGAACACCTCTCCGTCCTCGAACCTCACTTGGTCACGAGCCCTTTTATTTAAACCCACCGTCTGCTCTCTGTGCTGCCTGGAAAACCTCAGCTGTGTCCCTACTTCGTGAAGAGCTGGACACGTTGCTGCGTGGACAGGGAGCGTCCATCACCCAGCACCGGCGGACTCTGCTCCCCGCGGGGGACACCCCACTCCAAGGGCACTGCTTTCTGGAACAGGCCCTCCGCCACCACGTACGCGACTTCACCAGCTTCTCAGCGAAACTTGGACTCGTTTTGCCAAGTAACAGGGCAGCGCAAAGTACAGCTCGCCGGCGGCAGCAGGAAGGGCTGGCGGTTCCAGGCTTGCTGCCGTCACGCAGCCTGCATTAAGGCGGGGCTCGCAGCTCCACCTTCTAAAGATGGCGCTTCACGACTTGAAGGTGGCACGACGTGAGGGCAGAGCCGCCCTGACAGGGTGAGGCGAGACTGCACTCCAGGCCAGGGAACAGCAGCGACACCACACTCCCATCAGGTGCGGCAGGGCACGACTCGCGCACCAGCAGCTCGACAGACGGCCTCCGGCGACAGGCGTGCGCTGCGCGGCGGCCGGCACACCCCGCCGGCTACCTGAGGACGCACAGCCCAGCACAAGACCAAGAGCCGCCTGCCCGCGCGCCGGCCCGCCTGCCGTGGCCGAGTCCGCTGCCACCGCGCATGACGCACCGCTCCGCGGGCTGCCAGACGCGGGCGCCGCGGGCAGTGGAGACCGCGGGCCGGCTGGGCTGCGGGCTGGTCAACCGCCCGTGCATGTGGTCGTTCCTACGGCCCCAGCGCTACAGCTTTATAGTAAACGAGACGTTGCCTGCAGATATAAAGCTGCACGCCGAGAACTTACAACCCAGGACAACTATTTCACAGGAAAGGAAATTACCAGCATCTGTGAAATAAAAAGCGCACCTGAGGGATTCACGAACAGGTCGATTTACCGAGGTGGCCGCCGAGCAAAGCGCGGAGACACCGACGGGAGTGACAGCGCCCTGCAGGCCAGCGCCTCCGAGAGCCGGCCTCCAGACATGGGCTAAGCGCCCTCGCCCGCCCGCACGAAGGCCGTATCCGGGCCGTATGGGAGGTGCAGAGGATGAGCAGCTGAGGCAAGGCCAGCCCGCTGGCTGGTGGCCCGAGGCTCGTGGCGAGCGAGTTGGGCCCTGGCGTCCTGGGGTTGCCTGCCCTGGGGATCTGATGAGGGCCCCACCTGTCTGAGGCCCTCGCAGGAGCTGCCTGCCGGCTGCCGGCCCAGCGCTCGGCTAAGGAGACGTCTGACTAAAGCACAGTGTGAATCGAGGCAGAACATCCTCCGATTTTTCTGCTCTATCATAAAGCCATAAAGGCCCCCCTTAAAGAAATGGCTCTGCAAAGCACCAAACTGTTTCTCAGGTGTATTGTGACCACGCATCTCACCACTCTGTGCTGTGAGCAGACAGTGATTATTCCGGAGAAGGAAAGATCAAGTGTGGAATTAGTAATGCAGATGCCTGAGGCGAGGGCAGGACTAGGAGGAGAGGTGTCCCAGGCCACCAGCTCCCTGCCCACGCGGGGCAGGGGCCTGGGGAGGCCGGCCGAGCGAGTGGCGGCCACAGCGATGTGCGGCTTCAGCCGACCGACACACGAGGCAAGCCACACCATGCTGCCCGCGGTCACGGCCCTCAGGTTAGCCCAGTAACTCAAGACCTGAGCATTCTTTTGTATTTATTTGTTTATTTTAATGAAACACGTAAAGGTTAATAAACAAAGTCCAGAGTTAGTAGGTTGGTAATATAACATTTATTAAAATAATGCTATGGGTTAATAGAAACAGCAAAGAACCAAAGAATTAAAATGCAAGCTATGTAAAATCCCAACTAAAACCCAAAAGTGTCTAATGTATTCATTCATTAGCTAACTAAAAGCCCAAGAAAGACAAGACTCCCAATATAATAAAGTACTGCAAAACAATTGGCAATATTCAGTTATCAAAATTGTGAATTTTGCATTTTGTATCCTTTTCTCAATCAAGAAAAAAATTCTTTTTGAATGTTATATAACATACATATAAAACAAGATAGAAAAATACATTATAAACTTGTAACAATGGCTGTAAATACATTATCTTACATGTTTCTCATAGGCAATAGGTTGGTTATGGTACATACACAGCATGAGACTACTAAGATAACGAAGAATAGACAAAATACACGTCAGCTGTACGGGAACATACAAGCGACACTCCCATCTACCCACACTAAAAATTTCATAATACTGTCAGAAAAAAAGTCTTAAAAACTACGTATTTTAATAAGAAATAAATTCAATAAAGAATAATACTGAGAACCAAGGCATTCAGAAATTTCAAAAGTCATGCTATTTTTGTCAGTTGATCCAAAATTTTGTCAACTAAGTTTTCAAAAGTTTGTTCAGAGCCAGCATTACTCATAAATGTCACACATTTATTCCATACAGTTACTTTCTTCCCCAAAAAAGACCTTTGATAAACATCTAAAATGTCCAGGTATAGCATAGTTGAGATGAAACTGGATCAAATACTGGTATTATTTTTAGACTACTATCACCTCAAGTGTCTGAGTGTCGCAAATTTATTCAACCAACCAAACAAAATAAAAATCAAAATGGCACAGCGTATACTGTCAATAAATCAAAACAACTGTGTGTGACAGACAGACAAAGCAGTGGCACAGCAAACCGAAGCTAGCCGAGGATAAACAATGAGTGTCTATTGCATAGTAAATAAACTGAAAACGGTTGCCGAGTGAGACAAGATGGCGGAGACCCGCGCGGGGCCCCGAGCTCACTGCTGACCTGTGACCGTGAAGCTGCGAGGGTGGGGGGACGAGCTGATGAGCCGGGCCACTGCCCGTGATTTGCCACGTCTGGTACTGAGCCGCTGACTACTACTCGCTCACGTGTTCGGAAGCAGACTGCACAAACTGCCTCAACTACAGAGCTAAGTGAACCTCAGGAGATGCTGGAAGCTTCCGAGCACATGTAGTTGAGTGTTTCTATGCACAACAATGCTAGTTGTTCACATTCTGTTAACGTTAAAAAGAGAAAGGTATGTGGGATGGCTTAGGCTACTAAAACCTGCGAAGAGATGAACGCCCAAGTCATCCGGCGTGATGAAAGCAGTCTGATTAATCTGGGTCACTTAAGCACACTGTCTTCCGGCACGAAGCCCACAGGTGTGACAGATGCCGTATCATCTCCAATTAGTAAGAAACATCCAACACACACACCCAAGCCCTCCCCTTCTCTGAATAAATTAAAACTCTAATTCTGTCTGTGAACTGATGCTCAGATCACACAAAATCTTTATCTTAGGATCTTTTGGGCTAACATTAAACATTACGATAACCAGAGCACTCAATTACGACTTTAAAAGAATGACGTTTAAAAACTTGTCAGGCATTAGAAAAATTATCAATTTTTTTTTTCACAGTATCAGATTTGGCAAATTTGCATCCAGGTGATGTGGCTAAAAATCACACGATTCAACCATCAACTCATTTCTCTCCCCTCCTATCTTCTTTCACATACTGGGCGACTGAGTGACATGCACTGACTTGTGTTCCGAGGGAGGAGCTGATCTTACGAGACACTTGACTAAATGACCATGAAGGAAAATAAGGCACTTTCTTTTCTTTAGACTTATTCCAATACTTAAAAAATAAAAAAGAAAGACAAAAAGGCTCTTTTGGTCTTTTGTTTCTTGACAACCACCAGAAAAAATCATTTAATGAAATAAAGGGTTTCTTTGTTCTTTTTCTTTTTTTTTTATAACACTTGAAAGTATAAAATGCTACATTTCCAAAAATATATATATTTGTTCTGCACCAGCACCCTTGTATAGTAAAAGTATCTACTTTGTTCGTGTGTTCAATGCACTACACTTTATCTACAAGTTCATTACATGTGTACAGCAAATAGGCAAGCATGGCTTTTACATCCTTAATGATTTTTTCTATACAGGGAGGTTTAAAAAAAATATTTGAACAGTTTGCCCAGTAATGTGACACATAATGCATGTACCTTGTTCTCGCATATTTTTGAAGGAGGTGTAAAATAAAGGTTCGGAAATTTTCACTCAGATATTTATCTTTTTGAAAATAGTGTTGCAGGTCTGTCCTTTATATTACTTTTCAAAATTCCTTGTCAGCTCTTCTCTCACGGCAGTCTTCTAACACTTCAGATTTTGGCAGCGATTAGAGAAGGCTGCGACCCCTGCCCTTTGAGGGCACGCAGTGACTGCGGAGCAGTCAGATTTTGAATACTTTTGGAGCTCCCTTCACCAATGGCACCTGACCGAAGGTTCATGCATGATGCATCACCACACAGTACATTCAGAGAGCCGCGACTCGCTACGGGAGAAAGGGGTGCTGGGGCCCCGCACAGTGACCGCCGGTCACCGAGCGGTTACGGGCTCTACCTCCCCTTCCGAGGTGAGGCCTTCTTACCGTTCGCTTAGAGTGGGACAGTGAAGATGATCAGTGCTGTGGGATGAATCGGGCCTTATTGCTTTGCTACTATTCAGTGCAGGTTCTAGAACCACTTTCACCCAAACAGAAAAAACAACAACGAAAGCTGAGTTGGAGGACAACGATTTCTTTGTCTTTTGTTTGGTTAGATGGTAAGACGAACGGACAAGTGCCTCAGCTCGCTGCACTGACGACAGGCAAGCAAAGGCGATTACCAGTTAACTGATCAGCAGGCAGGCATGGTCAGGTCATCATTGGGTGAAGAGTTCAGAGGTCAGAAGGTCATAGGTTAGTTGCCGGTGGCGGCTGGGTGGTTAGGAACAAAAAAACAAAACAAAAAAAAAAAAAGAAAAGAAAAGATAGAGAAGAGATTAGTCTCAGCTAGTGACGGCTTAATGACAACATGAAAACTAATCACAACTAATAAAAAAAGCATGTTTAATTCTGACAAACTGATCGACACCATCTACAGAATACAATAAAAATCATGACAGTTTTATATCATGATTTGAACAAATGAAGGAGAGCCCACGCCCACAAAAAAAAAAAACAAAAACAAAAACAAAAAACTGGTTAACGGGAAAATAGAAATAAAATACAACTAACAACTAATAGTTAGTAGCAGTCAATGAAGGAAATTGGAAAACAACACGATGAATAGGTCCGGTATACAGAATTCTTAACAGTCAGTGCAGTTACCAGTATCTGACTGCTATTAAGCATTAGTATTCTCTCAGATGCAAGCATTAAAGCAACTATTAATGATGGATGTGATTATTAATAATTGATGATTAACAGAAATGGAGCTAAAGAAATTTGGTTTTCTACGAACAATTTGGTTCAACATAAACTCTGGGCCAAACAAGGTTTCTTTTGTTCAATAAATGTTTATTGCTTTTTCAATTATTCTATTTACAGACAACATGGAGTTTCCGGGCCTCATGGTACAAAGCGACACTAAACTGTAACTAGCGCGTGGGCAGCATCGTGGGGCCGGAAGGGGCGGGCCTCCGCGCTCGCCCGCGCTCCCCAGTCGGAAATACTACTGTACACGTATAGAACACTTATAAAATGCACTTGCATGTAAACACTGTAAAATCCTGCCATTTAAAACTCTATACTCAAAAAGCTCTAAGTACATCAAAAAATAGAAGAAATTTCTAATTGATACCAATAAGGCATTTTAAAACTACACACAGCTTTCTTTATTCAATTTCAAAGCTAATACTCTGCAAATACAATAAAATCTGACATTTCATATACATTCCTGCCTTATATTTTTATATTTTTAAAGAAGCCACCTGTAAATACTATTTTCTTTTGAAAAATAACAAACAGAACAAAAAAATTTTAAAAAATTACAGTAAAACATAAAGTAGTTCTCAAGTGGAAAAGTTATCATCCCCAAGTTGTCCCTTCCTTAATCAACCTCTGTCATATTCTGCTTCACCAAACTTGGTCCACTTAACAGTAGTATGATTTTTAAGACTTATTCAACAGCTTAATTACTTCTACTATATTCTGAGGTTTGCTAGAATTTTCTGCACTGGTGCCACTGTGACTGAGGCAGAGGAGGTGTGAATGAGAAGATATTCAGTGCAAAGGTAGGTTCTGTGCCACTTCAGAAACCAAACGCAGGAGGTGTGATGCTCAGAGTTTAAATCAGCTACAGGGTGGGCTGGTTTATTGTCATGTGACAAAAATGCTTTCTCTAGTCTATCATTTTTTAAGGATCATTTATAAATACTATAAAAATATTGTATCTTCATGGGACCAAATCTTCCCTGAATTTCTTTAAAATAACTGAAATTTTATTTAAGACAAAAATTGTTATCCCAAAATCAAAGAAAATAAATATTTAACACAATGTAGTCATATCATTTCATAGGTATTCCAGAAATACAGAATCTTAAAGCATTTCTGATATTACTTAATATTTTGATTAAAATTGTATTAGGATTCTTATGCAAATTATGCGAATGATGGCTTTTGTGAAATCATTATTCAGAAGAACCTGGAAGGCCTTGCGTGTGGACTACAGAAACAAAGCGAGCTACATTTGCACACCCCAGCACACCGACACCCTCTGCCAAGTCCTGGCCTACACAGCACCCGCAGGTGTAGCGCCCGTGCAAAATCACTTATCGTTCATGTAACTAAAACGTCAGCTGGTCTTTTAAAGGTTTCAAATTCAGTTTTGAAATATGTGTAGAGGTGGGTTTGTTTTTAGTAAAGAACTAGGTATCTGCCAACCATGCAGCATCTAAACGCTTACACTGACTCACATGGTTGTATGTCCAAGGGCAGAATTTCCTTGCATTAAATGAATGCTTATACTAATCTTTCCTTCAAGAGATTTTTTAAAATAATAAAATAAAACCTCAAAAATAGAGAAAACAGTAGTATCATAAAATAATTTAAGTGAAGGACTTCAGACATCTCCCTCAGACCCAATGGGCGCGTACAGTGACAGTGACAGCAGTATACGAGTATTGTGTTAAAAAAAAAAAAAAAAAAAAAAAGAGGACTTCGGTTTATTGACACTGTGTTTTGAGTAAAAACAGTGACAGGACTAATCAAAACACATATAACTACAGAAGAGTCATGCACGGAATGTGTCGTCATTTCCACAGTCAAATCTTCCTATCCTAACTATCTCAAGGCACTGGAGTATTGAGTAGGCCAATAATAATTTTTGTTAAAACAAAACTAGGAGAATTTGCCTCAAAGGAGCCTACAGGGAAAGGCAACAAGAGAAAACTACTTTGAAAGTTCCCTTTAAAGTGTTAGACATGACCTACGGGGGAAGGCTTCGAATCATTCATGGAATTATCCGGCTCCGTTAAGCCTCGAGCGGCTCTGCAGGAACGCGCTCTCCTCGCAAGCGGACTCCTCTGACGGGACAGGCGGCTCAGCAAGCAGCGCCCGGCAGGAGCCGCTCCCACAGAGGACCGAGGTGGGGCCTGCTCATCCTGCTGAACAATCACTCTAAGTAGCGTGTGTGTCAGGTGGGCGTCTTCAGGGCTCTTTAATTACGGGTGGCGTTAAGGAAACGCCAGACGTCTTGGAAAGGGAGCTGCTCTCACGTGCACAGCAACCACAGGGGCAGGCGGGTCTCTCCAAAGTCCGTCGGAGATGCAGGACTGGAGTATAAATCCACCACTCTCCCCCACTAATTTCTAGAGACTTTGATCAACTTAATACGCAGATAATACACGTGCCGTGATAGCAGCTTATAAAAAAACCCTTTCCACTTTTGCTTCAACTCCTACCTTATGATGGAAATTTCAGAAAACAATTCAGTGTCAATAAACCGAAAATATCACTCAATAAACATAAATAATTTATAAAAGGGTCCAAGAGCATATATAGGACACAAATTACAACTGTTGAAAAGGAGAAAAATGAAGACTTATTTTCCAGTCACAGGTTAGTCAGAAGGGAATCCAGAGAGCTGGATTCACGTCACCACAGAACTTCAAGAGTTTACCTTCAGATCATGTATTTTAGCAGCAAATGACAGAAATCAAAGGATCCATTTTGGCAAGAGAATGTAAAATAAAAGGGAATTGAGTATTTTCTGATTTATAAAAATATCCAACTGCATGAAAGTTCTCTTCACAGTCCTTAACTTTGTTGATGTCAGCTAAGTAACTTGACATGTATATCCTCATGTTTGTATAGTGGCTCAAATATCTCATTAAAAAGGAAAATGGAAACTAAATCTTCAGTTTTCTCCACAAGGACACAGGAGGCATATATTCCTTTACTTCTCTCATTAAAGCACCATCCACTCAGTTCATTTTGCAAAACCAACCCAAAATTTCAGAAGAATTAAAAGGCAAATTTTAGCAAAAATATTACTGAAACATTAAGGCAACATAAGAATTTAATAGCTCCCCACATAGATTAATTTATGTTTTAGTAGGAATATTAGCATAGTACATACTAATATAGGTTCAATAAGTAAAAATACGAAGGGAGCAAGAGAAACAAAAAACAACCCACCAAAACAACCCACCCCTTCAATCTGTCCATTATGACAAATTAATTTAGAAAAGGGCAAGAAATGGTGTGCAGGTAAGCAGTTACATTTTCCCATCAGGTGTGGTGTTGCAAAGTTTATGGACACCCGGCGCATCTCATACACAAGAACTGCAGGGCTAAACTAACCTCGGTCTGCGGTCACAACCCTTTGGTAAGGATGGACACGCATATCGTGCCTTCGGACTTTAGTAGCCACCGCACCTAGTTAAATTGCAATCACCAAGACAACGTTAGAAAACATTCACAAGGGAAAAAAAACAGACGTTAACAGCAGGCTTATCAAAATGGATTTCAAATGTTCATTTACTACAAAAGTTTCAGTTTAGGAAACATGTTAAGGCACAGTAGTTTTAAAATTAACCATAAATGTCGTGTCTCTAGGCGTCTATTAATATTGCATTCACTTCAGACATCTCGGCTTCCCCTACTCTGGGCACTTGTCTGCAGCCCAGTCACAGTGTTCCGAGGGCTCTGTCAGGCCCAGCACAGTCAGGCTTTACTACTCACATATTCACTGAAGTGCCTTTCTTGCAGCAGACTACTTCAATAATGCCACGTTTAAAACTGACAATTATCTTCTAACCTTAAGACCACTTCCATAGTTTATCACTTAAAAAAAGTTTAAAAGCAATCCTTAAAGCCTACAGATTGTGGTTTAAACTCTGAGTCATAAGTATGAACTGCAATGAATCAGGTGATTAGTGAAGCAAACAGTGCAGTACACTTAGCAGTCAGTACACTACTGTACACTCCTGTACAAATCGCCATTACTTTGTAAGGTTACAGACGAAACCAAATTAATAACATATTTTTACTTTCTAATCAGAGTGCAAAAAGTGCAAGTAAGTCACTGACTGCTAGGCTAAGCTCCCCCCACCCCCCTGGAGGCTGCTGAGACTAAGCATTTGTTAAATTCAGATCTGATGAGGGTTCAGTTAAGACCGTTCTTGAATTCTTAGCCTTTCGTTGGGAAAGCCATACCTAAAGATAAAAGGAAGGGAATTAAAAATTAGTCATCAATGAAGATTTGATGCTAATACCAATCTCCTCACTACCACCAACACACTGTCTGCATCTGTTTAGAAGGGCACTGCTTATTTTAAAATAATATCATGTGAGACTTGATATAGGCATGCATGTTATCTGTGTGCAAATTTATTATAACTTAGCAATTGGGAGTAATTTTCTGAGTTTTCCAAGTGGCAAATATTATGTTTTACTGCTTAGGTGGCAAAGCAAGAAATAAAATTGGCCATAAGGCTATTTTTCTTTCCATTTAGCACTCCTTATTCATCTTATAAAATAAAATGCCAATTAAGTATCAGCTTCATTTTGCTTTGCTTTCGTCTAACAATTTTTTAAGTAACAATTTCCCAACACAACAAAAACACATTGCTTTAAGATGAGAAACAAATCTGACTGCAGTGCCTCTTGCTGTTTCTAAGCAGTGAAGTCTCGGTCCATCGCCCCTCTTTCATTTTAGATAAGCTAATCTATGCGAGTGTAACTCCACGAGGCAAAGTCAGCGAGAGCTTGCACTGAGAGTGCTGGAACGGCAGCTGGTGGCTAAGAGCGCCAGCCCTGCAGGAAGCAACAGTCAGGCTCCTCGAACAGACGCTGTGCTGCAGCAGAGAGGAGCTCTGGGGAGAGGAGCAGGCGTGGGGTCACAGGACAGCGCGTTAACAGAAAGGAAAACGTGAACAGGTTACGTGTTACATGTTACTGTAAAAATGCTTCAAGGATGTGCAACAGAAACAAGCCTCTCACAAACAGTTCTATGCATGACCCTGCCCTGTAATATTCCATACAAGGATCTGAACAGAAAACATGTACAATAAAAGCATTCGCCATGAAACAAAAGGCGCCTGCGTGCATGCACACACAGATAACATACGGAGCGCGTGGTTCCTTTAACTGAACAATGACTTTTCAAGTTTAAATCTTGGTGTCCAGGCTCACTAAAGGCTTTCAGGTTTTTATGAATCAGTATTAATGCTGGGGGAAAAAACTTTAAAAGCTCAAAGTCCTAAAAGTCAACAGCATGCATGCAGCACCAAGGTCATGTACAATTCAAGGAAAAAAGAATTCGAATTCTGTGTGGTAAGACCAAGGGGCAGCCAGGAAGCATCTGCTCCACACTGACTGGTCGTGCTATGGCAGCTGCTGCACTTAGTCCTTCATCCCGCAAGTCAATGTGCTGAAATATCAGGCATGACTGGCATTTCAATCCACTCTACAAAAAAAAGGCATCAGTAATGTGTTTTTCGAGCACACCGCTTTTGTCCACGTAAACCGAGCATTGATAGTATGACCTTAAGCTACGCCTCAAGTGTGACTCTAATCCGGTGACCTGGGAGTACTTACCGATGACATACTACTCTACTGAAAGTACAGGTTATCGTTGAGGTTTAAGATCAGCTGGGAATTCAAAAAACGGAAGAAACTTAAAAACGTAACTATTTAACCTGGTCCCTTTCACACTGTAAGTGATTATAAATAAGAGAAAACACCCAAAACAGGAGTGTTTAAAAGATCTCAAAATACCTTCCACAGAAATCTAAAATTTAGCCAACCACTAATTGACCTCTGAGGTGAAAGTGCCGAAGCTGATGGAGGGCAGAGGCTGGGGCGGGGGGGGGTGTCTCATGACGTCAAATGTGAAAAGCATTTTCTACATAAAAAGTGCACAGCAAATTTACCAACCAAAGTGCATCTGAGTTGTCAAAGTCGAGCTGAAGAAATTTAAGATGCAATTATTTGAAAGGGGAAACCTGATGAGAGGCTGAAATGAAATTTAGTCTTCAGTCTTCCCTAGAGGAAACTTTCCTTTCTCTAGAACTAACTAACCCTTTCATTTCAAAATGTGGAACAGCAAGAGTTATAAGGAAAACGTTGCTAAGCCTACAGGGAACTTACCTAATACACCACTAGGTTCAATAGGATACTCAAGGATTGACGTAGCTGGTGCCAATGTGTAGGGGTACTCGTAGGGGGTGTAGATTAAGCCGGCTTCAGGCCCCGGAGGGACGATTGCAGCAGTGGGGTGAGGAGTCCCGTTCGGCATGACGGCGGTCTGTATCTGTCTGATCAAAGGCATGATGGTAGGGCCAGCTGGTGTAGGAGTGCGCAGGGCGGCTGGCGGGAGGACAGGCGCAGGCCCCGTAATGATCCGTGGGGCAGCCTGAGCCGTCGCTGCAAGAGAAAAGGCAAGGGCTGCTACAGTAAGCAAAGAAATTCAGAAGGAAGTGGAGACAGCGGTGTGAACAGGGAAATGAGAGGGAAGTAGGAAAAGGGAAAAAGCAGGAAAGAAGAAAAATAAAAGGAAATCATTAGTACATGCGCCAATCACACGAAATGCCAAAGCACACCAACTAAACACAAACAGTCCCCTTCCCGATGGTGGTTAAGAATACTTGTGCGCAAATTAAAAAGCCATTGTAAAAAAATAGTAACAGCATGAGACTATTAAACAGGTTACGTTTAGTTCAAATATCTGCTACACCTAGGTTTATAAGATGATCTCATGAGACTAAAGGTACATGCCGAAGCCCCAGAAAACACTTGCATTAAAAGATGTTAAAAAAAATTATTCTGTCATTGGAGTCCACAGAAACACAGCTTTAGTATATTTCTAAAGAGTAGGCTTACTAGTTTCACATTATAAAAACAGTAATTTTTATTGTATTAGAAATTAAATAAACCACTAATTATATAAGTTTCCTGCAGCTACAGGAATTACCATTTTCATAGGAAAAAAGAATTTTCCACACACGACTATTAGCAATATACTCATTCTCTTGAGTGAGTTACATCAAACCCTTAAATAAACTGGGTCCTACACATTTTGCAAAGTTGGCTAGGATTTTTAAATGGCATTCTCTTAAAAAAAAAAATAGTAGATTTAAAATGATACATATACATGTATCAGCTGTCTCCAAGTAGAAATGTCACATTATTTCATTGTAAACAAAGAAAAAAAGCAATCCTCTTATAGTTGCTGAAAAGCATGTGGAGACAGAGGAAAATGGGATTAAAAATAGTATCACCTGCTGCAGTCTGTGAACTCATACATGAAATCAATAGAGAAAAAAACACTGGAGGAAAACATGCAAGCAAGGTGAAATTCCAGAATTCAACAGAAGGACCGCTGGCTGCATTCCATGGGTTCCAAATTAGCTTAAAAGTTTTTTGAAAGTTTCTTGTCCTTAGCGTAACTCTAACAAAATAAAGCTAGGGGCCTGAAATCTGTAGTTAACAGAACAGAAAATTCCCTGAGACTTAAATTTAAGCATGGGAATTTCATTGAAAACACAGAAGTTTATAAACTCCAAACTTAAAATTCTAGCATAATACCAAGAGAAGCCTCAACTGGTGACAGCAGTGAAAATGGGACTGCCAGTCCCGTATCAAGCGTAATTATTTCAGCGCCTCACTTTCACTATTCATGTGCTGTGCTGCCAAAAAGAGAAAGGCTTGTGGGTAAACAACTGAGGCAGCTGCAACCCTGGGCCTCAGCTCATTCTTACGTGATTTAATGTTGGCGTCTCTGTAGGTGCCGTTCAGAATCGCAAGCTCCATCAGCTGCATCTTCTTCAAGCTGTCTTCTCCCTCTGCCTAAACACAGAAAACACAAGCGCGGTAAGACTTGAGAGGGTCTACACACACCCCGGCCGTGTCTAAGCACAGCCTTAAAATAGACACCACGTCACTGTAACTAGCTGTTTCGACGGGAAAACGTGAAGGTGCAAACTTCGACTAGTGCCTCTCGCCAACGGTCACCCTGGCGTCGTTTCTGCCCACGGCTGCTTTTGCTGGGGTCACCGCTAGCAAAGGAAACTCCTTGAGAACAGAGCCTACTCCTTATTTTTCTCTGCTTAACACCAGCTCACTCCATGCTCAAGTTATTTACTAGGACTTATTTTTTAAATCATCAATATGAGAAATCTTTATTTCCAACGTCTGAGTCCCGCAGGACACACCTCGGCTGCAGCCTACCTCCTGAGGTTCCCCTGAGAAGCGTGCGGTGGTGGGAACGCGAGAGCTACGCCCTGCACTTCACGAGGCTGCGTCTAGGGCTTGGTGGGAAGAGCACCAAAGGAGCAGGAGCGGGACCAGGACAGACGCCCAGCTTCCCAACCGCACTCTTCCATTAGGGCCGTGACCCCCCCCCCCAGGCCCCTTGGGGGCTGCAACAGCAAATGGGGGCTTTTTTGTAGGAAGAAGAACTGCCGAGTGGGCTCTTAAGAAGCCATGAAGAACTAAAGGAAAAGAGGACTGAAAACAACATGAAGACAGCACTCAGTGTGTCCCTGCCAACTTTCCAAAAGCACCGGCACAGCAGAAAATGGAGCAGGAGACACGGACACCACGGGTCCTGTCCTTGGTCCCCACGGATGTGTGCGAGGACGCGTTTCCTGGGCTGCCAGAGACACCACGGCGCATCTTCACACGTGTCCAGACGTCTCAGAAGGTCGTGTGCAGTGCTCGCTCAGGGCCGAGCGCCTGAGGAGACGGAGCCTGCCCTTCTGCCCCGACAGGAGCTGCTGGTGCTGAAGCCCCAGACTCAGGTCACACGATGCACTTTTGCAGCCCGGGGCCCAGGGGTCACGTGGACCCCCACGGCCTCTATTTTTTAGGTATCTATTTTTTTTTTAAAGTCACATGCAGGGCCTCCCTGGTGGCGCAGTGGGTTAAGAAACGCACTATGAAGCAGACCGCAGCCACTGCTGCATGAGTTCGATCCCTGCTGCCGGCCAGGGGGTGACCCACATGGCGCGGCAGACCTCTCCTGCTGTGCCCGCTGCTCCCCTCAGCAGTGTACTTCCGTTCATCTGCCTGTTCTGCTTCCCGCTCTCTGGTGAATCCTCTCACCCCCCGCCCCACACTCTGGCCTTTACCCCAGTGCTTGTATGCATAAATAAATAAATCTTTAAAAAAAAATAAAGTCACATGCAGTGAAATGCTGAGATCTTCAGTGCCACGTGTGAAGGCTCCTCAAGCACAAAGGACATGCCCCAACGCAGTGCCCTTGGCCTCGTCCTCTCGAGCATCTGCTCTCCAGACCACAGCTCGGTTCTGCCTGCTGTACCGTCACCCCAGGGGTCCCAGTGCACGTAGCAGTGCGCAGCCGCCGGCCGGCCTCTGCATCCGTGCAGCTTCCCCATGTCGCCGCAGCCCACTGTTTAAGCACTGAGTGGTGCTTCACTTATTTTTGCATTTTTAAACTGTCGACACTTGGGTGGTTCTGTTTCTTTGGATATTGGGAACAGAGCCACTAAGAAAATTCTATTGTGCGTGTTTGGATAGATGCCTAGGAGTGCAATTACTGGGTCATAGGGCAAATGAATACTCCTATTTTGTATGAAAAAAGATAAAGATCACAACATTACAAATAAGACCTTTACTTTTGACACACGAGAATTTAAAACTTTGGACTACAACAAACACTTGGTAATTTCTCTACGAGTTTACTGCCCCATACCGAAAGCTAGGAGAAGTGTTTTGAGAATTTTCTAGATCTGCAGAAAGATAGTACGTCAGAGATTACAGAACATCCCCAAAGGGGTTTGAGAAAATATTCTAATAATCCAATCTGTAACAAACATATAAATAAGTGGGATGAAAACAGACTGTTAGCATACTTTTGTGAACTTTGGGGGGGGTTTGTAATTATGGATGACAGATTATGGATCTGTATAAAAATACACGCTTTATGTGTATGTTATACAGTGAGATATAGAAGTGTTAGCAACTGTGTTTAACAGCTACGTTAGTGATAGTAGGTCACAGTTACTATCAGATGTAAGTAAAAAGAAGTCACCATTCCCAAACAGAACCACCTGTCGCTCTGGACACCTCTGTGCCTCCTAGGTCTGTTACAGGGCAGGGAGAGGGGCACCCCAGAACACTCAAACCTGCTCTCTCTAAATGGGTTTTGCCATTCGCTGCATCAAGACAAACATATAAGGTTTTTCATGGAAAGGAACTTTAATCCAATTAGGGTACAATACAGAAACGACAAAGAACATAGTTACTAAGTCAAGCATCCAAAGTTACCCATCTCCTTGAGGATAAAAGTCCAGCCAAATAGGATTGGCCCAAAGCAAGGCCCAAAAGCTGCCACATGTCCAAAGGACCTTTCAGTAGAGACCCATAGAGAAGGGTCAGACAAATCCGGAAGGAAAAGAGCAAAATCAAAATCAAGATGAAAGCTGCCATTATTAAGCTCCCCACGGGTCTCTCACCCACGTCTGTTCCAACCAGTCCAAGATCAAAAAGCAGGCGCAGTTTCTTCACACGTCCCTCTGCTCCATGTGCCTCCTCCACATCTCCTTGCTGCTCTCCATCCTGCTTCTTTCTTCCTCCCTTCCTTCTGTGTTCCTCTCTCCAGCCTCTTCTTATCCCTACTCCACCCTACTTAGGGTGGAACCATATACCACCCTACTTAGGGTGGAACCATATACCAGAATTCATCACGTAAGCACTAACGGCCCAGACAACTCTCACACACTAAGACTCCGGTACTGTGATACCCAAAGCACAGACAGGTTAGAGGCAAATGTCACACAGCAAGACTGCCTTCCCGCCCAGAGTACCTGATTCAACCTCTCCTTGCAACTTCTCCAGTGCTGTGATGCTTTAAGCCCAACCAAGTATTTGCTAAATTCAGCAGAGACTTCATGTAAAAAGTGAAGAAAATCATATCTGGTGCTTTAAGATACATAAAATACCCATTTTAAAAAACTGCTATGACAATTAATTAAAATAGATTTGAGGCAAATATTTCCAAATCATTAAAAATGTGTCAACTAGCAAAAAAAATTCGGGCCATTTCCTACAGAAAAGTCCAAACTCTCCAGCTCAGCACTGAGGCACCGGACACCAGCAGCCATACTGGCTAATGTTTGCAACAGTCAAAACCGTGTGCCCTCTGTCCCCTACGCTACACATGCTTTTCCGCCTCACATCAGACAAGCCCCCTGTGCAAACCCCCCCTTCCCCAATACCAGCAGTCCCTTCCCTGAATCTATGCCGCTCCTTCTGGGGTGGTCGTTCATAAAGAGTCAGGTGCTACCTCATCGTTCTAGGTCTTCGAGTTTTTAAGAATGCTCTCATGTGACTACTATTCATAAACTAACCAATAACCAGTCTTCCTCACACCCTGCAAAAGTGAACTTGCTCGAATATTAAAATTGAGTCTTAACTTTTCTATAAATATGAAATGCATAAAGAAAGATTTTCAAAACATCTTTTCAAAAGGTCTTTTCCCAGTACTTATGGAGCGCCAGCTGTCCCCTGCCCCTCCGCCCCACCCCACCACCCACCACAGCACAAGCACACAGGGTGCCTGTCCCCTGCACTGCTGAGGTCCCACCACCAGCCCAGGAGCTTGTCAGGCGCCAGTTCCACCTTCTGCATGGAACATGTGCGTGTCTAAGACTTGGTGACTCATGTCTCTTTCCTCCCAGCCGGGTAACAGCTGCTTCCCACAGTTCCCTATCTGTATTAAATCCTGTCTCCACCTTCAGTTCTCAACACCTGTTGAACCAATTCCCAAATGAACTCTTTCCACTGAGAAACACAGTATGGCGCCCGTCTCCTTCAAAGAGGTGGCTCCCCATCACTACTACAGAGAACTGGAACTTCTCAGCCTGCCATTTAAGCCAGACCTCCCTTCTCTCACATCACCTACCTCATCTGTGTCAAACATCATTTGTGGACTTTATAACGGTCTGCTAACTTATCTCTTTAGATTAGAGGCTTCTGGATTTCATGTTCCTTCCTTTTGGCTGTCTTTAATGTTCAGTTAGCAGATGATGAATAAGAACACACTATGCCGTAGACATTGTACTAAGTAACAGAAAGAGTATATTAGCCATCGAAGAGTCAGTGGGATTCCCAGAATCATTACAGAACCCCAATATTGAGAAGATGCATCAGAACTACTACAGCGAGGGGAAGATGTAAAGACAAATTTGCACCATTACTTCACTGGGCATGAAGCTTAGCTTTTATAAAGAATGCCCTGAGTCCAAAGGCCACACAAAGACGGTGTATCTTCTTTCATTTCCCAGCATGCCCTGACATCCTCCCACCTGATCATCACAACTGGTTTATACAGTAGCAACAACTTAGCACTGGTCTCTCAAGATATAGCAGAGAGAAATCATGAGGCACTTTATTTAACCAGAAAAGCTTAAAACACACATGCATAATGCGACCTAAACTACATAAAATTAACCGCTTCCCTTAGATAGTATGTTCTGTCTTTTTTCAGCAAGGTATAAATGGATCCAACTACAAGAAGTTATGATTTCAGAAAGGAAAAGTCATGTCACATAATAAAAATGTATTTCACCCTCTGCAAAATATGCAGTATGATACGATTTGAAGTTTGATTCTTTACAGCAAGTGTAACAGGCCTGCAGCACCTGGGGGAGGTTTACATGTGCCACAGTGAGTTTTTATGCTGGTACGAGCAGAGCCACCTGCCTTTCCTGTGTTTTGGGTACACGCTATCAGAGTCCATGGCTGGGACAAGATGGAGAAAGGCCATGTAAATAAACACAGACCGAGCTGCAGAGACCCTCATTCTGCAGAATGTGTTGGGCAGAACCTGAAGTTGATGAGCGAGCACCTGGAGATCAGTTCCCGGAGAGGCATGGTGAAGGGGAGGCTGTGTGTGGTGAGCAGACTTGGAGGAACACCTGACTAAAAACGCTGAAAAGAAAGACTTACACTCAAAAACATCCTGCATAAGCACTGAGTCTACAGGAAGGAAAGGATTTTTCTAAGGAAATACTAGGTACCAAAGACCTACCACTTACCGGGGCTATAAAGTGAGGTATGGCCCTGCCTTTAAAACCTACGCCCTGCTCCAGGAGGAGCAGAGAGGCCAGCGAGCGTGAGGAGCGTGCCGCCCGGACGGAGCCCGCACGGGGCGCGGAGCCGCTGCGCCTCAGGCAGCAGGCGGGCCCAGGGCGCCAGGGCCAGCGGCTACCGCAGGCCGCAACCACAGCCGGAGTCAAGAGGTGCAACCTCCCACACACCCTGTGCGGTTAACTTCGGACTTAAACTCACCCCTGGGTATCTGCGATGAAACTGTTAATTCAGGCCCATTTGGCCTGAAGGACTTCCGGGTAAGCATGCCTTACAGTGCCACTCCCAAAGGCCCACCCCAACCGCGGCTCGCAAGGGGATGCTTGCGGGATTTCTGAGCCATCAGGCCCAGCCTGACGACCCCAAAGGAAAGCAGAGGCGAAGAGCAACTCAGCCCTCAGAACAACTTGAAGCCACCGCTGCCGGTTTCACTCACTGGAACTGGCACAGATAAAGCAGCACCTGAGCACTGTGGCTTGGCCCTCTGACCAGAGCCAAAGCACAAGAAAGCTGCGCGTGGTTCGGTCACACCTGAACAATGACATAGAAAGTAAAGCTCAGGATGTCAACAATGCAGTCACTTAGTGACGGAAAATATTTCCGTTTTGAATATTTCCACTTCCCTAAGTGGGAGCTAGCTATAAAGCAACCTAAAACTCTCATTTTTAAGTGGGCATAAAAGTCAACCAAGGCAGGCCAGAGACAAGAACTCACTAGGAGCTGAGACCTGCAATCTCGGGCGTTTCCCCCTGCAGCAAGGCCACTGTGACTGTGACTGGCACAGCGATGCTGGAAATACAGCAGCCTTACTGTAGCGGAAGCAACAGAAGAAGCTCCTGTTCCTAAAGACTCTGACTCTTACCAACTTCATAATCAGTCAGTAAACCACTCTCCTCACGTGAGCTCGCTCAGCGCATTCTGGGTTTTGGCTGTCACCACGCCCTTTGTGGCCACATTTGTATTTTGAGACGTCCACTTCTATATGCTCAGAATCACACCGCATTCAATGTGTGGCAGTAATGAACTCACAGACGTCTAATAACACACAATTATCAAGAGAAACCAAACTGCCAAGTGGCGAGAAAATAATAAATGTTAGCAAACACTTTAAGAAACCCAGCGGTTCTGCGTCAGGAGCCGGTGAGGTGACCAATCCTCAGCGGGGGCGAGGGCTGCTGGCAAGCTTAGGGCCAGGCCACTCAGGCCAACAAGCAACCCCCGGTGTCTGACCAGCGGTGCAAGCCACGACCCCACGTGCATCGCAGGTGTCTGTCCGCCACGCAGGCCGCCGGGCTGTCAAGTGTCGCTGACAAACCGGAGGAGCGGGGGAACGACGAGAAAGGGTGAGTACCAAGGACAAGGCATCACTCCACTTGGTAGGATGCACCAGGGGCTGAAAGCAGAAGCCTCCTCAACAAGCTAGAGACAAGAGCAAGTGGGCCGAGGTGCACACAGCGCTGACCTCCAGGTCGAAGTGCTCGATGCTGCTCTGAAGTGCACGCACAGCCCACGGCTCCAGAGAAACCACTTTCGTTCCATCTAGGCTTCAACAGAGTGGGATTCATCCTTACACAGGTTACAATTACACAGCTTACTCCTTTTGTGAAACAATCCATCAAAATTTTCATATTACAGTCCTTGAAACTCTTAAAAATCCATTAATTTAAATGTTTGCTGAAATAATCCTCTAAAATAGGTTTTAACTGGAAACGAACCGCCAGCCTGGACCCAGCGCGTGAGAACAGGCGCAGGGCACGTGTGGCAGTGGGGAGGGACGGGGCAGAACCAGAAACAACCTCTTCAGAACAAACTGCAAAGGCGTCGCCCTAAGTTAGGGCTGGTGATAGGCTTTGGGGTATCAATACATTATAGATGACTAACAAGCAATCCAATTCAGGAAATTATTTAAAATGTAAAAGTCAACACATTAAAAACCTGAGGCAGAAAGGACGGCCACACGTACTGTCTCTGCAGGCGTAACCCGAGAAGAACACCAAGGAGGGAGGAAGAGTGATGGTGGTGGTGAGAACAAGGAAGGACGTGTCTGAAAACCCAGAATCGAGAGCAGGAGACCAAAGTGGGCACGCGAGCAAGCGCGTGTGCTCCCCGGAGCAGCAGCGGGTCACGTGCGCGTCTCCACCACACCTGGCCAGGCCTCTGGCGTGGAAGTGACGCTTCGGCGAGAACGGAGGGCGTGTGGGAGCTGAGACACGGGAAGGCGGCCAGAGGAGCGGCCATGGCAGGTCCCAGCCGGGACAACTCGTGCCGCGCCCTGACCGCAGAGATGATGGCGGCGGCGGAGATGCAGCGGGGCACCAGGAAGGGGACGGGTGGAGGGCAGGGCCCACTGCGGAGCAGTGCCGAGGCACACGTCCTAACAGTCCTGCCTGAAGCCGTCTGTGGCCTCACGGCGCTAGCTGCTGACCACTAGCCTCGCGCTTTCACAAAGAACAGTCACAAACCAGTTACCGACGAGGGTTACTTCTTCTCTCTAAATATCAAGATGAAAATTACATTTACTTATTTATTTGCCCTCCGCTTCAGAAGACAATCGCCTCCCGAGGAGGCTTGTCCAGGGGCACAAAGATCGGGTATTCGTGTCACAGTCTCTAACAGGGTCCACTGTGTGGTGCAGGAGAGAACTGAACTTCAACGGTGAGCGTGGGGAACGCACATACATACGTGTGCGTGTCGATTTCTTGAAGCTACACACCTCAAGCTTATATTATGGGATGCTACTCCAACTAAAATTTTTTAAATTAACAGATTTACTAACCAAATGAGACAGATGTCAAGAGTTCCTTGAACAGAGACTCACAGTGGCCTTTTCGCAGATATTTTAAAGCAGGAGTGTTCATTTCCCCATAGAGTTCCTCAGGAAAACTGGCTGCCTGCCAAGACTACAACAAACGTGCCAGCACGTGAGCAGGAGCACCAGGCCGGCCTGGCCCCCGTGCAGCGGGGCCGTCCGTGACACAGCGACGCAGCAGCACGCGCACAGGCCCGGCCCGGCCCCGCTGCTGCCCCGGCCCCTCGTGCCTGGTGTGCGCGTTACCTGCACTCTAGGTTTTACTTTCTTGTATCATGGGAATGCCAGACATGCATACATAATTAAGATACCCTCAAATGTTTACATTTCGGTACTACAGTTTAAATTAAGAATACTTGTAATTCATAAAAATCAGTAGCTAAAAACTGGGTTCACGGGACAGAAGGACATCCTGGAAGGCAATTGCTGTAACGCATTTCATTTCTAGGGCACTACAGACGACTAAGTTGACTGGCTCAGGCAATTGAAGAGACGGCCAACTATTATCTTGATCAACCTGACTCTGCTCTACTCTGCGCTCAAACTGCAGCAGTGTGTCCTGGTCTCAGCCAGGTCTAATGCCTCGTCGCTGGCGACTGTGACGAGAAGTGGTCAGGTTTCGCCACTGGCACCACGTCCAAGCGCTGGCACTTTTCTGAGGTGTGGGTAAGCAGCAGAATTCAGAAGCAGCTAACCTGAGACCAGCATACATCCCGGCTAGCCACTACTGTCTAAAGTTTGGTATTCCAGCAAGCACTTTTTGTTGGGCGACGTGGTGCTTTACATACTTGGCACGAGTATTTAAGAAACAATTTGCTGGCGGTAAATAAAAACAGACCATGACTTCGTTCCAAGCTTTAGAAGCAATTCGACTTTGAATCTGTGCCGTTTTAATCTGGCTTTATGTTTTTTAACTTTTACCTTATTTTAAAAAGTTGATAACTGGCGTTCTCACAGGGAAATACTACTGCATAATAAGATACTCATTTACAAAGCACTTGAAAGTACCACGTGGTGTTTTTAAGAAATAAGCTTACTATCTGCTAGTCTATACAGGAAGTTTTAAACTGTTCAACGCGCTGGAGAACTATGAGAAAATCTTGTATTTCTTCCTGAATCTCTTCCCACCTTAATTTCTACTGCTGAACCTACACCCCGTGTCCTCCACATCCAGAGGTCATCACAATGCACCAAGGAGACAGCAGTGTTCTGACAACTACACGTTATTAATGCGGGGGTGGGGGGAGCAAGCGGATCCGAGTGCAGGAAGCCAAGCCAGGAGCCCGCAGAGACGCTCTGGGCGCCATTTCCCCGCGGTGACAGAGAGCCACGGAGAGAGGACGATCAGAGCTGCGTGTAAGAAAGGCAGGTCTGGCTGACACTAGGAGGGGGCGCGCTGGTCCGGCAGTGAACACAAAGATGGCCATGCACAGGTAAGAGGCACAGTCAGACAGAGTCTGTGCTGAGAGGACAAGAGGGCGGGGCAGGGAACAGAAGGCCGGACAGGGCAGGCAGCACCCCGGGTGGCTCATGTCCCTCGCCAAGGAACAGGGAGGGCCTCGCTCTGAGGGGCAGGCAGATAGGGCGTGGCTTCAGCTCTGGAAGTGGCACTGGCACCAGGGTGGAGACTCCGCACGGAGGGAGGAGGAGGGAGGGAGAGCTGGCGAGGTCGGCACCGCAGGGAGCGCGGCGGCCTTGGCTGTGGACTGCCCAATAGGAACGCACTGGAGCGAGGGGAGGGAGCTCGTGAAGTGTCCACAAGCTCATGAAGGATCAAGCAGGACATTCCTTCGTTCTGCCCCACTGCCAGCTCCACTACTAACCCTAAATCGTCGTGTGCACAGAATCTTAGTTTCAAGAGACGTCTGTGAAGTGAATTGCCTCTGACAGTTATGCAATGATTATTTTAATATCTACAAGTATGATTCTATAGGTGTTAAATCCAGCAAAGTATTTTATTTAAACAGAGCATACTGCCATCATTCACAGAAGCCATAAAATAAATTAACATCATAAGTAAGCTCATTCATGAAATTTGTTAACTTGTTCAGAATATTTGACAGAGATTTAGCAAAAACAAGCCACTTCCATTTCAGTTTAAAGGTATAAATTTAAACAATTCAATATCTTTTTCATATTTATGTTGAAGAGTAAATGTCATCTTAATTTCTTTTTTGTGCATAGAAGAATGGGGTGTAGGTCAGAGGTGGGGGAGAGAGGATGAAGGATTCACAGAGACATAGTGGGGAGCAAAACAGGCAGATCTACTGAAATACGCTGTTGAAGGGAGCACTGGAAGAGAGGAGGGGTCTGCCCCGCCTAAAGATTAATAATTTATACAAAAGCATAAAGGTTAGGACAATAAAAAACAAAACACATCTAATTACATAATCCTGCAGTAGCGTTTCAGAGTAACCCCCTCAAAGGAGGAGTCTTTTTATTACTGTGTCTTTTGAAATTAAATTTTCAAAATTCAGTTACCAAAAACAGAAGTCAAGTCACAGATGAGCTACAAACTTAATCTATCTGAAACAATCTAATGTAAAATTAAAGCATTTATCTGGAATCATTAATGTACTATTAAAATCTCCTCACAGTAAGTATCTGAATAATTTAAAATTATACTAACACTAAAACATTTGAAGTGTTGTCAAGAAAAGTAAAACACAAGGGTTAAAAAAACACAAATGAAGTAAGATAGGGGACGTCTGGTTCTAACATTTTGTCAATTAAGTTCAGCGTCTACCCACGGAGAGCGAAGGGACAGGGAAGGCCTCACCTGCAGAGAAGGCGCACGGTGGTGCAGCTTCCCGCCCAGGAGGGCATGCACGTAAACTAAAGGAGGCCTGCAAATAAATGAGCTGAAAACGATACACTAAAAAATCACGCAGCTATTTCTTTCTCTTAAATTCTTAAACAAAAAATACGAACTTGAAGTTTATCAGCGTGTCTGTGCAGCAGACACTTATCTAAGCACTTATCTAAGCAGGCACTTAAAAGGGAGGCGTAGCAGAGCCTGGAACGCACCCCGCCAGCGAGCAGCACGCCCACAACGGGACAGAAGCACCAGCGCTGAGGTGCTGCAGGCACGGGCGAGCATGAACCGCCCACTGACGCCAACTGCCAGGTCTAAGGACGCGCAGGATGCAGTGCGAGACTAGAAGGAAGACCGAAGTCCAAACGGCGGGAGCACTTTTTAGGTAGTAAACACACAGCGCCCTATCCCGAGGCACCCAGACTCAACTTGTTTTTCATTTAAACGCATAAAATTTTGAGTTACAAGCTAACTAGTGCCTTCGAGAAGGCACTACTGGAGGATCCACGAATCAAAAGGCTGTTCCCTGCGGTCCACACTGGTGAAGGTGCTACAGCCAGGCAGACACGCTCTAGCACCCCCGCTGAGGGGCACGTCCAGCTACAGCGCCAGTCTGAGGGGACGCGCTCTGTGGCTGGGTTTCAGCAGGCCTGGCTCTGGCAGCCACCGCTGGGGCCGCCCGGGGCGGGGTCTCGTGGTGCCGCTGGGGCACACTCCTGAGTACAACAGTGACCAAAGCCTTAGCAGGGACGCCTCGTCTCGTCACACTTCTCAGTCTGTCCACATGGGCCACCACCGAAGTCGACACCCCTGCCGCTCGCAGCACCCCTGCCAGAAGCCCACCTGCGGCTGAGGACAGCCTGCAGGCTCCTCGCGACATGGCGGACAGGCCGCACGTGGGTTCAGGCGCCCCGACAGCTCCAGAAGGCACCTCGATGGCGGTCTTTTTGCTTTTCGGATTTAGTGAGGCTGGAAAAATCTTTACTGTCGTTGGGTCAAGTTTTATTAATTTTTAAGGTTTAAGAGTAATCTTAGACTACAGGATTTTAATCAGACTACTCAGATACACACTACATCTTATGGACTGAAGATTAACATGCAAAACACACCGACTGCACTTAAAGAACTTTGTATCTGAGTTACACAATCCCATCTGCACACCTGCACTTCCCTGTGAAGCACCAGAGACACAACTATCTTCAGACCCTGAGGCTAACAACAAAAAATGATTACTTTCTTTATGACATTATAACCTTGTGGCCTGAAAATGTTAACAGACTTCTGCTAAGACCTTATTTATTATGTGAGAATATTTTACAGTCTTAAAATTTCACACACTGACTTTTTCTTGAGGGCAATTATAAACCAACAATGTAAGAACTTATTCCTGATGACTTGTAGATGAGTGAGATTAGACAACAGTTAAGTGATGGTCATCACCTTAGGGACTTAAGGGGGCATTTTCTCACCAAAAAGTCATTACCCTAAAACCTTGTTCTGTTGAGAGGTGGGGGAGGAGAAGCCAGCGGCGCTAGCTGACAGTGCTTAGATACAACCTGAATCCAGTTTACCAGCTGGATTACCCTACTTGTTGTCCAAACACATCTTTCTTTGTGAGGCAAATGCAAATTAAAGACATCTTTTATTACAGACAATGAGCAAAATTAAGGCTGATTTGGGTTAATATTTATTAAACAATTGTTCTGATAGCATTATTTGAGGATAGCTTTAATTTAGGAAGGGAAATCAGTTGTCACTTTTCCCACCAGAGATCAGAGCAAGCTGTCTTCCCTTGAAGTGCTGACCCAGCTGAGAGGAGATGAGCAGACTGGTGCATGCAGGGAGCAGGCAGTGACGCCCTCTCTTTAGCAGAGACCAGCCCCAGGCCTGCCGATGCTCGAGAAAGCATGGACAGGAGCCTTTCAAACCTGTAATTTATGAGTTTATTCAAACCCGCCAAATCACTTTAAGTAAACGCCTCTCGCATTTGAAAATTCCCATGGCAACTCATTTAGTTTGGCAGACAGGCAGGCCCAAATTCAATCCTTTTATCCCGCTGCTAAACCATTACAATGGTGATTCTGCTCTGACACTCTGAAGAGACTGCTAATTGCTGTACCCCGGCTGGTCCCCAGACAGATCCCCCATTCAGATTAAACCGGCTGTGCCTGGCGGCAGACAGTAGGACACCCCGCTGCGTGAGAGCTGCTCTCTCATTACAGCTCCACCAAGGAGCAAGTGCACCACAGCTAGGTGTCTTTTAATAAGCCTTTAATACTGTCTTCTCTCCCAATAAAATGAAAAGGAGGACGAAAATGCCCGTTTCCAAGCGCTGACTCGTGAGGGGCAAGGGCTAGGTGCAGCACCGGTCCGCTGACCAGCCAGTGAAAAATCTCCCCCAAGTCCCAGGAATGGACTCTCCAGTTACTCTCTCCCCACCTTACTCCAGCTCTTCATTTACGGTCAGACTCTATGAATACACAGTTAACTATGAAGCAAATGCATACGGTATTAGACAGAAGTAAATTTGGGGAAACACAAAAGGCAAACTTTTTAAACAAACTTTTATTGTGGCAAGGCTGGCTCACTAAGCCAGGACAGAGAGGCAAAACACGACAACCTGACCTGTGCAGGGCTACACTGAGAACGAACTCGTCAGGCACTTCTGTCCACTACTCCCCGATTCTGATAACTTAACACCTGTATTTTATCAAAATAAAATGACGTTTGTTTTGAAAAATAACTTCAAATTTCATAATCCTTGAAATATTCAGCAACAACTTTAAATCTCAAAATTCTCATCTAGAAATTTATCACAACCTATCAGATCGATTACTTAGCTCGGTTTTACTAAGTGCTAGGTATATGAATGTCTTCATTGAAAGATCAGCTACATATCCAAAATTGATCATGTTCATGTTCTCAAACACCTGTAGGTAAGCTTAAACAGAAAAGAAGAAAGAGTGCCTCCCATTAAACTAAAAGCCTGGAACAAACACTTTCCACTGTCAGAACCTTCTCTGAAACTATGTGGCAATGTAAATTTCAGCTGTCAAAAGTCACCCAATTTCTCTAAGATGGACTGATACTACTAATTTGCTCTTTCCAGTTTAGTATAGTGTTCTACCTGCTTGATAGAACCATCCTTATTGAAAGGGAGAACATAATATAGTGAGAAAGAAGAGATTTGGGCATATATCCTTTACCTCTACTTTCTCCGCCTTGACAGCAGCGCAGCCCAGTACAATACTACTACCTCCACCACCCTGATTTTCGGTCTCTTCTGAGATTAGAAGAGACCATACAGTAAGTCTCCATAAGGTCTAGACCAGTGATAAGCAAAGGCATTACTTACTGTTTTCCAAATTAAAGATAATTAACTAAAAGGAGGATGACAGCTGACACCTGATGAGAGAGAGAGAGAGAGAGAGAGGAGGACAGGGGAAGACAAACTTTGATACATGACACTTTTTAAAGGAACATTAATAGATGCTTTCAAAAATTGCCTGATTATATGCCACTACACGCATGCACACGTGCACGCGCACGCAACAATAAAAGCCTAAACTGAGATGGCGGGTTAGCAAATGAGGCTGTATTTTGTAGGCAGGAAAGAGAAAGGCTTTCTTTGCTGTGGGACTGCCTGGGACTGGGAACTGAGTGTCAACTGACAAGGATGACGCTACCCTGGAGGCAAGCGGTTCAGGTAACATGCATAAAAGCATGAGGAGGAAATGCGTCTTGCACTGCCACATAAGCACAGTGATGACTGCCTTCATGAAGGTCCTCATGCAGGTCAGCAAACATAAGCTGGGCTTTTCCAGAGCCAAAGCTCTGCGTGTCAGCATCGCCCCGACCGTGATCTGTGACCCGCTGCATCTGTCACCACTCTTCAGTGACATAAGTGTGACTCTTTGCCCATATCTGGCACACACTCTAATCTCTTTCTCTACTCTTCTATCTTGACGTTCCAGCTCAGAAGTCACCCACAGACAGACACAGTCTTCTTCCCTAAGCACCCCGGCCCAGGGATGTATTCCTGGGAGTCCCTCGAACATTCTCTGCAACACTGATTGTCACCTAGGTACTGCGTGGCACTATTTCTCTAGAAAATGTGCTGCATGAAATAACTGCTTACTTTTGGGAGCAAAGCAAGACTTCACAATTAAAACAAGAGAAATGTTGCCTTATAGAAGGTAAAGCAAAGAGGAAACTTTTAATGATGCCAAACCCCATTCAAAGATGTGCAAGCCGTACATACACATAGAAACATGCACACCTATGTGTGCACACCAAATTAGTTCACCCTCACAACGCCAAAGAGAACACATTAGTGTGCATGTAAATGAGTAAATGGAGATCTTCACATGTATCTTTCAGCAATTAACAAAAATTAGGGGGAAAGTGGGTAAGAATAGAAGAGTTGAACAACATTTCCAATGACTTCCATCTAAATGGCTGTACAGAATCCATCCCCAACTACTGCAAAGTATGCACGTTTTAGGGTTCACATGAGAGACTTACCAAAGCAGGAAACGTGCCGGATATAACTTATTTTACAGTGTGACAAAAAAGTCCTGATTCAAAAAGACTGAAATATTATACAATATATCCTGAGCAGAACCTAATTTAAGCAGAAATCAGTTACAATTAAGATAAATAGCCCAGAAGAAATCATGAGAGAAACAGAAAACATTTTGAAGTGATGGCAATGAAATACAGCGTAACATTATTTTAGCGATACAGACAAAACATTATCCAGATAACTTTATAACTTTAGAAGAAAGGGGCCGAAAGTAAAGGGAAAAATTCTGAAATCACTAGTCTTCCACCTTTAAGAAAGGCAAGAATAAAATTACGTCCCTAGAAAGGCAGCATGAAAGTGTCTAAAAACGTCTAGAAACCAATGAAACAGAACAGGTACAAACAGATATACTCAGCAAAACCAAAGCTGATACTTAAGAAAGGCTAGAAAAGAACGATAAAGTTCTAGAATTAGACTGAATAAGAAAAAAATAATTGGCAATTACAAAAATGACTAAGAGGATAATACCACAGGTCCCATGGACTTAACAGTGTGTTTCAGTCCATCTGCCTGTTCTGTTCCCCACTCTGTCTCTGGTGACTCTTCTCACCCCCTGCACCTCTGGCCTCTACCCCAGCTCTTGTGTACGTAAATAGATAAAAATCTTTAAAAAAAAAAAAGTTCTATATCTATGAACAAAATAGAGTATGTAAAGCTTTCCCACAGTAACACAAGAAAACAAAAGAAGTCAGGCACAATTAAGAGTATTTTTCTGATAAAAGATTCACTTCCAAAATATAAAAAGAACTATTACAGTTCAGTGAGAAAGACAGGCAAGTATAAAACAAGAGACTTAAACTAACACTTCAGCGAGAAGACACAGGACCTGTCAAGGAGCACAGGCAAGATGCTCTGCGTCACTGCGCACAGGGGCAGGAGACCACCACACAGCGGGCACCTGGCCAGAGGAGCCCCGTCAGCGCTGGGCGAGAGCAGGGAGCCCAGGAACCTCACTGACACACCGCTGAACAAGGCCAGAGGAGCCTCAGGATGCTGAACTCAGGCGCCCAGAGCACAGGAGGGCGGTTCTGCCAGGTGGGGGCCGGGGGAGGGGACGGCTGGTCAAGGCACAAACTTCCAAGAACGCACTAGGGAGCTGCTATGCGGCAGGGAGACTACTGTCCGTGACCTGTGTTGTCAGCCTGAAGCCCACTGACGGACTGCAAGTGCTCTCATCACAAACCCCACAGCGGTAACTACGAGGTGACGCATGTGTTAATTGACTTGATTGATAATCACTTCACAATATGTACAGTTATCAACTCATCACATTATATACCTAAAGAAATACACTGTACGACCGAAACACCCACAATTTTTGTCAATCACATTATCAATAAAGCTGGAGAAAAAAAGAGAAAAGAGAAAAATAACTCCAGAATTTGCCTGGGGGCAGTGGGGTGAGAAAGTTAACTGATGTGCAAAGGGGTGAGAGCGACCCCCTTAGGGTGACTCACATTTTGATTGTGGTAGGTGTTTAGGTATATACAGTTGTTAAAAGTCAAAGTGTAACCTAAGAAGAATGCATAATATGTATAAAACAAATGAAATAAATCGAGGTGTTTTTTTTTTCAATCACGTCTTCAAAATGAAAACTATGTAAACCAATGTTAACTCAATATACTAAAAAAAAACCCATAGCATAAAAAAAACACCCTCTGTTTAATTATATTTAAATCAGACCCATGAGTTCCCAAATTACTTCTCTAGAATATTACATGTAAATTGTGTTTCCAGGAAAAAAAAACTTGATGGTCAATTAAGCTTTGAAACGGCTCCTATTAGACGTTCATGATACAAGTACATTAAAGGCTTCCTTTGCCTGGACTCAGAGTCTCATGGATTGTAACGCAGGAAGATGCAACTACCCAAAGTATTAAGGGTCTTGCCCTGTGTTCGTGGTGCCTACACAGTCAGTGTGGAATGAGACTTTAATAACCGGAAAAAGATCCAGCCACAGCTACGCCCGAATCACCAACAGGCACCTCAACTGACCAGTCCCGAACTGAACTCCGGCTCATCTCCTCAAAGTCTCTTCCGGTTAACATCTCTATCTTAGCAGTTATGTCTTCCCAATGACTGAGGCGAAAACCTTGATGTCATTCTCGACTCCTTGCTTTCCAAATTCCACTGACGGTCCACCGGCAAACCCTGCCAGCTCCACTTTAACATGCCACGGCCCAGCCCACCATCGTCTTCCCTCTGGATGAAGACACTAACCCAGGAAGCAACACGCTTTCCTTTAAGGCGCCAAACAGCAAAGGGCTCGGCGGGTACTTGGGCCCTGCTACAGCTACTCGCCTCTGCAAGGAGCACCCACAGATGTCTGAGTAAACAATAGTTGTTTTGCAATAAAACTTTGCAAATGAACAATGCAATTTTAATTTCCAGTAATTTTCACCTTTCATGAAATATGATTGCTCTTGTGATCCCCCTGCCCCATCATTAAAAATATAAGAACCATTTTTAGCTCATGAGCTGTATTTGGCTCACAGGGCATTACTTACAGACTCTCTGAGAACTAACCTTGTCATCAAGTGTTCTTCACTCCATTTTGAACATGGCAAGCAAAGTAATCCCAATAAAACATTAATCAGATCATGTCACTCCACCTCTCCTCAAAGCCTTCTGATGGTTTCACACACCTTAGACTGAAGGCCGAGGTTTTAAAAGACTCAACAAGCCCCTGTACAATAATTCATCGATAGTTGTAATGCAGACACAGGCATATATCAAAGACCAAACTAACTACAAGCAGGTTTAGACACTGTCTTATAAAGGCAAATGAACTGAATCTTTATAATATGCTATAATATCATGTAGCAATAAAGGAAATGAAAACTCTGATGACTAAACTAGGAAATGAGTAAATTAACTTAGTATATATTAATTTCTATTATGAAATCCCTATTATGAAGCCCAGTTTATTTTGAAGGGCTCCCAGAAAAAGTGACAGGCTTATGATATGAGTAAGATCAGCACTAAAATGTCATGTCAAGGTTTCTGAATTATAATAAACATATGCGTAGAAATCGCCTCCACTCAGAATTAGTAGAGTTAAAAAGCCTATTTAAATACCATTTTTCTACTTAAAAATAATTTTCTATCAGGGACCTCCCTGGTGGCACAAGGGATTAAGTCTCGCACTATAAAGCTATCTGCACCCACCTCAGCAGGAGTTCGATCCCCAGCCAGGGAGAGGACCCACAGGGCACAGCTGACCTCCCCTGCTGCTCCCCTCAGCAGTGTGTTTCAGTCCATCTGCCTGTTCTGTTCCCCACTCTGTCCCTGGGGAATCCTCTCACCTACACCCCACCTCTGGCCTGCACCCCAGCTCTTGTATGCATAAACAAATAAAAGATTTAGAATTAAAAAAGTAATTCATCTCAAAGGCTATATTAAAATGGAGTATCAGTAAAACATAAATAGATGGAAAGACAAACGTGCAGGAAAACAGATGACAGTACCACTTTGCAATCAGGACCATTAGCAAACAAAAATGATTAACACGTAGTGTCCTAAATATTTAATAAACATTAAATAATTCACATTGTTATACCAAGAATCATGAAAACCAGTTTTTCTACTCAACTAACTCACATATTGAGGTAGTAATATAGAAGCAGAAACCACAAATCCCTGTAATTCCAAGTAACATTAATTTCCATATAGCTACACTTGAAGTAAGAGGGCTATCTCTGTATCAAATCTTCATACAAGGCAATGTTTCTCTTTCTCTAACCTCTCCTTAAATTCTATCTCCATGTTTTATAAATTTCTACAATTGAGCTCGAGCATTTCCTCAACCACTTCAGGAGAAATGATTTTATTTGCTCGCTTCCTTCTACTGCATCCTGGTACTTCAATATTCTTTCTCCCATTTATAAGACACCTTGGAGAGAATATATAACACACATGAAATTTAATAGTTACATGAAGTTATTCAAAACTTTTAAATTATCTCATTAAAATTGTCTTATTTTAAATGTTTTCACAACTAGCTATACTGTTTACAATAAGTCTCTTCATTATATAACAAAGGTTTTAGAACAGGGCCTCCCTGGTGGCGCAGTGGGTTAAGCAATGCACTATGAAGCAAACAGCAGCCACCGCAGCACGAGTTCGATCCCTGCTGCCGGCCAGGGAGGG
>JAGFMF010012193.1:1576681-1646346 GCA_019455555.1 Galemys pyrenaicus | reverse complement strand
CTCTCTGTGGTGAATCCTCTCACCCCCCACACCTCTGGCCTGTACCCCAGTGCTTGTATGCATAAATAAATAAATCTTTAAAAAAAAAAAAAAAAAAACAAAGGTTTTAGAACAAACAACTCACTTATTCCCTGCTTTCAAAGGAGTCAGTACAGAGTTTCAACTTCTCTCTTAGTGAATGGCCAGTCACTGACAGCCTGTACAGTTACTTTGGTTTTGTCTGTTTTCCCCAATCAGTCCTGCTGACATAGGAGAGGGGTGTATTACTGGTAAGATCAAAAGTGAAAAAAGAGAGACATTACTTCCAGTGAGGTGCAGGGAGGTATGTATTCAGTGAATAATTTGGGGGTAGAACTGTAGCAGTAGCTGGTTGCTACAGCTGACCTACAGCAAAATCAAAACACTGTTCCATCTGTCAGTATAATCTAATGTCTCAAAACTTCACACTGTAATCATAACACTATACTGAAGGCCTCAGAAATCTGAAGACAGTGCAGGTTTATGGGAGTGAGACTGAAACAATGACATAGATTGCACTTACAATGAAAAAGATCGTTTTACAGTAGATTTAATCAATGGTAAGAGATTTAGACTTTGCAGATAAAGTTACCCTATGACTGCAGATGAAACTCTTGTCTGGTTACTCATGCTTTATTTTGTCATTTAAGAAACAAGAGACTTTAAAAAATGGCTTGGCAGGGGGTCAGGGAAAATGGCTTATTAAAATCAAAGAAACATCTGATATAAAAATGGTACTGCTTCCAATGTGAAAAAGTTCTCCAGGTAAAATATTATCAGACTCAACTAATGGATGAAGTGCAATTATCTAAAAACTCATAATTTTCACAGTGAAATTAGAATACTGAACATTTTGTGAAAAAAATTATTAACTCTAATGCTGAGGCCTCTCTGTCCTTAGGCATCCTAGGATAATGCAGGGAAAAGAACCTACTTCCAAATGTTGTTTTGAAACCACAATTTGAATTTAAAAAGTTATTTACTAAACATTTTGTTATGTGTAACAGCACAGGAAGTGATGGGAATACATTTATTTATTTATGCATACAGGAGCTGGGGTGCAGGCCAGAGGTGAGGGAGGGGGAGGTGAGAGGGTCCACCAGAGACAGAGCAGGCAGCAGAACAGGCAGATACACTGAAGCACACTGCTGAGGGGAGCAGGGGAGGCAGGAGAGGTCTGCTGGGTCATGTGGGTCCCTCCAGGGCCCAGGGATCTTAAAGTGCGGAGACTTAACCCTTTGTGCTACCAGGGAGGTCCCTGGGGATACATTTAAAACTATCAAAATTATTAGAGAATTTAGAACTGTGACACAAGAAGTGTAAGCTCAGTCTTTTCTCAGACCTATCAATGTGAAAAATCAGTAAAATATGAAACAGAATACTATGGTATTTAATAATAAAAGTTTAGATCAAGCAAAAAGTCTATTGTCCCCTCTTCTTTCCAGACCCTTCATCTAACTGAGTCAGATCTTTTGTTATAACACATGAAACCAATAGGGTCCAAACCATTCAAACACACACCCTTATCTTCCTACATGGCTCCAAAAACATGACCTACACTATACTGAAATAATACAAAGACAACGTCATGCTTTAGCTACAAATCTAGTCCATAAATGGATAGTATAAACCAAATTATATCCCCCAAAGAAAAACTATGAAGCTAGGAACAGGCTGCATACCTGTTCAAGATACGAACATAAAAATAAAAGGTTTATTACAAAAAAATTGAATATCACTTTTTTTCATATAATAATTGATGGAAATAATCATGAAAATTACTCTATTTACAGTTTTTAGAAAAGCAAAGATAAAAAACTTTGCTAAAACCTAGGGTCTAGACTGCAGTGGGAAATAGAGGTTTCATGGGACACTGGGGAATGACTTAAAATGGTGGCAAAAAAGTTTTTGAAGGTAACTTACAATTTTAACATGAGTAATATCCAAACTGTAAAATGCATTTCCTTTTCAACAGAGTTATTTTAGCTCAAGAGCGCTACCCTACTACACAGAGGCAGCACCTTCTCGCTGATGGAGAACCGCCCGCGCGGGGCGTTCTCTGCTCCAGTCGGTGAGCAGCCCGGGACCACAGGCCACAGGAGCAGGAGCCGACAGCTCGGACGGTTAGTCGTCCAAGGGAAGCCGTGGCAGGGCGGGCAGGCTCATTTACGTGAATAATGGAATCTTGGGGAGTCCTTTTCCTCGTGTCCTGTTCTTGTCTGAGCCTGAGCAAACCAGGCCTTTACACCCAGGGTGACAGCCACCTGAGCAGCACGCTGCCACACCCAGCGACTGGCCCGCGCCCGCGTCTCCAGAGAACCACCTGTGACAGCAAACTGGCTCTGTGGCGGCTTCAGGTCGGCAGCCCCTGGCTTCCCCCACCTCAGCAGCGCCCTGGGTCTCCTGTGTGTGCCCGCTTGATCTCCACGTGGTGAAGACTCAGGGCTTCAGGCCGCTTTCCCAGCCCCAGGGAGGCTGCGGCAGGGTGACGACCACACGCTGGCATACTTTAGCCCTATCTTCTCACTGACCCTGACTGCTGTCACCAAATGCCCCATGAACATTTGGGGTTTCAACTTTCACCCTTTCAAACCCAATTCTTGACTTCTCCCCACGTCTCCTCCAACAGTATAAACAGAAGACCGCTTTAATCTTCAGGCTAAAGCTTGCAGCAGTCACCTACCTATCCAATACCCAGTGTGTCAAAATCCCCTCCAGCTTTTTTTTTTTTAAAAAGATTTGTTTTATTTATGCACACAAGAGCTGGGTGTAGGCCAGAGGTGCAGGCGCTGGGGAGCAGGGGTGTGAGGGGAGTCACCAGGTATCTTCACAATCAACCACCACTGGACTACTCAGCACTGCCAACACCCTCCGCACACAGCAGGTGCTCGGGGCATTGGCAGCTCTGCCTCCTCTGTCGCCCTCCAAGCCTGTTCTCCATTCAGAAGGAAGTTCGGAAATGTAAAGTAGACCGTGTCATCCCTCCAACTTCCTCTTACCTCAGAATAACGCTGACGGTCTTTGCCGTGGCCGGCAGGCCTCTGGGGCCCTGCTCCCCTCACGGCCCTGTACCGACACCCCACACTCTCCTACTGCTGATGAAGCTTCTCACTGGCTCGTAGGTATGCTTCAAACATGTGTCCTGGGGCCACTGCACTCTCTGTTCTCTTGACTAGAATGTTCTTGGCTCTCTAAATGCCTGTACCACATTTCAATCAGGCTTTTGTTCAAATATCACCTCAGAGGCATTCTCTAATCATCCCATATAAACAGGATTTCTGTAGCTCATGCTTCTCTACAGCCTTAGTCTCCTTTATTTTTCCTCACATGACTTACGACCACCTAGTGTACTGTATATTTTTTGTTGCTATTTTCCGTAATCTAATGCACCGCCCCACCCCATCCCATCAGCAGTAAGTTTCACGGCAGAAGGCACTTTGTTGGCTGGCATTATTTGGTCTCTGTATCCCGAACAGACAACATGGTGCAAGTGAAGAATAACCATTTGCTGAGCCAACTACAAAGACCCACAGGCGTCAACCTGGTGGAGATTTTAAATAAACACAGGATGGCTCAAGTTGTGGGTAAGGTATGCAGTGTGCGCGCACACACAAGCGCATTTTAGGGAGGGGAGAGCGGAAAGTGACACCTGCGAGGTTATTTATGTAAATCATGATGGCACTTAGGCCACGTTATGGAATGAAGGAAACTGCTAAAAAGTTTTGAAGCAGGAAAAGACATGAGAGATGGCAATGTGAAGGAATTTTGAGGTACAATAGTTGGGAGGTTCAGAGATAACTATGGCTTTAATTAGGGCAAAGAAAATGGAGGTGGAAGAAAGTGAGCAAATCTGAGAGACAGGATATAAATTTAAATGCGATCTTTTTCTGCACAGTGGTCCCAGCTAGAAATGCCGAACCATATAACCGCATACTGCAGAGACAGGAAAGACACAAGTGAAAACTAACTCCCGAAGGCCTGAGGCCTCTGTTAACCCGCACATAAGAACACACCTGGGATTGGTCAGCAGAACACCGTGCTCAGCACCACTGCCCTCAAGAAAAACTGTGGGACATAGAACCACAGAACAGCTTAGATTTTTTTCATGTAATACAAAACTAAACTGAAAAGCAAAGCCTACTGCCTGTCATGTCACTGGAAGGCAACCGAAGGTGACAGACACCGCTCTCTTTTCCGCAGTGACCCCGACGCCCCCTCTGCCAAGCCCCGTTCTGCAGGGGCAGTGATCCTGCTCTTTAATCATCAAGGCAATGAGGGCATAAATAACACACCTCAAAATACCCGCCGGCCTCGGTATCACCCCACTACAAGTTTTACACAAGCACCAACAAAACACCCAGAGTAACAAAATTCACTTATATGTGGAATCTTTTCAAAGATCAAGATTTGTCAATATTTTTAATTCAAAGTGTTACTTGAAAACATTTAAGCAATGATAACTGAACCTTATGCTGGATTTCTTAAAAGGGCCAAAAAAGTTTACTAAAAATTTACTCAAAAAGAATGACAATGGCTTGGGGAGGAATTTTCATCTTCTCCAACCTTAAATTAATCTACCTCTTTTAGACTCAGCATTTGTAAAGCATAGCACATAAACCCATACAGTCTTAAAACAGTATTAGAAAAAGCTGCAGTTCACGTTTATAGAAAAATTACGTAGTGCCATCACACTAACCATTCTCATGTAATATTTCATTCATTTTCCCAATAACCATATGAGAATGTAATCGTGTTCCAGCTTAGTGGACGAGGAGTGGAGATGGTAAAGAACCAGACATGGGGTTCACAGTCACAAGGCAGTTTTCAAACACTATGAATTGTCTCCCAACAACTTATAAATCCAATTCACTGGGTACTTCAATACCCAGTAAAATTTGTTTTTTAAGCCTTTGTTCGTGGTATCATAATCAGAAAGGCATAATAATGTCCGATTCAATTAAAATAAACACCCTGATATAGCACCCATGTTGTAATAAACCTATTTAATGAAATGGACATAATTAGTGATTTAACGATTGCATGAGGTACAAAACCATTTTTTAAGTTCTGAGAAAGAAATCAAGAAAACAATCCCAATCCCATTCACAATTATGGGGATGTGGTGGTGGCAGCATGTAAAAATATCTATTGGTAGAAACACGAATCTAGAGCTCAAAACACACAGGATGATGTAAATAAACTTGGCCTCAATAAACATCATTGGAGGGAAGTTAAAGAACTCTACAGAATACATAATTTAAAGTATTTTTATTCCCTAATCTGTAATTCTAAGAAAGTTTTATTACTTCAAAGCCAGTAATTAATAATAATCCTAAACATAATTCCATGATGTATATTTATTATCAATTCCTGTTTTCCTCTGAAATACAAATTGTATTTCAACTACATTTTATAAATAAGGAAACAAAATTTATTAGCTATCATAACTAAAGTAGCTTAAAGAATGATTAGAAAAATCTAATAGGTCATTTTTTAATTACAGACATTGGTCTCTGTGCTATGCTAGGTAAACTCATTTGCTTATTAGTATTATGTGAGCTGAAAAGTTTTCTGTTATACACAGCAATATATCTTCACGGCAAATAACTAGTACTGATCATGGGCATAATGCCCACTATGCTTGGGGAAAACTCCTGTTCTAAATCGCTTTCAATACTACACAATTATTTTTTAAAAGGAGGGAGATTACATAGTTTAATAGTATACAGCTTTTAGATTATATTTAATAACCTGCTGCTTCTATTCCTTATAAGAACTATCAAACAGAATCTAAATGAAATTCTTTTCTTCTAGGGATTTAATTTTGTCAATTAAATGGAAAGTTTTAATGATTTCTAAGTCATTTGTAGACTAGATTATCTGGGGAATAAGGAACCCCAGATGCCACACGCTTATGTAAATGCCAGAAACTGTTAGAATGTTACTCCACTGAGCTGGCTCCCCTCACAACACTTTATTCACGAAAATAAACAGGTTTCCCCATTTAAGGATTGGAACAATGCCGAATATAATGTCTATTATGCTACCTATTATAGTACTAGAAAATGAGTTATAAATTGGTTTTATATTTTGTGGTCAAATAAAATTCCTAACAAACACTACCTATTTTTTATTAACATATATTATAATAATGTAAATGAATCTGAAAAAAGGGTGGGGACCAAATCTCAGATCTGAAATTCTCACTCACTGCAGGTACGAGTAATTTCTTCACTTCCTCAACAGCTCTCTTCAGCTTGATCTCGGCTCTGTTCTGAGCGTCTTCCACAGTGATCAGCACATGTAAATCTTCATTGAGATGCTCCCAATTGGGTTTTCCTCGATTTTGCTCCTCCTATGAAAATTGACAAGCACAGGAGGATGAGCAAGGCCATTACCGTCACCGCACAGCTCTCATGCACTGAGTGGCTTAAGTATGGTGGCACCCTCAGCTACCATAGAAAGCACGTTATTACTTCTGTATTTTACTTATAAGCAAATAAAAAGTAATAATTGTCACTTGTCAGGGTCACATAACAACTTGCAATTTTAGGAGCTGAATCAAAGTTTTCATTCAACTACATTCTTTTATGAACAATGGCTGAATTTGCAAAAGACAATGTGTGAGAAATGTCATTTGTCTTTAAAAGTGTTTCAAGTAACAATTATGTAACCATTTCATTAAAATGACAAGGAATAAACACAGAATCATTTTCACCGTATTTCTACAGGACTTTTCAAAATAGCATAAAATCGCTGGAGTTGTATCAACCGATGAAAGTTTAGTGTCACAGAGAAAAAGTCTGTGTCCCACTCCTTGGTGTCTTTGAATCACCAGTGTGGGAGAGTCCCAGGCTGGAGCACCATCAGTCACAGGGACTCGCGGAAATAGAGCAGCCATCTAGCCCCTTACACCTAAAATACGGTATCTTTAAAGCTGTTTCTTGTTTTAAGATTTAGAGATAACGTGAGCAAATGTATTTAAACAAGGGAAACAAAAGTATCTATTTGTAACTGCATAACCGGCACACAGAAACGCAGGTGACCTGATGTGCACTGCCTGCTGCCGCTGGGAGCCTGAGGTGGCTGCTGACTGGTCTGTAGATTCCAGTTTAAAAACCGCTATGGATCAACACACTTGTTATAATGGAACTGCTGTCTACAACTTAAAAATGTGCAAAAGTCAGCTAGGAAACATTCACGACACTACCTAAAAAAGACAGAATGAGTTTAACAGCCAAGTATATGCTTGGACTTCTTTCCTGCTAACAGCACGTATGAAAACGCACCTGAGTGTTGTGAGGGGAGTTAGCACCCAGATGAAGCCCAAGCCCTCACGAGCGACCATCTACCTGTTCCCAAAGAGTGGGCCCCAGGGTTACCAGTGAGCTCACAGAAGGACCAAGGGCACCTGAGGTTTCAAGGGACGGAAATAGCCGATGTTTCTCAGGCTTCTACCACGCAAACGTCTAGGTCCAAAGAGCCGACTTTTCCAACATTAGACGTTTTGGGATGGATCTGATCTTTGCAATGCCAGGGCTTAGCAACTGCTGTCAAAAAGCAAGTCCGCGAATGCCAGAGAATCAAGCAAGAACCGGAAGGGTGTCCTTCTCCAATCTTCTCCCAAGTCTGAGGACCTCGATGATGCCCAACATCCCATAAATAAACGACAATTTAAAATGTTTTGACATAACTACTAATTAAGCTGTTTGCATTTAATTTTTTTTTAATTATGTATTTCTGTCCGCCATGAAAAACTGCCAATGTGTCAACGAGTCAAGAAATGGAGAAACTCGGGGTTCTGTTTGCCAAAGGATAGAAACACACATATGTACCTGTGCTATGGACAGGGAAATCAATTTCAAAGTTCAGATTTAATTTTTATGCCAAAAAGTGGTATCTTCTCACCAAAACTTGCAACTTCATTCACGTTTTTATGAATAGAGCTCATAAAGTTGCATGCATTCTCTGCTGGACCCAAAAGTGCACCTGTACACATACAAACGAGGAACCTCTGCCTCTGGTCTGGACAAAGTCACACAAGCAAGATTCAGTCCCCTGCGGAAGAACACAGGTGCAGTGTAAGAAGGTCTCAACCCCGAGCCTAGGCGACAAGACGACGAGGCTGAGGTGGGGAGCCTGGGTGGGCTCCCCCAGTACCGCCCCGGCTGCCTACCTCCGGGTCTCCGGGCTGCTTGAGGTGTCCGGAGCAGCTCCAAAGCAGCTGGAGCTGACGAGGGTGAAGCCGTGCTGGGGAGAGGAGCAGAGCGCTCTGGAGAACCGCACGAACCCCCTCAGACACTCGATGGAGACTGTCACCGTGTTCGGGGGATACCAGAGGTGGAACAATAACCACCCACAGGACCTGCAGTTAAAGTTCCAAGATCGCCTAGAGCCAGACGAGAGACTTCACAGGCGTGCAGTGACCCCAGAGCTCTCGTCAGCAGTGGGGACAGCAAATCTAGTCCAAACGCCGGCTCCAGCCTGCCTACCTACACCTCTAAATCATGACATGAAAGAGGAGCTGTTTCAACTAATTTAACTGTGTCTCAGAACAAGACCAGGAAGACTTACAGGAAAACAAAACAGCCACTGAACAAGCTAAAACCGACGCTGTCTGGCATGTGACCAGAAAGCGGTCAGCACAAGAAGAAGAAAATGAGCGCGGGGTCAGTCCACTGAAACTAGCCCAGGACGGCCACAGGCGTGCGCGCGCCACTAGTGCTACAGAGACCACTACAAGGACAGCCAGGAGAATTCATAAGCAAAAGTATTTTAGAAAGACCTAAGAAAACACTAAATTCTTATGTGATTTGTTCCCCAAAAATGTATATTCAGGACAGACAAAAGCCAGGACTGGAAAGGGGGCTGTTATTTGCATGCCAGTAAGAGGCAAAGCTGCAGAATAACTTAACATTATACTTTACTGAATGGACAAACTTGAGTTTTGACAGCACCTTGGGAACACTGTATTTTTAATTCAACAACTAAGTGTTAGTTATAAAATAAAGTCACACCAATCTTAAAGGTTACTTTGAAACAAGTTTGTTTACAGGCTTTAAAACCAGTTTAAAAAATGAGAATGAAAAAAAGATTGTGAATTTTAATATAATCATGCATTTTCAGTCCTTCCTCAAATTTTTCTAAAATACTGTACGTTTAAAATGTACAAACCTTCGAGGAAGACAAAGACAGGAGAGGAAACAAACTAGAAAGCAGATGGCTGAGTAGCCAGAAACTTAGCCAACCACTGGTGAGATGAAACCAGACCAGCCTCAGGGCCCCCAGAAAGGCCTAGGAGACCCGCAGCTATGGCAGTGGGGCTGCGACAGAAGCCGGCCTGAACTGTCCCCAGGAAGCAGCTGAGCCCACCTTCATCCCCTGGCCCCAAAGAGCCAGCCTAGCGCCCTCCTTACAGAAGGCCAGAAGCGCCTCCCCAGAGAGCTGCATGGGCCTGCGCTTTGGGGCAGCAGATGGAATCCCTCAGGCACTGAAGCTGAGGTGTCCGGCTCCCTCCCTCACCCCCCAGCACAGTGAGTTCAAAACCCTTGGCCAGAGACCCAAGAGCTTCCTCCCGAGTAGTGGACCCCTGGAGCAAGGAAACAATCCTGAGGAAGGAGAAGAAACGCTCAAACTCCTCAGAAAACTAAAAGAAGCTTCAGCGGAGAGAAGAATCCTACTAGAGCATGCAAAACATAAAAAGGACCTCTCCGAACTAAACTGTGAAGACAGAAGTGAAAGGCTGGGCGAGGGCGATGCTCCCTCCAGTAGCAGTGATGACAGAGAAGGAGTAAGCATCAGAGGGCTAATCCAAGGGGTTAGACACTGAAGGACAGATGCCTGCCCTTCCCTACACCCCCCAAAGGAAAAGGGAAACAGGAGTAAACCTCAACAATAAAAATACTTTTAAAATAAAATCACATATGAGTTTCTGTAAGAAAAAGATTCGCCTTTTCTCACCACAATGGAAGCATGCGATGAGAACAAAAATGAACGGGTAGCCGCGCGCACGTGACAGCACAGAGAGCGAGTGCGGGGACACCTGGCGGGCGGACAGCGCCAGCGGGGGACATGGTGCACTTACAGAGCCATGTTTTTAATCTACGAGCGTATCAAACTTAGCTTTGAAAAAGGCTTTAGGGTTACTCTACCCAGAAGCCACCTTGTCCAACAGTACTGAAGTGAGTCAGTCCCTTCAGGGCCGGGTGTCCGGCCCTGGACGATTCGGGGTGAATACTGCCGTGCTTCCCTGCTCATTAAACAGATAAACATCACAGGGCAACACCGCAGAGACGCCAATAACGCATGCCCATATAGGTGCTCCTTCTACCTCAGAATGCCTACATCAGCAATCTAGGCCCCAGACTGCCGCTGAGACAGCTTGGAACGAAGGTTGAAGTGAAGCAGAGAGACGGGGTGAACGTGGAATGTCCACCGAAACAGTGCATGCACAGGAAGCTGTCCGTGACGCGCTGATTTCTTCTTATGTGCCACCAAACCTTTGTCAATAAAAAGAACATGGGGTTCCAATCAAAACATGGGCAGAAGAACTTAAAAGACACTTCTCCAAAGAGGACATGCACATGGCCAATAGGCACATGAGAAATGCTCGACATCCCTCACAATCAGGGAAATGCAAATCAAGACCACAATGAGGCACCACCTCACACCGGTAAGAATGGCACACATCAAACAACCAACAACAAATGCTGGCGAGGATGTGGAGAAAAAGGAACCCTGGTACACTGCTGGTGGGAATGCAAGCTAGTCCAACCACTATGGAAGGCCATATGGCAGTTCCTCAGTCTACTAGAAATGGAACTACCATATGATCTGGCAATCCCGCTCCTAGGCATCTACCCAAAGGACACAAAAACACTGATCCAAAAGTGCACCTGTAACCCTATGTTTACTGCAGCACTATTTGTAATTGGTAAGACCTGGAAACAACCCAAATGCCCAAAAGTAGAGGACTGGATCAAGAAGATGTGGTCCATATACACAATGGAATACAATTTAGCCATCAAAAATGAGCAACTAGGGACATTTATAGAAACATGGGTGGAACTAGAAGGAACTACACTCAGTGTAACAAGTCAGAAGGCAAGAGAAAAATATCAGATGGCTTCACTATTAGGAGGAATATGAAAGAACAACAGCAACAACAAAGAATAAGCTCAAGGAACTGGGCAATTATAACCAAAAGCAAACAAAAAACTCAACAAGACCAAAAAACCAAGATAAACCAAAGAGACAATGGGGGGAGGGGAAGGAGGGGAGGGCACAGACGGGGATGAGGGCAGAAAGTGCACAAGGGACTGAGGTGAAGGTGCACGGGTGGAATGGTGGTAGGTACTCCCTGGGGAATACAAATGATGTCAAATATAATTAAAAAAAAAAAAAGAACATGGGGTTCTTTTTTTCCCACATATCACAGTGGAAATTTAAATTTCCAGCACAGTCCTCCTTGCCAGTTTCTAGATCTCCCAATTCAACTGCCAACTTGGCATGCGTACACCAGCGTCTCCAAAGCACTATCAACTCAACATCTCCACACGAGAGCTCAATTATCTCCCTTCTACAAATTTAGTCACAATTATGCCCCAGCTACTATTGACCTGAATGAGTTTTCTGAATCAATAAGGATTTTTAAAACTTAAGGACAAGAACCAGTTTGTCTTGCAGAAGATCTGTGCGCTGGTGGAAGCTGAGGCGGACAGAGAGGCCGCCTCGTGCTCGCCTGCTGGCTCGGGCCCACACTGCCGCAGGCTGGCGCTCTGGCCGCTGGCCATCGCGGCACGGCTGACTGCCGTGAACACGCCGACCTAGCCTCAAACACGGGTCCCGACTCTGACTTCCATCACTTGATGCAAGTTACCGACTACGTCTGGAACGCTCTTCCTCAGTACCCCCTTCCGTCCTAGGCTCTGCGTAGCACGCAGGCCTGCCTCACGAGCTTCCACATGTGTACGCCGACTGCACTTAAATCTCCCCTAGACAAACACTTACCGACCTGAACAACGGAGCTTTGATTACCGACGGGCACCACTAAACCGGCTGCACACTGCCGGCGTGACCTCCCAGGCCTGGCCGGGCCCCACCCACGGCGCGCCCCGTTCTGTGTACTGGTTTGAGGACCTGCTTCTTTCTGGTCTCCCATTTAAGCCACCAGTTACATTTGAAAATCTCTAGTCCCATCCTTTATTCTTGGTCACCAAACTCTCTTACAGTTACCTCTCCCCGATTTTTTACAGCACACTAGGTCTGACATTTATATCCCAGTTTTTCCTTTACTCATCACCTCCACGCAAGACTTTTTTAAACCTGCAATACTGAAGTTCTATTTTCGCGTCAACACGGTAGAGCAACTTATATTTGAGTAATATGTGTAAAAACATGTTCGAAGTTCAAAACTGCTGGCCCAGGAGACTGAAAGGACAAGGAAACATTCAAGGCAGCGGACCAGAGCTTCCCCCTGCAGTTACTGAAGTCCAGCAGCGTGCAAAACGCCAGGCAACGCCTTTCACACCTGATTATGGAGCAGATGCACCACACCAGAGATGCTTTATTCTGGTGGAGATTCTTGAGAAGTTTAATACAGATAAGTAACATTTCAAATAACTCAGTCTCTGAGAAATGAAGTAACAGCAACGAAGCTTTTATTACACAGCCACTGCTCCCCTCCCCGCGGTAAACCTCCCCCAGTGTCCCCGCAGTCATGTGAGCGCCGTCCTCCTTGACCTCCGGGCATCTCCTGAGGCTCAGGGCAACAGTCTCTCCTTTCGCCAAGCTCCTGTCCCCAGCACAACCACCTGGGGCCTGGGCTCACGCTCTCCCACTAACTCTTAGCATAAGACAGTGACGCGCGTGCAATCCCCCAGATTAAATCAACTGCCCTAAAATAACAAGATAAACTAGTAAAAGAGCCAAAAACTTAACACAAGTCTTAAATCTTTAGATTTTTGTTCCCTTTCCAATTGAACATATTTTACATGCAAATTTAACCACACTGTGTCCGGAAGAGCAGTAGGGATTTGGATACTGATTAAGAAAGTGAGGTTACTTTGGAGGTTTGGGGGGCTGGGGAGGCCTAGGATCCACATGTCCCCTGCCGCTGACTTTCAAATCAGGTGTTCTTTGTCCATAAATGGATTCCTGAATGGTCACGTGAGTAACAGCACCGACAACTGCCAGACAGGCAGCTCTCGCATACCTACAAAAAATCTTTTTTTCCTAGACTAGAGAATTGCCTATTAAATTTCAAATAGGCAAAAAAGATAAACCTGTCAACACTTAACTCAAAATTCCTACAGCCATTAAAATTTCCAGTAAGTGAGGTTCTTAAAACTAAAATTTGGTCTTAACATACAATGTGTACATCCAACATTCTTATTAAATCTGGGCTAAAACCAGTGCCCTGCTATGTTCTAATCATCAGCTTTCAATAATACATCATCCATGTTATCTGTGGAGTTCATGCATAGAGCACTCTAAAAATATTAAGTAAAAATATTCTGAACATTTAAAAAACTACTTTTGTTTGACTGGTTTCTGATTTTAAAAAGCACCCAATGAATCACTCACTGCCCTGTGAAGTTTAAAATTATGCTCTAATTACAGCATCTGTTTGAACAACAAACCCTATAGCACGGAGCATCAGAACACACTCAGCCCTGCTGATGCACTCTCTTGATTATACATTTGCATGCAGTCAGGCGATGAGCACGAGATTTGTCTCCCTACTGTGCTCTTAATGCGAAAGTCCATGTGCCAAACCTCCCAGGAAAGGAATTCAGAAGCGGTGTATATTTTAAGCAAGCCAAGACTGCACTAAGAGTTCCTGTGAGTATAACCACCTTGAGCCAGAGGACAGCGCTTAGCTATAGAATCACTTCCAGTAATACATGCAATCTGAAATTTAAAAAATGTTTACTGAGAAACTAAAACTGCTCCTGGTAAAGCAGATTTAACATAAACCCATTGTACACTGCCTCTTATAAAACTGACCTCAAAAATGACCTAAAAAGTTGAAAATGACCTCAGAAAGTTGGACCTGAGTTTGATAAAGCAAATTATTTTCCAATATTATATGAAGTTTAGAATAATTGTGCTAAAATCACCAGCTAGTAAAACCTTTATTGGTAGAATTCAACCAATGCTTATTAAAACTAAACTCACTGAAATAATGTGCTAAATTCATAGGGCTTATATTGTTTTCTGTGAAATATTTTCCAAGTTAATAAATGGGCTATTCCCAGTACCTCTCTTTGACAAAATATATATCTACCTCCCACAAACACAATACTGAAAAACTGCTAGGTATGCCTACCTTCCAAATTTCACATTAATTCCACTAGTTTTTTGCGTAACTGTGAGCCAAAATTAAACCTACATATTTAACCCCCAGTTCCAGTCAAATAATATCGGTCTACCCCAAAGTCAGACTTCTGGGACTTACTGATTTGGTTTTATCTGTTCCTTTGTTTCGCTAAAGACTATATTTAAGTGACATCATCTGGTATTTGTTTTTTCCCTCTTGGTTTATTTATATATTTGTAAATTGCTCCAGTGAGCACAGGAATGCCTATATCCCTTCAAATTACTCTTTTTGCATTCTGTGGCAGAAGCCTAGGCATAAAATCCCTGGGTCAGTCATATGGCAGATCTATTTTTAATGTTATGAGAAATCTCCATGTATTTTCTACTGGGGCTGAGCCAGTCTACATTTCCACCCACCCTGTACGAGGGGGCTTTTTTTTTTTTAAAAAAAAAAAAAAAGATTATTTTATGCATACAAGATGGGGTACAGCCAGAGTGCGGGAGGTGAGAGGATTCACCAGAGACAGAGTAGGGAGCGGAACAGGTGGATCTACTGAAGTACACTGCTGAGGGGAGCAGCGGGCGAGGCAGGAGAGGGTGTCTTTTTGTTTTGGTGGTGAGAGTCTCCTTTGCTGTGAGAAAGCTTTTTAGTTTGATGTAGTCCCGTTTGTTTACATTTTGCCTCTCCTGCTGTGAGAGATGAATCTGTAAAGTCATATGGACAGTAGTTGTTAATATCCCGTTCAATCTAATGCTGTGTGGAGGTTTAAAGTATTCATATTTCCCAAGTATTAATTCACAACCACCTTCATGGATCTTAAACCCATTACTGGTAATTAGCATCAAAAATGCAAGGTGTGGTATAATAATGTTTTAGCTCATGACTGCTGAACTGATTTAAGAATGTGTGTGGAAGAGCAATACTGCCATAACTGAACTGCAAGATGCTTGGTAAGGAAAAAAGGAATACAATTTATCAGTACGTTCACAGGCACATATTATGTAAAGTGTTAAGTTCACGCTAAGCCCTAAAACATCACATGCTCATTGCAAAAGAGCAACTCAAAATGCTTTTCCTGTGTAACTCCTACTGTCCTGGTTCCCTTAAACAGATGGTGTTCCAGCTAAAGGGGATTCCCCTCCACTCACTGCAAGACTTCTTCCCTGTGGCCATGTTAATATAACTAACCATCAGGGAAATCCCAATTCCTCAAATATGAAGGCTGCCTCACTATCAAAGCCATAAAGAAAAGAAATTAACCACACAAAAATACATTAGAATATAGATGCCCCCAAAGTACCTTAGTGTCATATGAGGGCAGGGGGGAATAGTCAGTTCCAACCTTGGAAAGTTGTAGAGTTAATACTAGAATGGTGAAAAGTTAATCAAGTCGATGATTACTAGCCTTTGTGGTCATCATCTAAAACACATGTAACATGCTTTTGGCATACAAATATTTGAACATTATTTGATTTCAAATGAATAAAAATATAAACATGTACACAGCTATTGTCAAGACACGTGGCATGTGGATGCATGTGTCCGTGTTAGTACCTACCACAATCACCCTGAGGTCATCACAGGGACGGGTCAGAAGCATCTGTATGTGGTACAGCACACAACAGAATACTACTCAGCTATAAAAAAAGAAGATTAACTGTTCTCATCTGTAGCATCATGGATGAAACTGGAGAGGATTATGCTAAGCTAAATAAGTGAGGAGAGACACACAGATGGTTTCGGTTTTACATGGTATATAGAGAAAAAACAAAGGGCCAAATAATAACGAAACCATTAACCCTAAACATCTGACTACAGAACTGAGGCTGAAACAGGGCAGTCAGGGCTGGAGGCCAGATGGAAGGATGGAATAGCCATCCATCTCCCCCTGCCCTAGCTCTAATACAAGAGTCACCAAAAAGCCCCAAAAGGCCAAAAAACAAAACCAAGGGCTACAGCAATACAATACCCATAGGGGCCTATGGGCTAGAGCCTGAAAAAGGACAGTGCCTGATAAGAAGACAGGCCACTGTGGTTCTCTCCCACACGCACAAATGCCAAGAGACCTCAGGCTCCAGGAACAACCACCATGCGGTTTATTTCACAAAAGGGAAGCAAACTGCTTACTGTGGCCGCATGTGGGTATCTCACCCCAACAGTGTCAGTGATGGGTTGCCAATCGTCACCAGAAGTTCTGGACAGCACGGCCAATAGTGACAGTCCGCCCTTTCACTACTGGTCTCCCAGAGGCGGTGTCAGAAACACCAAGTGGTAACAGTTCTTTGAGACACCAGGCCTGTGGCCTTTGGTGCTCCTCTCAGGCAACATCAGAGACAGGACCAGAGACCCAGTCTCTGACAGAGGGCTTTAGCTTCTCTTCCCTCAATGGAGGTTGGCTGCTGGATGCTGCACTGCTGCTGCTTCTTTCAGCTTCTGGTCCTTCTTTCTTCAGAGGCCAGGAACAGGGTCTTCCCCTTCTTTCTTCTTCCTTCAGAGGCTGGAACCATTTGTGTCTTTCTTTGAATCTGGAATCGTCTGTCTTTCCTCAGAGGCTGGAACCATTTGTCTTCTCAGCTCCCTCCAACCCTGACTTATATCCTCTTTCAGGTGCCCCAACTGCAAGTCTGACTGGACCGCTTTATAATCCTGTGGTGGACAGGGCCATTAGCACCAATCAGCTCTTAGTTCGTACCTGGCTGACCCTTTCCAGGACCCAGGAAGTACACAGGTACATAAAAGGGCTCCGAGAAGCAACTGCCATACAGACTCGTGGTGGAGCAGCAGAGCGAGAGACACCACTGCCGTGGGTGGCTTCTGGCAACAAGGCTGGGGGTAGAGGGGCGTACAGGCAATGGGGGGGCCACAGAGTATGGGTGACTTGGTGGTGGGTACAGTGTGGTGTGGGATAAACACCTGAAGAGTGTGATCCTAGGCCTCTAAATCAGTGTTGTAATCCAATGTCACATCAATGAGAGAAAAAATTAGAGGCAGATGTGCAAAGAAGAAAAGAGCTCTATAGACTATGGGTGGGTATCTCTGCATTTCTTGGCTAACAGTTTGGACGACATAATACATCTGACAATAATAAAAAAACACAACAGTGGTTTGTCCCAAAAGTGTACAACATTATGGACAAAGTTCTCATCCCAGTAATTCCAAAATGCTAACATATGCTTGACACATCCACACTTCTCTGCGGAAAAGAAAATAACAAGGATCGTTTTACTTAACTGGAAGAACTAGATGACTCTCCAGTTCTCTGGGATCACATTTTCCTGCATCACACTGCCTCTGTCACCCAAACCTGACACACTTCCAAGATGTTTCTTCTAATCTTCTATTACAATCTAACAAAATGTAACTAAAAAGGGATTTTATCTTATAACCCTTCATTGTAAGTTGACTAGCAAAACAGAGCCACAGATGCTAGTCTGTAATGTGATCCTTCACTTCCTGTGGGTACTTCTGACTAAGACTGATAGGCACAGCTAAGAGATTAATGAACTGAAAACAGTAAAAGACACCATTCTTCAGTGACACTATTAGCAAGACGTGAGTCGGTCTCCAGACGGTCCGAATACAAGGCCTTGTGCACACAGTGTCAGTGCCGCTTCAGGTGCGACCGTGTTTCTTACTGTGGCCGTCAGACTAGCAATCTTCAGAAGGAGCGCTACCTCACCCCTCCCCCTCTGCTGGGTTTAAATGGTAAAGACAGCCATACGTTTGCTGTCCTTCATGACTTACAACGATGCATCCAACATTTATAATTGCCCTGAAAACTTATTTTTTAAAACATTTATTTATTTATGCACACAAGAGCTGGGTATAAGTACAGGCCAGAGGTGTGGGGGGTGAGAGGACTCACTAGAGACAGAGCGGGGAGCAGAACAGGCAGATGTACTGAAGCACACTGCTGAGGGAGCAGCGGGAGGCAGGAGAGGTCTGCTGTGCCCTGTGGGTCCCTCCCTGGCCGGGGATAGAACGCGCACTGCTGTGCTGCTGCGGATGCTTCACAGTGCGGCGCTCAACCCGCTGCGCCACCAGGGAGGTCCGTCCCCTGGAAACTTTTGAAAAAATTCTGGAACTACTTACTTAGTAAAACCTGATCTGGTACACTCAGGAGGTATTACCACTAAAATGAATCATTTTTTATATATTTTATACATTACCTAATGCTATACTAATACTCAAGTTAACTGTTAAGCCATTTTAGGATTATTTTGCACACCTTAATTACCTGAGAATTCAACTATGTAAGTCCAAAAAGGCATATCTTGGCAGAAAAAAAAAAAATCTATGTTCAGGGAATGATGTGTTTTGTTAGAAAATATCTCAAGCACACTCAAGTTCTGGGGATACTAGAACCAAAGTAATTCTTTTTTTTTTTTAAAGATTTATTTATTTATGCATACGAGCACTGGAGTACAGGCCAGAGGTGTGGGGGCGGGGGGGAGGTGAGAGGATTCACCACAGAGAGCGGGGAGCAGAACAGGCATATCAACCGAAGCACACTGCTGAGGGGAGCGGCGGGCACAGCAGGAGAGGTCTGCACTTATAAAACACCTTGTTCCACTTCCTCTTCATAAATTAGGAAACAAATACACAAACACTATTCACCAATGTAACTAAAATTTGAATGCAATGTAAAACTTTGAGATATAAAAGAAACTTTTTAATGATAGTGTGAAATCTCTGCAATGCTTAATTAAGCTATCTTTCACTATTATTGTGGTTAATTTTGAGAATGAAGTTCAATTTAAATAATGCTAATAGTAATCATTATAATTGGATAAACCATCTTTAGTATTACCACAGGTATGAATGGCTCTATCAACTGTAAAAAAAAAAAAGGAAACTGAAAAGGGCCTTCCTTGTGGCCTAGAGGTTAATTAAGTCTCAGCAGCACTATGTATATTGCTTAAATTCGATCCCCGGCCAGGGAGGGGACCCACATGGCGCAGCAGACCTCTCCTGCCTCGCCTGCTGCTCCCCTCAGCAGAGGATTTCAGTGGATCCTCCTGTTCTATTCCCCACTCTGTCTCTGGTGAATTCTCTCATACCCAGAATCCCTGGCCTATACCCCAGTTCTTATATGCATAATCTACTGAAAAATTACAGAAGATAGTGCTTCAGAGTCAAATAACACTAAACAGTTGATGTCACTGACCTTATTTCACAGATGAGAAAATTTAGACAAGTGACCTCAGCGACAAAGTCAAAACCCACGCTCTGAACTCACATCCAACCCCTCCCCATCCGTGCCGCTCTCCAGGCTGCACTGAACCCAGTCTTGATGCCCTCCCCGAAGCACCACTGCCAACCTGGCCCAGCGCTCTTCCTTCTGGACTCCTCTAGCATCCCCGTCACCTGGTTCTTACCGACGACACAGCTTTTTATGAGGCAACTGCGTCTACATCACGTCTTTTCGTTTCTGCGATGGGCTACTTAAAGTGAGAACGCCTTCCTAATACTTCTGAGAATATTCTTTATGCTCAGATGTTTATTTAGTGAAATGAAAAAATTCTGCTGGGAAATAGTGACTAAAGCCATGTTCAATGAATACCAAGTCTGCACCTAGTTCAGCTCTCTGATTTTATCTTAGAGTAGAACATGTACCAACAGCGTCAAGTGAACAGAAAGTCCAGTAATCTTCTGCTTCTCTAAAATAGAATAGATAATACCTGCTATATAATCAAATCCAGGCGTCATTTAAAAACGCAAGCCTTTCTGTGCACACCTACTGCATTTGGAAGCAGTGATTTGCCGGGGCCTTCCCAGGAAGGTTCACCTTACCTCATGGGATCTTCTTGCCGAAAAATAAAACCGGCATTCTATGGAAAAAAACCCTGAATTTATAAACGGAATAAACAAGATTTTCCTTGAAAAGGACCATGTTAAGTACTGCATGCGGAAACTGTGACAAGCGAAAAGGAACCCTAAACTTCAAAGTCTACAGTCACATATTATAATTTGTTTACATGTGTAATTTTTACCTTAATGTTAATAGTTAATATATGTTTATGCCCTTGGCTAGGCAATGAAATATAGTATCCTTTAAAGGTATTCTCCCCAACAAACAATACTGACATTCTTAAAATCTTCAAACGTATTAACATTCTAAAAATAAGTGCCAGAAACTGGGACAACTACTTCAGAAGTCAGTGGCTCCCACGAGTTATGCCAGCCACTAGCCACGGAGAACAGAAGACCACAGAAAACACTTCGCGGGTAAAACATATTTTCCAGCCTCGTTTGCTTGAGTTTGTGCTAATTAAAACCTAGGTGCTGCTTTGAAAGGATTCTGCAAGTGTAATTAAAGACATTAACTACCAGCTGACTTTAAACCACTCAGAAGGGAGACTGTACTAGATGGACCTGAATTATTCAGACAGGAGTCTTTAAAAGAGAGATGAGACCTTCTCCGAACTCAAGATTCTCTAAACTCCAAACATCTACCCACGACTGTCCTCCTACAGACCCCACAGGCGCACTCCTGGTGTGGGCAGGCACACAGTGTGCGCCAGCTCCTAGAACAAATGTGTTTCTCCTGTCTTCCTGTTTGAGCCCTGACTTACACACACTTACCATTAAATTCTCACCTTCATAAATCAAAGCAAGATCTACAGTATCCCAGTGAGTCACACTATCTAGGAGTATAGCCAATCATATGAATACAAGAAGTAAATCTTAGTGTTTCAAAATTGTCGTAACGTTTAGGCTAAATAACTAAAAGCCTAACCAGAATGTCAAATAATTCAGGCCAAATCCACAGTTAAGAAGTACACACTGTGGTTTGAAATGATAGTTTTTTGTTAAACATACTGGATTAATCCTTATTCAATAACCATACTGCACAGTAGTTAAAAGGCAGAGAAGGTTTTTTTTTGTTAAAATAGCATTAAAATGTGAACTATATACTGAAAATATCATTAAGCCACAAAGGTAACTAAGATAACATGTGACTTAAGTGCTTTGTCCAGAGATGACACCGATATCCCCGAGCTGCAAACGACACAGAGATAGAGTGAGGCGCACAGGGCGTCAGCACCCGTCGTGTGCCCCGTTTCAACTGCACAGGGCGGCGTCAGTAAGGCCATCTCATGTCCGCCTAAACATCCCAAACACAGAAGCATTCAGGCGGCCACTACACAATTATGAAAGGCAATCCTTGAATATTCCGCTGCGAAAGCAAGCACTGCATCACGAGGGGACAGATTTGAGAAGAGTAGCGAAAGTGACAGGCTCTGGACACTAACTGTTAACTATCAATTGCCCGGCTGTGTTTTAAAAATAAGCCAGTAGCTAATGATCCTCCCCCCACACACAACTGTGTGTATTTAAAGTACCTTCTAACAGTTCAGTAAGTTAGACATAAAGTCTCTTAGAGTTTCATCTCACACACGGACGGACCCATCACCTTATCTCCATGTGGTAGAAGTTTTCCTCTGAAATTGTTCTATGTGCAAAAACACGTCCCTCATTTTTTAACACTGAACAGAAAAGTACTCAGAACAATAATGAAAAACTGTGCCCTTTATGACCATCACAATTTCAAGGCTGGGTGTATGCTGGACTCAACTGTGTTTGATGAAAGTCATCTTTACTACCCATGATATTCTACGGCAAAAGATACCTGAATTTCCACCTCTCCATTTATGGTCAATTGCACTATATTCAACTATTATTATAAACAAAACTCACATAAACATCCCCAAATCCATCTTCCAGAACACATGTGCAGAGTTTAAGGAAATGACAACAGTGTTTCCACAGGTAAAATCATTTTTTAAAAACCCACCAACTACAACATGCCAAAATTGCCGTCCGAGGTGACTGTACCAATTTGTACTCCAGACTTCACTGCCTGGGCACTTACATCTCTCCAGATCCAAGACCTAGCAGTACAATGAGTCGTAAGTAACGGCATTAACAGTTTCTTGAACTGGGGCTTTAAATAAAACCACCAATTTCACCAAAGGCTAGCTGGCATAACCAAGTTCATAGGCCAAGTTCTGGTCACAAACACACCAGTAAAGACCTGAACACATCTAATACTCGCCGATCATCCGCAGAAACTCATTTCCCATTTTCCAACCCACTTACTCTAGCTTGGGGCCACAGGGAGACCGTCCCCGGCAGGACGCCCTTCCGCGCACACACGCTGCCAACACTCACTCCAGCCGCGACATGAAGGCACACCAGCGGACCCCAGGCCCCCATCTCTGGGCTGTGGGAGGAAACCACGGTCCCTGGAGAAGACCCACAAAGACATAGGGAGAACATGCGACTCCACAGACAGCGCCCGCAGCAGACAGTCCCGGCTGCCTGTCGTCAACGACGTAACGAGGTGCCCTTGAATGGAGCCCCTTATTTCAGGACGTGCAGCAGTTCTGACAGGTACAGGACTCAGTGTAACCCGGTCTGGGCGAGCGCCAGCGTGCTCCACGTTCCTTCGGGTTTCCTGCCGCAAGCTGTCCTTTCGCACACCGCGTCCAGTTTCTGTCAGACCTCACCTTGCGTTTTGGTTTTGTTTTTGAACGAATCATTTAAATATTCTGAACATAAACATTTTGTGTGGCTTGCCCTTTAGCGATTCATGTTGTCTTTTGGATAACAAGATGTTCCCCCCTATTTAATAGTTAAATGTCCATTTTCCTTTGAGTTCTTTATTCAGTAATATTTCCTTATTTTGAAGTCATTAGTGTATTCTCCTACAGTTTCTCGCAATGATGAAATTTTTATTCCTCACATTTAAGTGTTTAATTCACATGCAACTTTTTCCCACGTGCAGAATCCTGGCATCCTAACATCATTTAATGAACTGTCACTTCTCACTTACCATTCTTCTGCATCTACCTATTCTTTACACAAAATAAATTCTACACCTAAAATAGCTTAGTTTCTAATCCCACTGGCCTAACTGCTGTACCTTCAATGATTGAAATTAAATGCACTCAAGGTACTCCTTCGTTTTAATTTTCTTTTAAAATTGTTTCAATTGCCAATAGAGAGTTTCACTATCTTCATTCAATCAGCGCCACACAATTAAGTGTTATTTTCTCATAAGAAAAAATATTTTTTTATTATGAAGACAGACTGATTTCAAAACAAGTAATATCCTTAAAATATAGGTTTTCAAATCTACAGCTTTAAGTTGCCCATTGTATTTTCCATAATTTAAAACCCAGACCTCCCTGGTGGAGCAAGAGTTAAAAGTCTCAGCACTATCAAGTCATGGCCAGCCCTGTGGCCTGAGCTCCACCCCCGGCCAGGGAGCTGACCCACACGGCCAGGGAGCTGACCCACACGGTGCAGCAGTCCTCTCCTGTCTCTCCGCTGCTCCCCTCAGCAGTGTGCTTCAGTAGATCCGCCTGTTCTGCTCCCCGCTCTGTCTCTGGTGAGTCCTCTTCAACCCCTTCACCTCTGACCTACGCCATGTTCTTACATGCATAAATAAAAAAATAAAACTAATCTAAAGAAAAACATACCTCCAGTATTTCTAAGTTGATCCTCATTTCCATTCTTACCATGTACTTACATGTCACCTATTCTAAGGTATTTATTCACAAATACGTAAATGTCTTTGAAACCTGATGTTCCTTACAGATGCTGGGAGCAAGCAGCAGCAGGAACACAGCTGTCCCCACCTAACCACTACTGGGAGATGCAGCTGTGAGGAGCCCCAAGCACCCCATGTGTTCCCACCGGGGGCTGGAGTGACAGGCTTATCTGCTGCCTCCACCAGAGCCGTTGCTACCTACGGTCAGCACACAGGTGTCTCAGTACGCCAGAGGCCACACCTCAACAACCGTGAGTCACACCCATGGGCAGGAGACTGGACTGCGCGCTGCCTGCTCAGTGTGGGCCAGCCCTCCTCCTGGGCCACGCGGCCTACTGACAACAGACATCACCGAGGGACCCCATGGGGCTCGGGACACAGAGCAAATCCGCTGACACACTGCTATTGCTTTTGCTATGAATAATAAAGCTGATCTCTGACCCAGAGAGAGTGGGGTTTTCTGCCAACATCCTTAAAATTGTGGTTTCAAAACTATTGTGGCAACTTAATTTGTTAGCTTAAAAAGGGGATAAAGATTTCAAGACTCTTTATGGTTCTTGACAACAGTGTATATAAAAGTTTATGATAGCCTGGGAAAAAAAACTCCAGGGCAGAAATGGGCCACTCTTTAAAATGCTTTATTATTAACATTTCTGGTGCAAGAAAAAAAAGATCCCATGAAAAACATGACTTGGTAAAAAAGTGCTCTACAGCTCTGAGGTCTTAGAAATTTATAGTTCATTCGTTTTCTTTGAAACATACATCTCAGAATACGATAAGTTACAGCAGTCAGTCTATGCGCAAGTATCACACACTTCCGACAACAGCAAGCTTTCTTTATCTTGTTCGTTTGTCCCCTGGTGGTAAGTAAAGCGGTATTACAATTAGTGACATCAAATTCAGTTCCGTAGTTCTTTTTTCTTACTCAATTTTATACAAGTCCATCTACTTTGCAAATTACTTAACCTTTATCTACATCATCAATTCAGTACATTTTCTATTTATTAAACATTACTCTTTGCTTGCTTGCTTTCCTATTGCTTTGATTTCCATTAGTGTTCTTTCTAGATACTTAAGTCCAAATACCTTGTTTATGGTCAACCCTCAATTTTAAATTTCCAGCTCAATCCCATTATGGACTCCATAATGAACTTACTTTGAATATGTTTGATTTCTGAACTTTGCTAAGACTTTTTCACCTAGTCCAACACACTCAATTTGGCAAAACATTCCGCATGCCTTGGAAGAATGTGAAGCAAACCACCGCAGAGTGCAATGCTCTTGGGGATGTTAATGAGGTGGAAGCTGCTGTCTGCTGTCCAGTCTTCGTGTGGTTACTGAATTCTTCCTGTTTCTTCTGAAGTTTAGGGTTCCTTCGTAAGATACAGCTATGGGCTTGTGTTTTTCTCTTTTTAGTTTTGTTAACTTCGAACATATTTTCAAGCAATGTTGTTTGGTATATGTGAATTTATTATCATAATCTCTTCTTGCTGAAATGAGCTTTCATATGCAACTTAGGATGTTCCATACAGTCTGAAAATACAATATACCACTTCTTCCTTTCCAATCTTTCCTTTTTTTTTTTTTCCTTACTGCACTTATGACTGTCAGTGAAAACTGGAATAGAAGTGATGAAAGCAGACATCTTAGACTTGGGCACTACTTTAGGAGGAACACATTCAATCCTTCAATGCTGAGTGCTGACTATTTTCATTGTCTTTATCATATGGAGGAAGATTCCGCCTATTTCGCCTATTTTTAGTTTGCTTGGGGGTTTTATAATAAAGGTTCATTACTGAGCTTTGTCCACTCCATTTTAAGCATTCGATAAAATAGTCACCATTTTTTACCTTTATTACACACACACACACACACACACACACACACTTATATAATGTGTGTTGAACTGCTTAATTCCCAGATCTTCTGAGTGCCAACATATATTCCACGTGGTATTGATATAGTATCCTTTTTTATATATAGTTGGATTCCATTCACAAACATTTTATTAAGAATTTAAATAATGACCTTTATTTTCTTTTTCTGGTGCATCAAGATAATGCTGGCATTACCAACTTTTGGTAATAAAATAAAGTATCCTCTTCTCATAACTTTTCTGAAAAACTTTTTCTGGGGTTCATATGATTTCTTCTTAACATTGATAAAATTCAGTAGTGTGACTAAGTTTTGCATGTTTACACTGGGGTAATTTTTCATTGTAAATTCACACAGTCAAGATATTCACCTTTTCTGTTACTTCTTGGTTATACTGTGAGTTTTCAAAGACTTTTCATCTGAGTTGTCACAGTTATTAATTAGCGTAAAGTTGCTCATGCTTTGAATGCTTATACAAATCTTAAAGATGTCTCCCATTTTACTACAAGAACTAGTAATGTCTTCTCTCTCTGGTTCTGGATCAGTATACCTTCATTTCATTGGTCGTCTCAAAAAACATTTTGGTTTCGTTTTTTCTCTATTTGTCCATTTCCTATTTCAGAAATTTCTCCGTATCTTATTTTCTACTTTCTACTTACCTTGGTTTAAGTTTGCTGTACATAATTTTGTTTAAATTTTAGACAGGAAATTAGGTAACAGATTTATTTTATGTAACTACTTATAGATATAAATTCCCTGTAAACACTGCGTTAGCTTAATCTTACAAGTTTATGTTGTATTTTATTAGTTACATATATTAGTTAAAAACTACCTTATTTCAACTATGGCCTCCCCTGACCAACAGGATATATAAAACTGTGTTGCTCTGTTTCCAAATATTTGGGTATCATAATTTCAGTTTATCCAGAGCTCATAGCCTGCATAATCTCGATCTTTTCCACCTGAATGACTAGTGTAGGTTTCATGCATGTAAAATAAACACATGTAAAAGTAAAATTCTCCATTTATGAGGTGTAACTTTTTGTAAACACTAATAAGATTAAACTGACTGAAAATGATGTTCAGATCTTTAAATATTTGATTATTGGGGTTTGGTTCTATTAACTGCTGAAAGAGTTGCATTGAACCTGAATTCAAACAGAATTGCTTATTTCTACCTTCATTTCAGTCAATTCTGGTTTCATGCAGAGTTCTGTATTCTGTGGCTCTGTATTAAGTGGATAAACATATATGATGCTGTGTCTTCCTGCTAAATTAACCTTTATCATTATAAAGCATCCCTGTTGATAAAAATTTCTCTTTAGATCTACTTTATCTGATAACAATATTAGTCATTCCAACTTGTTTTCTTGACCTTTTTCCCCATTTATTTACTTTCACTCTGTTTTTCTATTTAAAGTTTATTAGTATAGCTATAAGCCCTATATAGCTGGACTGTTTCTAAATATCTATTTTGACAATCTCTGCCTTTTCATTGGCGTTATTTCATCCACTGTTATTTAACGTAACCATTCCTAACATTAGGCTGGATCTATGAAGTTTATAATTGGCTTCCTACTTACATCCTGTTTTTGTTATTCTGTTTCCCTTCCCAACTTAAAAAAAATACTATTTCAACATATTTTATAATTCCGTTTTAGTTTTCCTTAGTATATTTTTTACACGTTGTATTTTCAAGTGGTTACTCTTGGGGTTATAACACAAATCTAACTTTACAAGGGCTGTCAATAATATCTTAGCACTTCCAATAATACAATCTACAAAGCATAAAAAACACCGCTGGACATTGATATTTCCCTCCTTTACACAATCTCTTTTATGTACGGAAACCAAAAGAGGAAAAAGATCCCTATCGCCCTCCTCCCAGAAATAAACCCTGTCCACCCAGAGACTCTCCCCTACCAGAGCCCACCACGTCCACCTGCTCTCCATTCTCCCTGGCCACGGCCCTGTGGCACGTCTGTCGGCTGTGCAGGTCCACTGCGACACTCTCTCCGCCATCTTCTATTGCAATTGACTTTACTTCACCTTCACTTTGAAGATATTTTCAATACTTCTAAAACTCAGGGTGGACATTTTTTCTTTTAGCATTTAAAAGATATTTTATATACTCTTTCACCTCCCCTATTTCTGTTGAGTCAGCCATTAAACTTACCGTTCTTTTTTTTTTTTTCCTTGTTCAACACTTGGCTTTTAATTATGGTTTTCAACATTTTATTTTAATGTGCCATAGTGTGGTCTCCTTTGTAATTCATTCTGATTCTTTTGTGATGGGCATTTACAATCTACAAATGCATATTTTTCCTCAAATTTGTGAGATGTTTCTGCCATTATTCTTCAACTATTTTCTATCTCCTTTTCTCTATGCTCTTACTATAATTCCAACAACAGCATCTGTGCACTAAGGCCATTCGATGTGCTAATCCTATTATGTCAATCTTTTCCCTCTCCCTGTTATTTATAAGCGATAATGTCTATTGCTCTATCTTGAAAGTTGCATGCTCCTTCCTCATCAGTTAAAGCCATCCAAAATCTTTATTTTGGAAATTTTAGTTCGAGTTCTAAAATTCCTATTTGGTTCATTTTACAGTTTCAATCTCTGCTAGGATTATCTATCTTTTCATATTTTGTCTTATGAGAATCATTATAACATCTGTTTTAATACACCTATCTTGTTAATTCCAGCATCTAGAGGTTACTTTTGAAAATGTGATTCATTTTCAGATTTTAATTTTAAATTCTAACATGATTCTTGATTCTGATTTTTTTCCTTTGTGGGCTTATTTATATTTAGTAGGCAACTATCTTGATTCAATTCGGAAGTGCATACTTTCTTAGGTGTCAAATATTCAAATCTTTAGCTGAAATCCTGTAAGTCTATCCCACAGGAGTCAGTTAGAATTTGGGGATCCCTTTTCCGTCTCTTTCTCTTCCTAGATTACCTGTCTCCAACACCAGGAATTTACCTCAGGTTGGAATTAATGCCGTCTGCTGCTATACTACCCTGGTCAAAAGTTCAGCAAACAAGTCTCCACTTCTCTACCCCAAGGGCTCACTCCATTCCAGCTGTGCTTGTTGGGGTCATTCCCAAGTGTGTTAAGACAGCCTTGTACATGTATTTTTTCTGTAGGCAGATAGTCTGATAGGAATGTATTCATTCAATACAGGAAGTAGAAGGCCTCAAGTTATTATTTCAAGGCTCCTTCCTCCAGAAGAATAGCATTAATCCAATGAGCAAATCAACAAGCAGTTTGGCCTTGGTTCTAGCTATAGTTTTAATGTTTCCTTTCTCCTACCATCAGAAACATTTCTTCACCCTAGTTTGAAGCCTCTATGCACAGGTGACATACAAAGCCGAACCAAAAGGCCAGCTCAGTCCCTGAAACTGTGTGCAATGCCCGTTATCCATGCTCTGTCAATTTCCTAGCTATCATGCACTTAATTGTCCAAAACTGGACCAGTCTTCCATTTGTCCCTGCTTACAGTTTATTTCGGACTTACAGGGGTTAAAGAGGTTCACACATTAACCAACATTCCAACTGGGCGGTATAAGTCTTAAACATTACACTGAAAGAACGAAATTATATACAAAAACACTAACCATGACTTCTGCTACTAGCAGCGCTGCAGTGACCGACACACACGGCGCTACGGGTCACATGAGCACTCCTGTGTGTCTGCCGTGGGCCAAAAACCACGCCAGCGTCAGAAGAGACGACCAACGGCAGTTACTGCCGTCAGCATGAAGTACACAAAATGCTCCTGTGGATGTATCTTGGTGTGTGAGCTCAGGGAACTGGCAAACTACTTTTCCTGAATATAATGTTTAATGCAGAAAAGAGCTGTAGAAGTCCAAATAGGATCCAAAACAGAGAACAAGCCCTAGAAACACAAACCCTGGGGCATAAAAAGTTCCCCTTCCTCACTGGCGCAGCGGCACCTCCCGGAGCTCCAGAGCTCTTCGCCAAGCTCGGGGACTCTTCTTTAACCATGAAAGTCACCCGTTCAGCTTTCACTTACAACCCCAAATTTATACCTGAAATAGCACTTCAAGTACACTAGGCACGCAACCAAACAACAGAAGTGTCCACTGAGGAAATCTCACAAGAAAAACTGACATCTCTCTGTAACTATCTCCGTTAATTGAGTTAGTGACGTTTATTAATAGTTTTTCTTCAATTTAAAAAACAGGATTTTCAGAAGACCAAAAAAAATGAGATTTTTAAAATTATGTTTAACAGTGTCTGAAATCAGAAACAAGTTTTTTAAAGGGGAAGGAAGACCAGGGAATTAATGCATAAAAATAAATGTCACGTTCATATGAACAAAATAATTTATCTACTACGTTCAAACTATAGTAGAGTTCCTTTGTAAGCACAGAAATCCTAAATTAGCAAATATTTTAGGAATTCCAAATTAGTTAAAATTTTTGCCCAAGAACTTAATGTTTTGCGCTGTACAACCTTAAGTCCTTTAACTTTGAAGCCAGCAGAACCTGCTTTCCAGACCTTACATTACCAAGCACCAATTTTAGACTTATAGATACGTCACCTACATTACAAACGTTATTTTCCAACTGCTTCCAACAATTCAAAGTAACATAAAAAAATTCACAGTATCACATTAAATAATCCTTAACTCATATTTCTAAAATAAAACTTACCAAAAACTTGCTGTATAGTAGCATCTATATCTTACATCCTTATTTTTGAGAATGAATGAAAAAAATTTTTTTAAACTCTCAGGAGCTTGAAAGTTCTTTTTTAATGTAAAAAATCTCCTCGACCTCCTAAATTCTATATAAGGCAACAATAATAGCATGTACAATGTTTTCAAATTTAATTTAAACAACGTATTTATTAAAACCCTAAAAATGTGTCCCCACCCCTCCCACTTGGGCGCCTACCATGGAGTCAGTGTTTTCAGAACCCACTTCTGCCGGCTACCAGAGTGACCTCTGACCGCTGCTGACCGCAGGCTCCCACTCGTCTTCCCAGAAGACTTCCAGAACGCTTACCTTCTCACTCGGTATGCTACCCAGCTCTTGCCAGTCACTGTGGGCTAAACTCATTTCAAGGACAACAGACAACAGCAGCGAGATCAGACCGAGCCACAAACGAGGCAGAGGGCTCTCCCGCCAAGACATGCGTGGGCCTACTATGCACACGAGGAGGTGGGAGTGGGTCCCACTGAAGAGCATGCACTGGCTGGGAGGGCATGGCAGCAGGCAGAGGACGGGAAAACGCACATCCCGGCAGTTTACTGTACTGAAATCCATTTTTTAAAAGCAAAGTTTTTCAGAGCAAACAAGCCAAGAGAACCTGGCAGTGCGCACAGCAGCACCGAGCAGCATTCAAAGGGCGTGCAGACGATTCTCATCCTCTACCTGCACGCTGCGACGTCCCTTTGCAGTCCTGATGGTTATTAATTACCACACCGTACAGGCTAACAAATCCAAGCTTAAAAGGTGAACTGATACCAAACAGGTAATGAACCGAACTGACAAGAGCTTATTTGTACTGGCCCACGATGGGGGCGGGGGCGTCTTGGTGTGGTGCAGTGGCCACGCGAGCGGAGGCGTCACGCTTCCAAGGCACAAGTAACGCCGAAAACCAGTGGAGGCACAATAAAAATAGTGAATTAAATAGAAATAAAATGGAAAACCAGAAAATTTTTAAACTTGTGTCATATTTAGAAATTCAAACAAGCTAAAATACAGCTACTAATCTGAAACACTGGTAATCTAGGACTAGAAAGCTAAAATCACAGAATTTAAGAATATCAAGATATTTCCCTTAACAGATCTTTTATGAGGCAGCATGAAGCAAAAAAAGTACATCTTGTGGTAAGCAGTTTCCATTCTTCAAGGATTTCCCAGAAACAAAGCTGCTAACACACAGCTGGAAAGAGCGGGGCTAATTTTCTGCCCTCCTGTCCTCTACAGCTACACCAGAGCACAATAGCTGCTTGATACATGTTTTAATTGAGTGCTGTCACTGGCAGAAGAAAAGTGTGGAACCACTGCTTCCCATCGCCAACAAAGCAGGCAATTACCAGCCATTCTGGCACAATCTTTCATCGCCAAACACAACGGGCGCGGCGTGGCAGAGCCAGCGTGTGCCCCCCTGCGTGCGAGCGACGGGCTACAGCCGGGTCAGGGCGCCCCTCAGCGCACACGCACAGATCCCCACTCAGGCACACACCTATAATTAAGCACCAGAAGACTGCGGTGCTGATGTTCCAGCTAGCTCGCCCGCAAGGGGCTTCCCCCTCCTCCCCATAAAGATGATTGCCTTCCATTTTAGAGTTTCAAGTAGCTACAGTTCACTTAGTTTTGATTACATAGCAATTAGATATGCAAATGTATAAGATCCGGAAAAATACTTTTGCAAACATCAGATTGTGAGCAATCAAGCCCATTCTTTTCTCTTGTATATACAAGCTGCTCATTAAACAGCTATTGTCTAAAAAACATCTCTGCCTCAAATGCCTTGGGTTTTTTTATAAGCGTTAGAAACATTGGGAACACGTGCTCAGAATAACTCTCTCTTGGCAACCTACTTCACCAGTATGTGTGTGGCCGCGGAGCACGCTCACAACGCTGACTGGGTGCAGCACCACAGGCGTCCCCCACAGATGAAGGGGGCTGTTTTTCAAAACTTGTCAAAAATTTATCATGATGTTTTTTTAAATAGGCTATTTTAAAGCTTTCTAATGAAGATACTTATTTCTTGACAAAACAGAAAACTTTCCCAAGTATTGCTAAATATGCCAACTCTCTGACTGAGAAAGTGTGTTCCTCTTACTGTATGGGTTTACTCTGTAAGCTACATGCATGTGTTGATGTGGAGGAGAACTTCAGAGGGTAAGAACATTGGCACTTCAAGAAGATAAAAAAATGCTGCCTCTGGGTGTGACTTGAAAAACTAACATGGTGCCCTGTCACCTGAGGAGGCGACAGAGGTGCTCTGTGAAATGCCCTGTATATTATCTCTACCCCATCAGTTAGTTTTTAGCTCCTTAAGCTCCAGTTCCACTCAACTGATAAAGTACTTTCAGGCTTGCTTTCTTTTTCTCTTTTACACTTCTTTGTAATTTACGTCAATTGTTTATGTTTAAAGAAATGTTAAAAAGTGTTTTTCTACACTACCTATCTCATGTTCCCATACTTCAGAAAATTAAAGAAACAGGCAAAAATTCTGTGATAAGGACATAATTTTTTAATGGGCATAATTTATGTCTACAATTCATCAAGGAAATCAGAAATATAAATTAGTACTCCTGGGTAAGGAAACAGAAAGAACAAAATAATTAACCACTGAATTGTGTATTCAGAGCACATGTGCTTTGGAAATTCATCAAAGGAAGATCAGCAAAGACTACCATACTCTGTGCTGGGAAAATAAAAAAACAAACAAATAAATAAATAATGAACTGGAAGAAAGTCTGCAGTGCATCTTGCATCTCCACAGTTGCTAGAGCCACCTCCTCATCGGTGCTCCAGCTCCCAGCCAGCCACCTCCCTGCACAAACCACTCTCTAGTGCTCCCAGACACTTTTAAAAAGTCTACAGGGTCACAGCACTCTGCCTAGAACCCTCTAGAATTCAAGCTCCTCACGCCCACCCAAAAGGCTCAGGACAGACTCCCTAGCCTCCTCTCCTCCGGCTTTCTGACCTGTCCTGACCACTCTCCATCTTAGTCCCTGACAGCTTCTGCACTTGCACTCACTTCACCCGGAAACATCCAGCCCTCCAACCTCACCTGGCCACCACTTTCCCAGACACCTTACAGAACCCTCCTTGGTTCCTGTAGCTCACTTGACTGATCACGTCACAGAACCTAAGTTAGTGTTTTCATGTCACTCATCACTCTTTACAGCTTGTCCATTAACTTATCTGTTATTTTTTTTTCACCTTCTCTTAAGTTATGCTCTGTGAGAACAAGAACTTCCCAGTTTTGTGTCTGTACCAAAGCAGAGATTCAAAAATACTACACAGAAGAAAGAATAGGTGTGAAGAAAAGAGCACGTGACTGAACCCACGTCACAGAGTAACAAGGAAGGTCTGAGTTTTCAGAAGGTGAGATCATACTGACAACATAAAGGATTTTGGAAAAATACACGGTAAGAGGGCCTCCCTGGTGGCGCAGCGGGTTGAGCGCCACACTGTGAAGCATCTGCAGCCCAGCAATTTGAGTTCGAGTCCCCGGCCAGGGAGGGACCCACATGGCGCGGCAGCCCTCTCCTGCCTCGCCCACAGCTCCCCTCAGCAGTGTGCTTCAGTCGATCTGCCTGTTCTGGATCTGCCTGTTCTGCTCCCCACTGTGTCTGTGGTGAATCCTCTCACCTCTGGCCTGTACCCCAGCTCTTGCATACATAAATAAATAAATCTTTTTAAAAAATACACGGTAAGAAGGCTATGGACATGGCTGTCCACCTACCGTCAAAAGTTAAACTACACGCGCGCTGCAGGGACCGTCAGACACAAGCCACCGCGCGAGCCTGACGTGCCACGAGTGTGCAGTCACTGTCCTCCGGCACAGCTGGCACGTCACGTCAGGTCACAACAGGCCCCAGCATTCCGTGCCAGCCTGGTGAAGGGGTTTTCCTTCTCATTGAATCATTCTCCAAAGGAGACTTCATGAAAAATGATGAGTCAGTGACCATGTTCCTATCTTTTTGCCAAATAAAATTCACTTACTGGGCCTAAATTAAGTTTTTATCACCTAGCTATAACAACTGGTCCAAAGTGAATTGGTTCAGAGCTTGATAAATAAGTCTGTCAAAAATCCATAATCACTCTTAACTATTCCAAAACAATCAATGTCAGGAAAAAACAAGACTAGGGAATTGTTTTAAATTAAAAGGAGAGAGAAGGAAAGCAGGGAAAGGGGGGCTGGGCGAGCGGAAGAGAAGGGGAGTGGGAAACACAGGCTGGAGAGCCTGTGAGCAAACACGAAGCTCTGGAGAGCACAGGATCCCCGCATGACTTACCACCACAGTGCACCCGCAGTCCACGCCCTGGCCACAGGGTTCCCCTCCCCTGGAGGCCTCAGTTCCACAGTCAGCTCTCCAGGGCGAGTGCTGGAGTCTGTTCTTATCTGACCCTTGTTTGCTTTCTCTCTCGTCACATGTAAGTGGCACCGTCATGTCTTTCTGCTGGCACCGTCTCTCCAACTCCCTCCATGCCGACACGAAGGGCAGTTCACCCTTCTCAACCCTTGAGTAATGTACTCCCCAAAGCACAGACTACCACGTGCAGCCACACTACCTCAGTGAACAGAAAAAGAGTTTGTTCAGGAAATGCTAGGCAAGGGCTCTATGCAAGGGCCTGAGAAAGGGCTCTGCGAGGCCAACAAACACTGGCCCTGCAAGGGGCTGGTGGGGCGAGGGCAGGGGGTCTGGTGACTGAGCCCACAGAGCGCTCTGTGCACTAGGTTTGCAATCCTGTAAATGCAAGGTTATTCCAAAATACAAAACTCAAAGCTACTTGAGTTATTTGTCCCGAACTTTCACTTCTCATCGTCCACACAACTTGCTCTCCCCAGGCCTGTCCCCCCGCAGGGCCTTCTGTGGGTACAGGAGCAGCCTCAGGGGTTCACAGAGGTGCAGCCTCTATTCTGGGTTGCTTCCCGCACCCCAGTGTGAAGGTGAGGCTCAGTAAGTTTGCTTTTCTAAAATTCGATTTCTATTTAAGCAGCCATAAATGGTCAATGGTTACCTGGACTGCATATGTGTAAGTATTTCACTTGTTGAGAAATACAGAGACCAGACTAGTTTATGCGATGATAATATGCTCTCTAAATAAATAAGCCAGGGCTCAGGGCCAAGTGAGGAAGGTTGGGATGGGCAAGCTTCCAGAATTCCACCTCAGAAATTCCCATCAGGTATCCCTACCTGATGGTGATAAAGGCTGTGAAAGATCATTTTGGGTAATTCAGGCTCCTCAACTATACCGCAGAATACGTGCTTTGGGAAAAAGTCTCCATCACAAAGATCTGGTCAGGACAACACTTATTTCTTGCCACCTCGTTTCTGCCCTCATGCCGAACGTGTGATACGTGTTTTTAACACAAACTTCTTCAGCCAGTTGCTTCTACACGACAGCTCTAAACATAAATTCACATCAGGCACCATTCTCCATGGTGACTTCTAAAATCACCTGCTACAAAAACTACATTTCAGAACAGCTTAAGCCCCAAACCAATGTGACATCAGAGACTTCTCTTGAAGCACAAGTTCCTTCTGATAGTTTAAGAAAGATGAAAAGGATGGAACCAGCAGTGTATGAAAGCCTTGACGCAAACACCTTGTATTACAAGAACAAGAAAAAGCAAATTGCCTTACACACAATGAGAATTCTGAGATTTGAGAGGAAAAAAATTTGTATAAATCATCTATTAAATAATCAAATACAATTTGAAGGAATTAAATGTAAGTCAGATAATAGAAACAACTACTTGGTGACGAGTGAGAAGAAACTTGATTTCCTGACCTAGAACACTACAGTCTCATACATACCTCGACATAAAGACACGTACACATAGAGCTTCTACCAGGGTGTTAAAAAAAACAAACTGACTTCACTGAGAAACAGTATGAAAGTCATCGGGGCGTGGAGGACAGTTCAGAGGCCCCTGAGGAGGCCCAGACAAAACCACAGCACCAACGTCACGGTGGTGGCAGGGAAGCAGCCGTGACCCCCGCGAGGCAGCCGGCAGTGTGCCGCCAGGAAGACGGCAGAGCGGGCCACAGTCGGGTGTCTCCCAAGCATTGTTAACTAATTTTTCCACTATGGCTGCTGCGCTGATGGTAAGAGCAAACTTAAAAGGATACGCATCAAATTCTGTAAGCGAGGGATCCGATACCAGAGGACAGAATTTATTTCTCCATAATTTATTTTCACCAAGGTTACAGAAATCTGCTCTCATTCGAAAGGCAGCACTTTGAAACTGACTTAAAAAAGGTGACACTTTATATCAAAAATTTCATAAAACCATACTATTCCCTAACAACAAACCTCATGACAGTCCTCCAAGAGTTAGACTTAGTAACAATACTAATAAAGCATAAATTTGAACAAACACAATGCCAAACCATACCCAAGTCTTAGGGTGACTATGTAACTTGTCACCCAAACCAGGGAACTTTAAAAGTGAATAGAGATACTATTAATAATTACACGCAGACAGTAAGGCTAGCTGAAAAAAATCCTAGGAAAACCAAACTTAATATCATTCTTCCACAGAACTATATGCTGAGAGGGAAAATGTAAGATTTAACTGAATCAAAACACGAAGGTAGCGTGATTTAGAAACACTACAGATGGTTTTGATTACAATATTTATTCTAATTTTTCCTAGCTTTTTAGGTAGCAAATACAGCACATCTGGACAAGTCAGAACTAATCACTGGAGCAAATTCCTGCACAAATATAAGAATAATTCCTCTAAAATTCAAATCATTGCATTCAAAAATGGTTTTGAAATAATTTTAAAAGATTTGCTACTGAATAAATTTTTAACTTAATTTTTAATATTCTGAAGAAATAAACTATAACAAAAAGCAATTAAGTCATCAAAACTATTACAAATGAAATAACTGAAAAACTGGAATTTCCATTCCTACCCCATAAAGTAGAATAATTTACAAACGGATTTCCGAAATGCAGTGGGGCTGCAGCCTGGCAGACTGTGGAGGAATCTGAAGAGTAGCAGCTACGAGACCGAAGCCCTGGTGTAGATGAAAAAACAATGCAGGACTGTTTTCCAAATTAACTAGGTGCTGAAGCCTCGGAGAGAGAACAGAAATAGGAAATCAGAAGAGTACGGAGGAAAACTGGTGTAGTGATACAACTCCTGCACTAGAGCCAGCCCGGGTTCAATGCTGACTAAGCAATTCACTCCCTACCACGTTGAAAGAAGGTACTTAACTGGCATTTCCAACTGGGTCAGATCAGAGCAAGAGCAAGCTGTCACCTGGGGCTGTCTGAGGACTGACTGGGTGAACTCACCAGGAGGGAAAGCCGTGGCACCTAAATCCCAGCCAGGCTGTGTGCGCCACAGCCTTAAGCCAGGGCCTCCTCGGCAAAGCAGAGGCCACCCACAACACAACATGCGGCCCAGGAAGGCTGTTAGGCAGTGTGAAGCCAGGGAAGTCGGGCCAGGACAGATAAACTCCAAAGTCACCAAGAAGGGGGAAGGGGGTAGAGGAGGGCTATGCATGAGATGTAGAAAGAGACCTCACAGCCAAGGATGGCAACAGCTTCTTGAAATTCAGTGTCAACTAATAAATGTTTGCAGCGCCAGAAAACAACTTTGAAGACTGCATTACAGTGACAATGAATGTGGACAAGAGTCACCTAACTGATGCTAAGACCACTGCGCAAAATTATTTGGGACCAGGATGTGTACAGTTTCAAAGAACTTCTGTTAGATCAGCTGTAATTTAAATGGGAGAAAAGTACCTCTAACCAAAATAATGATCTAAAATGTAGGAAGCAGTGATACGCACGCGCAGGCTGACTGTCGATGATGTGCACCTGAAACGTGGCCTTCTATGCAATGCTACGCCTATTTAAAACTTTTTTAATTAAAATAAACATTGATATTATCTAACTTCATCTACATTAAACATAAAAGGTTTTCAAAATTAAGAAAAAAACTGAGGTGTAACTGATACATGATAGTTTCAGGTGGGCAATAACATCGTGACTCAGTATTTGCTATTACAAAATGATCGCTACAAATCTACTCACCCCTACATAAATAACCCAGCATTTGCTTCCTTTAAAGTAAGAAGTTTTAGTATCTGCTCTCTTGGCAACTTTCAAACATACAACAAACAGTGTCACTACCTAGTACCACTATTTTGTGTCACATCCCCAGGACTTATTTTTAACTAGAAGTCTGCACCTTTTGCCCCCCACCCCCCACCAAATCTCACCTAGTCCCTAGGCCCCAACTCCAGCAACCACCAATCTGTGCCCTGTATCATATAAGCTTGGTTTTTACTGGTTTGTTTTCTAGATTCAACACATAAGTGAAATCCTCTATTTGTTTTTCTCCATCTGACTCACTTCATTCGCCAAAATCATCCAATGTCCATCCAAGTTGTTGTAAGGTTTTCATTGTTTTTAGTGGCCAAATAATGCTCTATGGAGAGAGGGGGTGGGATGTGTGTAGATAGGTAAGCAGACAGCCAAAATCCATTAAAGGACACTCTGGCTGTTTATCCCATACCTTGGCTAATGGAAGTAATGCCACAGTGAACGCGGATGGGTACATGGCTTCTCCAGCTCGTGACGTCACTGTCTCTGGATAAGCAAGCAGAAGTGGGCTTGTGGATCACAACTTACTTCTACTATTAGCCTTCCAAGGACGCACTCTTCTGTTTTCCTCACAGGTACACCATCCACACGCTCACCAAATGTGCACAAGGTTCCTTTCCTCCACACCCTCACCAACACTGGTTATTTCTTACGTTTTTAATTGTAGTCATTCTAACAGGTGAGAGTTACTATCTCATTGTGTTTTGATCTGGATTTCCCTGACGGCTGGTAATGCTGAACATCTCATGCACCTACTGGCTAGCCATGTAGTTTCACTGAGAAAATCATTCATACCTTCTGTCCATTTTTTATTCAGTATGTTTTATTTTGTCGTAATAGTTCTTTACATATATTTCGGTTTTCACCCCGCATCAGATATATGACTTGTAACCATTTTCTTCAGCTAGGCAGATTGCCTCTTCATTCTGTTGAGGACTCAGTCTCTGTTATTCAGAAGTTCGCGTTTTGTTTGACGCAGTCCCATTGTTCACTTTTGGTTTTCTAGTCTGCTTTGTAGTAAAAAAAATTATCTCCAAGAATAACATGTCCTAGATGTCGCCAAACCTGCAGTCTGCCCCACAGGTAGACGCTGCAGAGGGCGCATAAGCAGGAAGACTGGGTGCGCCGTCGAGTCTTCTGGCCGCGCAGTGCCTGGAGCAGCAGAACTGTCTCTCGGATTGTTAACCGTTCCGTGGGTGCCAGAATGGAAAGACCCTTGGGCCACCAGAGCCCAGCGATCAAGGGGTGTGTTCTGGTGGCAAAGTCTAAGCAGCAGATGTAAGAATCAAGACACCAAGCATGGGAAGCGTCACTGGGAGAGACTGGCACTCTGAAGCAAGGCGGCAGCGGCAGCTGAAGTCAGGCTCCAGCCCCTGGTAAGGACTCAGGTCAGACCTTAAATGTGCTGGACCAGAAGCCTGCCTCCCTGGCGGCAGCTGTGGTGGCAACCAAGGGGCTTCTTCCCAGAAGACCTGGGCTCTGGGCCCCGTGCTGTGCCCTGGGCTGGCAACGGCTGAACTCCTCCTTCTTAGCTGTGGTTCTGTAGGATCCAGATGCTTAAACTTACTGATTTTATAACTGGGTATGAATTCAAAAGGCAACATGTGGGCTGAGGGAGTGGTATACGTGGACTGCAGAACCACCACAGGCAGGGGATGTAAAAGGAGGTGTCCCCTGGTGGCAGCCAGAAAACTGGGGTAACCAGACAAGTTCCTTTCAGAGAGAAAATTTATTTTGTGAAAAACAGGCTTTGCACTTGCTTTCACTACTTGTGGCTTCTTCTAAAATTGGAGTCCCTTTAACACAAACATTTCTAAATACTCGGCTTCTGTAAGTTTGATCATATTACATAACACATATAGTTATACTTCTAAACACTCATTTCTTGAATCCAATAATCTCATTTCTAAGAATAGAAGTTATTAATCAGAAATTAGTTCATTAGTATAAAAATGGAATTATACAATACTTTCCTCACATCAGAGTTTTTAAAAAATTATGTATTTTTTTTTTAATTAAGGTGACACTGGTTTACTTGTAGATGACTTAGGGGTATGAATTATTCTTAAAAATAATACTTTCTATTATGAAGTGATTTGTCATCTTATAATACTTAATCTGAATTCAGTAAAACCTTAAGTTAACTTATGAAGAACATTCAAAAAAATCCCTACCTACTATAATTTCTATATATTCTTTAAAAAAAAAAAAGATTTATTTATTTATGCACACAAGAGCTGGGGTACAGGCCAGAGTCGCGGGAGGTGAGAGGATTCACCAGACAGAGCGGGGAGCAGAACAGGCAGATAGATGAACTGAAACACACTGCCGAGGGCAGCAGCGAGCGAGGCAGGAGAGGTCTGCTGCGCCCTGTGGGTCCCTCCCTGGCCGGCGGCAGGGATCGAACTCGTGTTGCAGTGGTTGCGGTTTGCTTCATAGTGCGTTGCTTAACCCACTGCGCCACCAGGGAGGCCCAATTTCTATATATTCTTATCTAAGCAACAAATAATTGAAAAAATAAATTTCAGTAATCTGAGGTTCACAGTTTTAATTCTGGGGGACCAATTAGGCTGTGACATCACCGTGGTCCCATTAGAGGTTGTGATTCAAAAAAAAATTAATAGGGCCTCCCTGGTGGCGCTGGGGTTAAGATAGAGCTATCACCAGTCACTGTAATACCCACTCCGGGCAGGGAGGGGGCTCACAGGGAGCAGCAGACCTCTCCTGCCTCCCCACTGCTCCCTCGGCAGTGTGTTGCAGTCAGTCTGCCTGTTCTGCTCCCCGCTGTCTGGTGAATCCTCTCACCCCCCACACCTCTGACATACACCCCAGTTCTTGTATGCGTAAGTAAAAATAAAGCTTTAAAAAAAGTAAAATTGTCTCTATGTCCCAAAGCAACAGTGATCGGTCACAACTAGCGCGCACAGGGAGACGCTGTTCTCATGAAACTGCTGGGCGGTTACTAATGTGACCGAAAAAATTTCCAAAGTTCACCCTTAAAGGACTTTGGAAAATAAATCAACAAACTTCACATGGTGTCACACACACGACATCCCACAGAGTGTCACACATGACACCCCACCACAGATTCTGTCAATGGAGAAGTGAATCCTCTAAAAAGGAAATCTGTTAAGACAACAGCACTACGCGGTGTTCAAATATTCCTTGGCTACCCTGACTGCAATCCAATCAAGACTTAATTTTGAAAGGCTCATTAACAGCATCTAGTGATAAAATGGACTCTCCCTTTTCACTGAAACTCATGTCTCATTTCATTAGACATGGACAATTAACTCATCGTAGTATTAGATCCATGGCAGAGTAATTAGCTTAAGTTTTACAGGTTACTTAAAGTATTACTTTACTAATGAAAACAAAGGCTTATTTCTCACTGAATCTATCCTTTTACCCTTCCAAGAGTATCTCAGCAATTTTGGTAATTGTGGTTTAAAAAACATAGTAGAATTTCTATTTCATATCTTCCAGTCTTAACAATTAATATGGGTAAAGCAAATATAGAGATACAAACAATATAGAGATATTATCTAAATTCAAATAAACATAATTTTCACCACACTGCTTTATAGTCTATCTTAAAATAAGGCTAACTGACTTAAGTCAGTAACGACCAGGTAACTTAAAAGAGAATTTCAAAAGTCGATATCCTGAAATTAATTTTATTTTAAAAATCACACATAGCAAAGACGAGGGGGTGAGAAGCTAAGAACAAAAGTCAAGGAGAGGACACAGTAGAACGGAGTTTCCAGTCCTGAAAATCAGCAGATTGTGCTGTAAACTGGTATTTACACCAGTGCCATGGATGTGTGGCCTGCAAATACAGAAACAAGTGTTTCTTGAAATGTTTACAACATTCCAACTAGGTAATTTTGTCTGTTGCTATGAAAAGTTCTTAACAGTATTAATTTATGTCCATTTTTATGATAGCCGATTTAATTGCATTCCACAAAAGGACTGATTGAAGACAGATCAGAAATCTTTAAGATCATCTGAAAAGCATTGGTTTATGCTCTTCCAGAAAGCAGGTCCTTCCTTTCTCTTTAAAAAGAAGCCACTCACTCACTGTTGGAGTCGATGCAACACCATGTCCCATGACATTTGAAAAAAGAAAAAATTAGGCTACCAGCGGTCTAAGAGTTTGCATGTTTTGAATTTAGAATTAAGACCAGGTGGTTAGATCAATGACAGAGAGACTGCAGGTTAAGATCAGACAGATTTTATCTCCACACAAGAAAGACTTTTCTAAGCATACTTGTCTAAAATTAGTCATCTGTTTGTGGCCTTCAATCTCTTTTCTCTTCCACTCAATCCTTCTGACAAGTTATCTTTTGGAAATACATATAATTTATGACCTTAATATCATAAAAGTACCAGTGCAGCACTTTCAAAATCAAAAATGTCTTTTAGTATAGTATTCAAGGCCCTTCATCCTCAGGTCCAACCTTGCCTCCAATACCTTCATCATTTCTCCTCACAATTTCCACTGCAACAGTCCAAACATTAGAACAAGGATACAGACTACCTGATCCTATTTATGATATCTAGAATGCCATTCTACTCATCTGCCTTGTAAACTCATAACCCAAGGCAATCCTCTCTCTAGCTCTCCTTAAAGCCTTCACCCTATAGGAGAATGCACTACTTTCTAGACTTCCAACAGTACAATGTATAACATCTGCTGTAGCTTTTACCACACTGTGTACTAGTTCACTGAATTAGTCCAAGAGTTTGTGAAAGTTCCTTAGGGGCAAAAGTCATAGCATTCAAAAAAATGTATGCTAAAAGTAGGAATTAAGTGAACATAAGGTGTTACATAAATTATGACAGAAGGTAATAAAAATTGAGTTAACGACCATTTGCAGCACTAGAAACTGAAATACAGAATTAACTATCATAAGGAGGCGTAAGACTACATGGTCTGAATGAGGTTCCTTCCAAGCCAGATTATACAACACTATCATTTTCACCATTTTTCTAAGCCAACTGACACGTTTTCACATCAATCTCAATCAGATTCGTTAAAATTTTCAATAATGGAATTTGTAAGGTTAACACTTTAAGAAAAGAAATCTGCAGAAGTTCCTACACTGGAATGGACTGTGTCACAGCAGGGAGGAAAGGAGACAAGGCAGAGACAAAGCAGAAGAAAAGCCCATTCTACACTGAGCATCGTCTTTCAATTATAAATTCCAAAATCAAAATGTATTAATTCTATAAAATTAATTTCTCGCCTACACAACTATATCGATGCCTGTTATGAACCACTCCTAGCAAGACTGAAGCATTCCCGTGTTCCACAGGTTCAGATGCGGAGCCCTGGCTAAGAAAGGCTGTAAATCTACCAGAAAACCACAGTACTTGCCTCCCTTGGAAACATCTTAAATCATAATCCCTTACACCTAACCCATGGGAAAGTAAGAATCACACTGCAACCCGATGACTAAGAGTGAACTGGAGGTGGCCGCTCACAACTACCGCAACTCCCACTCTCTGCTCACAACTGCAGCAACTCCCCCCCCCCCACACACACACTCTTCTCTTGCGTGACAGCGTCTTAAAAGTACCTTTATAGATGCTGAATCCCCTGCATGAAATATAAAAAGCTAATTCTGTGGTGAATCAACTGGTTCTCTCAGGCAGCTGAGAAACCCGTACTCTCTAAGTACAACTCCTGAGAGAGGAATTTAGCATCAGGCAGCAAATACCACTGCTAGAACTCTACCCCCAAAACAGTTTTATCCCAAAGACAAACTAGCAACTTACATGTAAACACGTATCATTGTATATTAAAATTAGCCCATAAAAAGGTTATGAAATTCTGTCTACTTTTGTAATTATACAGTATGCCTCTCATTAACATTTTGTTCCACAAAACACTTTAGATCCTCAAGAAATTTAGGGACATGTCTTAAAAGGCAGAATCTATGGTCAAATATTTGCAAAATAAGGTTAAATTAAAACTTATTTGCAGGGCCTCCCCGGTGGCGCAGCGGATTGAGCACCGCACTGTGAAGCATCCACTGCACAGCAGCACAAGGTCGATCCCTGGCCAGGGACGGGACCCACATGGTACGGCAGACCTCTCCTGTCTCCCCTGCTGCTCCCCTCAGCAGTGTATTTTAGTCCATCTATCTATTCTGCCCCCCACTCTGTCTCTGGTGAATCCTCTCACCTCCCAAACCTCTGGCCTGTACCCCAGCTCTAAATGCATAAATAAATAAGTCTTTAAAAAATTTAAAAAAATAAAACTTAGTTGTAGATTTGAAACAGGGGGCACAGGCAGGGGAAGGAGGAGGGCGCTCTGACCGAGACAGGGGTCAGAGGCCCCCAAAAGCCCCTAAAGGCCAAAAGGCCACAAACCAGAATCAAGGGCTATAGCAACAGGGGCTATAGCCTATCAGAGGACAATGCCCAGTACAGGTCACTGTCTGTGGGTTCTCACCCGTGCGCACAACTGCAAGGGACTTCAGGCTACAGGAACAACAGTCATGGGGTTTATTTACAAACTGGGGGGAACGAGGGCGCTTACGTATCCACAAGAGGCTGGCTGCTTCATCCAGACAGCATCAGCGTTGGCAGTCACCGGTCACCAGTTCTAGGCAGCACTGTCCAGGAACAATGACCACTACGGGCCTGCTGAGGCAGTGTTCCAGTGGACACCGAGTGTCACAGCTCTTGTGAGTTGTTGGTCTATGTCACCAACAGACAGCTCTTTGAGACACCAGGCAGGGCCTCTGGTGCTCCTTGCAGTCAGTGTCACAGCCAGGACTGAGTCTCAGTCTCTCTCCTCGGAGGGCGGCGGCTGGAGGCTTCCCTCCTTCCTTCGAAGGCTGGAGCCGTCTTCTCCTCTTCCTCTGCTGGAGCTCTTCTTCCTGTGCCGCTGCTTCCAACGAACTGCTCTCCAAGGGAACTGCTCCTCTCCAAACAAACTGCCACCCTCAGTGAACTGCCCCCTAACTGGCTTTGACCTGGCCTTATATTCACTTCAGGTGCCCCCCCCCACAGTCTGATTGGTCCATCTTGCCAGCACCTGACTGGTCCATTTTGGCCTGTTCCAGAATTCAGGAAGTGTAGCTGGCTCAGCTATCACTACCTTGTGCTAGGCGGAGTCCTGGTGCCAATCAACCCAAGGCTCACACCCGATTGGTCCATTCCACATCCAGGCAGCACACTGCTACATAAAAGGTCTCTGAGGCTGGACTGCCACACTAACTTGCAGGGGAGCCAGAGACACTCCTCCTGCCGGCTGCAACCCAGTAACAGATTCATGTGATCTTAATTTCAAAGCCTCTATACTGACAGGATTGAGTGTACAGTTGAATCTGAATTTCCAGGAGCTGTATTTTTAGATTTGGTCAGTGTTGTCACCAGTGAGAACCGAGGTGGCAGATCAATGACCTCATCCCTTCATTCCAGCTGGCAGAGTAAACCCGCCCACGTGGCCTAAGACACCGCCCAGACCATCAGGGCACTGCTAGTGGCGGCCTAGCAGGGGGCCACCTGGCCCTGAGCGCACACCCTTCGCACACCCTTTGTTCCCAGCAAAGCACTTCAGCTGGAACAGCTGGGTCTCACCAGAAGTTTCCAGAGGACACCTTCTGACAAGCCTGGCTCTGGTCAACCGTAGACATTTTACCCAACATTTTTGGCTAAGGGGAAGCAAAGTGAGCAGACACACACACAAGAACGACACTTAGTCTCCACTTATTTGCAACAGGGGGAGGCTCAGAACTGAACGAACAGATGTGGATGAGACAATCCCAAACCGCAGCTCCCAACTAAGGATCCCTTTACCACCACGAGAATACTTCATTCACGACACTGTAGTCACAGTGTGTTCCCATGTCTGCCAGTGAGACCAGCTGACAGCCACCTTGTTTCTTGAGTATGGGCCACCCTTCTGTCATGGAGACATCTTCCCACAGCCTGTAGCCCTCCGCTACCTCAACTGAAGACATGAGAAATAATCACTTTCTTTACCCAAAAATTACCTTTCTAGCATTTCTAACCTGTTCAAGTATATAGCTTTGTATAAGAAAACATGGAATTGAATTCTTCCTAAAGGAAGTGTTTCTGAAAATCAAGAGAATGATAGAAACAAAATTTCAAAATGTACTGTTATTGAGGGAAAAAGGGAAAAGTTTAGAAAATTTGTTTAAAATATAGTCACATTGACTTTTACAGTCAAAGTTCTCCATTTCAACTTTTTCTAAAATTTCTGAAGTTGCTGTCACTCCTAGAAATGTTATAGAATAAGAAGGTACCATACCATAGAGTAAAATACACATTTTAGGTTCAATTTTTAATTGTCACTTCTTAGCATGTAGCCTTTGGAAAACTACTCAGTTCTCTGAGCTTCAGTTTTCTCATTACAAAATGGCAGCACAAATAAAACGCTGATTAATTAAAGCAGATACATGTAAAATACTTAGAATAACATCGGGCACAAAGTACACAGTCTATCAAAACACTACGCCCGTGCTGAAGCCCTACTGCCACGCACTTAGCAGAGACACGGGTGAGCCAGCCCGCTACGCAGACCGCTCTGCCAGCTGGGCGAGTGTCACAAACCCTGAACACAGCACGCTCCTGCTCCCGGGTCCCAAGCGGTCGCCCAACACCATTCCGCTGTGCGCAGACAAGCGTGCCGTCAGTACTGCTGAGGTAACGGCAGCCGTGAGGATGGCATGGCAGCGGCAGATTCCCTCCTCTGCTTCCAGCAGGCAGCCTCCAGGGAGGCTGAGCAGCTAGGAACGCCACAGCCCTTCCGGTCTTCCACCCCAAGGGAAAAGCATATGGGGCTTATAACGTTCTCTAGTTACAAATTCTTTTATAGAGGGGCTGTGAGGGGAGAGGCATCTACATCTTTCACTTATTGACTAAACATTCACTCCTTTCCTTGATATTTTTCCCAGTTCTACGCTGTTCCAGGTGCTAATCACACATCAGGGCAAGAATGCAAAGCAGGCATGGCTCACCATCAGTGAGATTACCAATCTAGAGAAAGCTCAAGATTAGCAAACATCATTTCCATCATAGCGTTCTAGGCAATCAGAAGATTAAGATTTCGTTTTCTCGCTTTTGCAGCTTTTATATAAAGTTTATATAAATTATCTGCAGTGATCCTTAAGGTCAAGTAGAACTACTGAAATATACCTGTCAGCCTTATTACTTGTTTACATCAACACTTCTTTTCATCTCCATCTGTTTCTTTCTCCCCCCCAAAAATAGCTAAGAAAAAACAATAGTACTTTCCATGCTGACTTACTTTTATTTCAATGGACAGAGTTAACTGTAGCATAAACCAAGATGATTTGGTTAACATTTTATTGTGTACACTAAATTTAAAATTAAGTATTATAAATCTATACATAAACCCTTCACACAATATCTACATAATAGCAAACATATTAACTTCAAATTAACTTGACATGCACATAGCATGTTCATCTGTAGCACTTTACTGAAATTAAAAATGTAATCTAATCTACAACCAAAATTTTGATGTCTTAATTTATTGTTGTTTTCTTATATTATGTTTATCTTTGAACTTTTTCTTATTTGACTAAATAACAGTACAAATTAAAAATAAAGAAAATGTGTGAACTCCTACTGCTTGTGGATAAAAACAAAGTGGACAAGAGAGAACATAGATGCATCAACCACCAGATAAAACAGGAAAACAATGACAATATGGGCCTTTCAAAGATCACAACAAGAAAGCGTTACCATTTCCAAGGATTAGTAACCTGTAGCTTCCCTCTATGATACATGAGAGTTTAAATGTATTAATAGTATTAAATAAAAAATAAGAACAATCGTCAACATTAATTGATCAGTTACCATGCACCAAACATTGTTCTAAGTGGTTTACAACAAATTTAATGCTCACAGTCGCCACAAAATACATGTGACATCCTTCCTTCCATTTTATACTGAACTTAAAAGTTAAGAAATTTGCCTCAAGTGGATTAAGCCGCTAAGTGACAGAACCAAGATTCAAACTTAAGCAAACTGGTCAGAGTTCACTCTCGTAGTCATTTAGTTCTTCTACCAAAGATAGCAGAAAATGTTTATCAGGCCCTAAGATCAACCTACCGACACAGAATTCACGATGTCTCATAACACTTTTCCAGACTCCAATCCACCAGTGTTGGTGAGGGAGAGCACGGTGAAGAGTAGGGACATTACCAAGGAACTAACAGAGGCCGCGCGAAGGAAAGCCACGTTTTGGTAACCGGCTGAGAGAAGACCGTTAGACTGAAGGCTGTACTAGTCTTCCGGCGCAGGTTTAGTTGTCCCTCAGATTTCATCCATTACCCTAAGCAGTTAGATTAGCATTACTTCATGCAACCGTAAGTACAAACATAAGAAACAGAGCCAAAACGGCACCCCAAGACTGCTACTATACTAATTCAGAATATGCGGAAGTTTCTTAAAGATACTAATTTTTAAAAAAAACTTGTTTTATACATAGCATCTAAATATGCTCAGTAAGAACTCAAATACTTGCTTGAAAATATCTTTAAACTCAGCTGACAAGAAAAACAATAAAGTTTAAAGATAGGATTTCTTTTTAAGATTTATTTATCTATGCACACAAGAGCTGGGGTACAGGCCAGAGGTGCAGGGGGTGAGAGGAGTCACCAGAGACAGAGCGGGGACAGAACAGGTGGATACAGAAGTGCACTACTGAGGGGAATAGTGGAGAGACAGGAGAGTCATGTGTCTGCTGTGTCATGTGGGCCCCCTTCATGGCCGGGGATAGAACTCAGGCTGCAGTGGCTGTGGACTGCTTCATAGTGCTGAGACTTAACCCCTTGAACTACCAGGGAGACCTCAAGAGAATACTTTAAGGACTTTCCTCCCAAAGTTTTAGCTACTAAGTTATTATTTACACGCAGGAGTAGAAAATGATTGAGACTCAGTGAGCTTAAGAAAGTTTCTGGAAGCTCAGGGACAAAAGCCCATGGGAACCAAGGCAGAGACTGGGCGGTCTGGGGCTCCCTGTGTAACTCCCCGAGGGGCCAGGGCACAGGGTGTAAGTGGGGCCCAGCTCTACATCTGGTGGCCCCTCGAGGAAAAATACTTTGAAAACAAAATGAAACAAAACCTTCTGAGCAATGTTTAATCTCTGTCACTCAAAATCTAAGCATTTTTAAAAATTAATCAGACTTTTTTTTAAACACAAATATTTAACCCACCATATATGTTCACTGGATAAAAAGTCCAGTTTCTGACATGAAATAATGGATACGACTTTACCCACAGAAGATCTGGAGACTTTATCACCAGAACAGCGGGCACAGGCGAGTTACTGGCAAGAAAACACGCCTCATCTCACGGACTCACCTTCTTCTTGTCCCTCATGGAGCCTTTGCCTCGGACCATGATCTTACATCCGGTCTCTGCTTCCAGCTGTTTGGCCGTCAGTCCTCTAGGTCCCAGGATTCTCCCAACAAAGTTAAACTGGAAAAAAGCCAGCATCTGTTATTCACTTTCTTGAGTCTGTAGTGAAAGCTGGTTTTTAAGCACGCATTAGCTTTCTCAATTTTTTTGACACGAAGCTGAAATAATAATATCTTAGAGACTGAATTTCTTAGCTAGTATGGGGTATAATCACAGTAACACATCATTTAGCATGAAATTTTCATATGCATTAACACAAATCAAGAAGTAAGAAAAACAGCAACTACCTGAACACAGGCAGCATACGGAACTGGCCAGCAGCATGCAATCTGAGCGAGTAGCAGTCTACTCAAGAGTAACAAAATCTCAGATGCCATCCAAAATGCAAATCTCAGCTATAAAACTAATGGTGGTGTTTAGGGAGGGATAATGACAGAATAATGCTCATCATATTAATTTTTTTCAATGAAAATCCTAAGGGGAAGATTCCTGTGTCATTTAGCTAACAAAGAAGCTGCAGACAGCCTCTCCAAAGCAAAGGCCGAGGGACAACTGCACTTCTGAGTGGGCCGCCAGGACGGACCGTCAGACTGGGACTCCTCTCCTAACTAATGCTTAAATCCTGAGATCACGCTATTTTTTCACCACATTCCTTGCACAGTTTTATTGCCTGTATCCTTAGGAATGTCCTCCAGTTCCTTTAACTTGTGGTATGTTTGCAAGAGAAGACCGAACTCTTCTCACACTGACAAAAGCAGTGGTGTAAATGAGGAACTATCACCCCTTGACAGAAACCCTAGCATGGACATACAGTTTTCTAAAAGGCCAATGGGAAAGCCGATTGACACTGGGCATCAGGAAGTAAATTTTCCTCATTCACAGGTCATCTGCATAACAGACAAAAAATACAGATTTACCGAGAGTTCCACAAAGTCCCATGGGCAGTTTCATTTACTTATTCAACCAACAGGTACTGAGTTTCATGCTTACAGAATCGCACTGTTTTCTTGTCTTCGAGGCTACTATGAGTATGTCATCACATCAAAGCACTAGGACTAACTGTGGCCGGGGCTTAAGAAGTAACGTTACTAATGCTGAGTGAAGTCAGAAGGATAAATCCCAGACAGCACTACTAAAGTGTGGAATAACTGAGAAACCAAACCAAGAGTCAGATAAAGAACAACATGAGCGCTGAACCCTGAACGCAAACTACAGAGCTGAAGCACAGAGGGGAGGAGGGCCGCAAGGAGGGGTCAGAACTGAGGGAAGGAGCACAATGGGCTACGGCAGGGGACTGTGGGTGATCTGCTGGGGGGTGCACTATGGAGGCGACACCTGATGGGGGTGTCCAAATATTACCTCAACTAAAACATAATTTAAAAAAAAAGGGCAAAAAGAAGCAACACTGCTTCGTCACTCTTCCATACACCAAGCTTTCTTACTTTGCCTCATGAAGCTGCTCTCCACATTCCCGTGTTTTACAAGCTGATTCCCAAATCAAAGAGTGGACGGGCATACACCTGGAAGAAAGCCTGCAGCCCTCAGAGAGTTTGACACAACCCGTTCCAGACCAAGGTGGAGCGCCAAAGACGTTAACCCTGTAAACCCTGGACTGAGTGCTTCAAGATCTCGTTTTCTGAAATCTGTCTGATACAGGCCTGTACATTCAGTATAAAAGCCTTATCTTCGCCTGTGTCCTCTGCAGAGTGTTTATGTAAAACCCCACTGTCAATTTAAAAATGCACTTACTTCCAAACTAGAAGCCCCTTCTCACCTTCCCAGTCTGAACAAACTCAAACACCACGGACTGTGGTTAAGAAGTCAACTCTGAAAACACACAGATCCAGCAAATGACCACGCTCTAATGATCAGTAAGAGAATGCAGAAGTCACGTCAAAGGGGTCTCGGCCCTCTGTGAGCACGTCGGATAGAACCACGTCATGCTCACCCACTGCAGCGCTGGCTGTCGTAGTGGCGCACGTGAACCACGCCCAACGTCACGCAGGAACGAGCCTGCTCGCACTCGCTGCGTGGCGGCGCCAGGGACTGTGTGCTCGGCACAGCACAAGCTGCGGCATCAACCGTCTAGAGTCCACCAGAAACTCACTTTAGGAAACCGAGACCCCAGTCACCAGACCTGCTTGGAAAGCCCGTGGACAGGACGGGGCAGCAGCAAATATGCCCGCCAGGCCTCAAGAGCGAGCTAGACTCAGACGCTGAGGGCTACCAAGGACAGCAAAAGGGAAACCTGTACCAGTGTCCCTCCAGACAGAACACCAGCGCAGGCGTCTCACTCGCAGATAACAGGCGTGAGATTTTCTCTCCACAAAAACTAAAGGAAGAGAAACACCCCCATGCTCCAGATCTAGCAGCCCACCAGAGGCTGACACCTCAGGCGAGCAACTCAAATGGAAGCCGGCAATGGGTAAGCAGTGTGTGGAAACACAGCTCCTAATTCAGGTCTTCTGAGCGTCCTATTCCGTATGAAGAGACGAAGAAGGTGCCGAGACGTGAGGACGGCCAACGTGAGAGGATGTGATGAAGAAGTTGGACAAGGGCCTGCTCCTTAAGGGCAGTGACTGTGGGTACGGCGACTCTGTCTGATGACTGCCTGCAGAGAATGCCAGGCCAGGAGCGCCAAACTAGCTTCTAGAGGGCTGCATAGCTTGCATGTATGTTCCCAAAAAAAAAAAGAATCTGCTCTGGGGTCCACTCCCTCCCCAACACTTCCTACTGCCAACATTTTTATTTTGATCATTCTGGTGTGTTTGCTGAATGTGCGAATGTGCATCCCCCCAAGTGCTGGTATGTGGGCTCCCGCTTACGTTCATCGGCCACGCAGGCACTGTTCTCAAAGCACAGCCAGGGCCTGACTCTCTTTCTACCGCGGCCCTTTAGCTTTTCCTTACTGATCTTCATTCGGTGCTCAAGCATAGGGAATAATGCCTCTCACTCTGTGGTTTGCCGCCTTGCTTCCCACTATGTCATCTGATGCCAGGATTTAATGAAATTGAATTTAATCAAGTAACATCTAATTTTAACGCAGCTCAGGATGTCAGTCTTCTCTTCATGGTTAATGTTTTCTGAGTTCTATTAAAAAGAAGTTTTCCCGCAACCTAAAGTCATCAGGGTATCTTTGGGCATTGACTTTGAGATGTCTGGGAAGCCTCTCACTTTAGAACTGCACAGGCAGAGTGGACTGCTCCTTGTGAGGACACTTTCTTCTCCTCTTGCGCTGCTATCCAAATGCCCCAGGACAGTTAATGAGAAGCCTAACCTTTTCCAGCTGTTCTACAGCACCATCATTGCCGTAACAATTACTTAGGGGTAGGGATCTATCTCTGTATTCTGCATTTTATTAATCTATTTATCTTTGCTTTACTATCACTGTATTATTTGACTTTATAATAAACCTTGATAAGCAAAAAGATGGAAGCAATCATTCCACCTTGTTCTTCGACAATGTCTCACCGATCTATGATCTTTTGCTTTCCTATGCACTTTAGCAATACTCCATTTCTAAAATAACACTTTTAACTAGAATATTGGTCTTCAAACTTAAAATACAAACAGTACCACACCCCATTTGGTTAGGTCTTCTTTAATTTCTCTCAGGGTGCAGACCATTTACACCAGAGTAATTGTTTGACTTGTCAAATTTATTCCTAGATATTTCAGGATTTATTTTTTACATTGTAGCTTATCTTATTCCATTTTTGTTGCATATCAACACATGCTGATTTTATCAAAAATATGGATCAAACCTGTTCATTATTCTCATAATTCTTTTATATGTTCTTTAGGACTCTACAAATTTTAGCTATACAATTGTATTGTTTACAAATAATGACTGCTAGCTTTCTTTCCATTCATATACTTAAATGTATTTATATTGCCATCCTTACGCCACTGGCCAGTACATATATCTTGAGTTCAAAGTCAAGTGAAAGACTATTATCTTTGACTTGCCTTAGATTCCAAGAACAAAGCTTGCAATAAAAATTTAAAGTAATATGCAAACTTCAGAGATATATACTGCCAGACAAAGAGAATTCCCTTTCTTTCCCTGCATTGCTAAGCTGTTTTTCTTTTTAAATATCATTAGTGGATGTTTAAATTATCATATTTCTTCATCATCTTTGAGACAATCAAAATACTGTTCCTCTATTCTGTTAATGCAGTGAATTACAAAAAATTGTCAAACATCAAACCAACCTTACATTCCTAAAATAAACTCAATTTAATCATGACACATTACCCTAATTATAAATTACTCTTCCATTTGCTAGAATTTTGGTGAAGACTTTAAAAAATTATTTTTACATTAGGGACCTCTCTGGTGGTACAGAGGGTTAAGCACCGCACTAGAAAGCTATCCGCAGCCACTGCAGCAGGAGTTCGATCCCGGGCCAGGGAGCGGACTCACATGGCGCAGCAGACCTCTCCTGTCTCGGCCGCTGCTCCCTCGGCAGTGTGTTTCACTCAGTCCACCTGTTCTGTTCCCCACTCTGTCTCTGGTGACTCCTCTCACCCCCCTCATCTCTGGCCTGTACCTCAGTTCTTGTATTCATAAATAAGTAAAAATCTTAAATTCTTTACATTCAGTAAACATAACAAAGGTGAAACGCACAACGAAAAACTGTAAGACACTGTCACAGGAAATACAAGAAAACACAAAGAATTGAAAAGATAGTCCACGCTCATGAACTAGAAGAACTAATATTGTTAAAATGGCTATTGTAAACCAAGCAACATAAGAACCAATACTAAAATTTGTATGGAACCATAACAGACCCTAGAGAGCCAAAGTAATCTTAAGAAAAAAGAAAAGTGAAGGCATCATGCTCCCTGGCTTCTGACAACAAAATAATAATAAAACACATGGTATTCAAATAAAAATAACAAGTCAATAAAATAGAACTGAGAGCTCAGAGATGCACCCACACATATATGGACAACTAATTCCTAACAAAGGCGCCAAGAGCATACAATGAAAAAAGAAAAGTCTCTTCAACAAAGGGGCTAAAAAAACTGGACAACCACATGCAAAAACACTTAACTGGATCACTACCTAACACCATTCCACAAAAAATTAATTCAAAATGAACTAATGGCTTGGATGTAAGAGCGGAAACCATAAAACACACAGACGAGAACGCAGAAACACAGGCTACATGTGCCACACGACACTGGACTAAGAAATGTCTTGGAGACTCAAATTCAACGGCAAGGGCAACAAAAACAAAAGTAAACAATGAGACTAGATCAAAATAAAAAGCTTCAGCAGAGCAAAACTAACAACAAAATGAGAAGACAGCCTACTGAACAGAAGCTATCTTCACACCACATGTCTGACAAGGAGCTAGTATTTACAATATATGAAGAACTCATACAATTCAACATCCACAAAAACCAACCCCACCAAAAAAAGGATGAGGAGCTGAGGAAGATATACAGAGAGCCAAAGGCACATGAAAACTGCTATTTGTTGTTAGGAAAATGCAGCTCAAAACCATAATGCAATTATCACCTCACATGCCTGTGAGGATGGCCCACAGCGAAAGACCAGAGCTTGTCACAAACTGTCAAGTAACAGCAACCTGGGACGCTGGTTTAGAACATAAACTGGTGCGGCCTCTGGAAAACAGCATGGGGGTGCCTCAAAAAATCACAAACAGAACTTCCATGATTTAGCAATTTCACTTCTAGGTATCTGAAGAATATGAAAATGCTAATTTGCAAAGACATTTTTACCCCCAACTTCACTAACACGACTTAATCACAGCCAACCTAAGAAACAACCCATGTGCCCGCCGATGGGTGACTGGGTAACAATGTCACACACACACACAGCAGACTACAACTAAGCTGTAAAAAAATGATGAAATCTTGGCATTTGAGACAACATGGATAGAACTTGGTATTATATTAAGCAAAGTCCAAAGAAGAAAGGCAAATACTGGATGATTTCACTCCCATGTGGAATATAAAGAAACTAAACAAATGAACAGAGAAAACAACACCCTCTGCTTCTGACAGCAGGATTAAGTGGGAGAGTAAAGGAAAGAGGGGCCATGGGACTGTGACAGTTACCGGTGCTTCAGAGGTCGGTGTGGTGTGGTGATGTACATTTGAACAAATGAAAACCAACAGTCCTAAAACAAACATAGTGTCATGAAATAATCTAACCTCAATTAAAATTTCACTCACAAATGGAACTGGTCTGTATTTTCATGTGTTTCTTTTATTTTTTTTTAAGAAAAAAGATTTATTTATGCACACAAGAGCTGGGGTACAGGCCAGAGTCAAGGGAGGTGAGAGGATTCACCAGAGACAGAGCGGGGACCAGAACAGCCAGATCCACTGAAACCCACTGCTGAGGGGGCAGCGGGAGGCAGGAGAGGGCTGCTGCGCCCTGCGGGTCCCCTCCCGGGCGGGGGATAAAACTCGCGTTGCTGTGCCACAGATGCTTCACAGTGTGGCGTTCAACCCGCTGCGCCACCAGAAGGCCCCCATAATGTGTTTCTTCAGTATTGGGATCAAGGTTATTCTGGGCTCATAACATCTTGGGGTTTCTACTTCTGTTTCTACTCTCTGGGTGGGTTTGTAGGAGACAGGTGCCATTTCTCCCATAAATACTCTACAGAAATCTGTGAAGACACCTGAGTAGGCCCAGAACGTTGCTATATAAAAGATTTTTAATTATGATTTGGTTTAATTCGTTTTTTTAATTCTCATGCTATTTTGGAAACTTCCATTAATCTAAAAACATGCCCATGTTCTTTAAATTTTCAAATTTGTTAATGATAAAGTTCATGTCTAATTTTCTTTTGATTTCTCCAGGAACCCTAACAGTGTCCCTCTTTCCTCCAACTGGTTTTCTGTATCTTCCTTTTTCTTGACCAGTGTTTTCAAGGAATTTATTTCTGCATTTGTTGACAGAGTTAGGCTACCTTCTTGATTAAATTATTTTTATTTTCTTTCCTGCCTTCCTTGAGGTGGGAGTACAGTTAAACAGATGCAAATAACCATGTCTTCTCACTCAATTTAGGCTTTTTTTTCCCTATTAGCTTGAAAGTCACACGCCCACTTACCCTATGGATTACCAAGTATTCATCATCAAATATAACTATTAACTATCTTCCAGTTCACTAATTTTTCTTCAAAAATGTCTAATCTTTTATTCACCCTGTCGTTTCCCGTAAAAGAATTTTTTCAATTTGCTCTTAACATTACAGTTTCCATCTTCCTGCCATGTTTCTCCGACTTGTCCTCCACGCCTTATACTCTATTAACAGTCTTAGCCTGATAAATCTAATCCAGTCCAGTGGATCTGTCTTGTTTGTTGTCTCCTCGGGTTTCCTGTTACTGTCATCTTACCGTTCTGAGTGTTGGTTATTTTCTAGCATGCCCCAGACACTGCACTTACTAATACTTTGGGGGGGAACGCAAGGCCAACTCCAGAGGAGGTACGTATTAGCTTCTGTCAAAAACCTACCACTACTAGCAATCCAAGATCACCGCGACATAATTTTACTTACTGAGACTGAAAAGAACTGAGGCTGAGGTGCATCTGTCTATGACAGCCTGAGAAACTCTGGCTTGCCTCACCCCTGGAACGCACACGCAAAGCAAAGACTGGGTGGGCAGAAGTCCATACGGACAAGCTCAGATACCAACACATGTCCCCCAAAGCTTATCGTCTCAGCCGCCCTCTCCAAAGTCAGCAAATATGCTCAAAAGAAAAGGAGTTCCCAAAAGCCAGGCTCACATCCTTGCTATCTGTCCTCAGGACCCAACATAGTAACTGCTCAGTCGGCTGGGCCTGACTCTGACGCAGTCAAACTTCCCTATCATGTTTTATCTTAGTATAATTGCTCGTCTGGTCTGAATCACCCTGTTCCTTCTTAACAAACATAGAGGTCCATGGTATTTTCTAAGGGGTGTTTTTTTAACGTAAGCAGGTCTAAAACTGACATAGCTCCTGGCAGTATGCAATAAAAATATACGAGAATGAGAAGGTCTGAGGAAGAAAGAAGACATCACAGATTAAAGTCTATTAACAGGTCTGGTGGCCCCATACTCAGTAAGAGCAAGTTAGTTTCTGCAGCCTCCACCCTTCACTTCTCTTTGTATCAGACTGTATAAACCATCATCCTCACTCCCTCTCCCAAAATAACATAATTAGAGACAAGATTCTGCACATCCCACCCTCACTCGTTTTGTTTGGTTTGGGTATTTTTCAGAACAGAAAACAGTCTTTCACTTCCAAATTCAGCTTCACAAAATATTTGTTCAAGGCTTGCTAAATGGTAAAGAATGAAACAGAATTTTTAAAAAACGAAGATGGAAGTCTCTCCGCTCTCAAAAAAATCTGAAAATACCCCTATTAACACTGGCTGTATCTTAAACAGGCCTGTCAGTAATAGCGGCGTTCATACCAGCTCCTTTTTCAAAAGCAATTCATATCTGGATATTCGTTAAATATCTCAAATATGCTGAACAGTGTCTAGAAAAACGCCTTATGAGTACAGGCGGTTTAGCACTTCAAATAACGGTGAGTGCAATGGTTTTAGACGTGTCCTCTGTTGAACTGGGTTACTCACACTTCAAACATATAAACACTGAGGATACTTTTTGGCACATCCTATTCTTTTCATGTATTAAGCCTCTTCTGCTGAAACCACATGAAGGCTCCACAGGAAAAGATTTCTACCCCAGCTAAGTCCTCAATTATTATTTACTAAACCTGAAAAAAAGTTTCAAAACCCAAGTATTAGCTCTTTAACACAAAATTTTCCTAGCCATAAAAATTAATCAACCTCAACTGCCTGAGAACCAACCAACAACAAACCGTGTAAGTGTGTTCAAGTGCACACCGCTGGGACTCTAACAATCGACACTGCCAAGGTCATCCTTCCCAAAATGCTGTAAGTGGAGAACGGAAAAAAAAATTAATCATAGCAGCTGCTTTGTCTACTGCAACCAATTTCCAAGTTAATATCGTTTGCTTTGCATTGAAATTCATTCTGTGTTGATTTATCATGCTAGTTCTGCAGCTTCATTCAATTAAAACAATGTCACAACACATTCAAAGAAAATCATTTCAAACAGCCTGAACTAACTGCAACTTTAGAGGCCAAAAGAGGGGAAAGAAGAAGAAAAAAAGGACATTCATTAACCCTACTATTTAAGCACAGACCTTCTCTGTGAATCACCAATTATACTTCTGCCAAGTGGCATATTACTTTCTAAAGACGAGGTTAGCAACAATCACGTCCAAAGCTGTTCACTACAATTCACTCCATTTTAAACAGAAATGATACATTTTTCCTAATGGGAAAATATAAAGTGTTATGGCAAATCTTCCCATTAACCTTTTAAGAACTCTACAATTAAAGATAAAACCCCTGTGACACATTAACAAAAACAGATAACTTAAGAAAAAGAGTTCCCAAGTCATTTCAATGAAACACTTCCAAGAAATGTTAGAGTAATTTCTACTTAAAAATCGAGAAAACCATTCTAAAAAGAATATGTACTCTTCGAACTGCTTTCTGCACAGCAGACTGAGCATGCTTTTAATAAGACATTTCAAGCCATTTTAGTCTGGTGTCTTGCAAGCTCTACACTGGCTCACATAACACAGGCATGAAACATACAAAACTGTGTATTTGTAAAGTTTTTCACTTAGGAGATGACCAAAATGGATCATTTAGTGCGCCTTTCTTACCCAAGCATCTAAGAGGAGAGAAGAGTCGTGACTACTTAGCAGTACAACTATTTTTCATAGAAAGAGTCTATCAAAATAGCTTAAGCTTTTTGAGAAGGCAAATTCTTTTTCTATCTGCATATTAATTTTAGATAAGCAGCCAAGTATGTCTTCTGTAGAAGCTGCTAATTTATGGCACCTAATGATTATAGCAGGAACCATTTTCAAAACCGTTCTGCTGGTAACACATGTATCCATTTAGGAAGTTATTTACACCAGCAGCTGTAATGGGGCAATAATAACCAAAAATGAACCTGTGGCATGTAAAGGCTACTGCCCTAAACTGCGGCACATCTTCATCCTGTGAGTAAAGATCGAATTGGGAAAGAGGCTGATCGTTCAAAACAATTTACTAGACCAGACAAGACAGATGCTTACGCTGCTAAAGCAAAACAGCAAATAGTAAAACAAAGAGTTAAACTATTTAAAATAAAATTACGAAAGCATGCAAGGCTTTTTCATGAACCAAGTAGAGAATATTTTTAACAGTGTAAGATCCAAATTCTTACACATAAGATGCTTTCAAACTACTTATCAAACATTTATTTTTCGCTATTATATTTCTGCTCCAAATAATCTATTCACTGCTTGTAAAATGGCAAATACTTTTAATTTTTCCTATGCAGTCTTTCTTTTTCCTTCCTTCCTATCAAGTACGTCAAAACCCTCCCCTTCACCCAACACTGATCTCAAGCGGCCCTTCCGTGACTTCTGCTTCGTTAAGATTCCCAGAGACATTCATGCTCTCCTCACAACCACGGATGTCACAGTACCTGGAAATCATGTCTCACAGCCCTTTTCACAAGGAAGGTGTATGATCTGTATGCCTCTTGGAAACCATTCCTTGAAGCCAAGACAGCTCCTGGTCCTAGTTCGTCCATCTATCCTGGTTTTTTTGTTGTTGTTGTTGTTTTAAATCCAGTGGTTCACATACATACAGAACAACAGTAGTATCTTCCAGAGAAAAAAATCTAGTATTTATTATCCACATTGTTGGATAAATATAACTATAAAGTGTTCACAGAAATCATACAGTGATTTTCATTCTCAGAGTAAAAAATTCAATCACTACATAAGTGATACGCAGCATAGAAACTCTTCACACATTTCAGAAATCTCTCAAGTGGTAGGCCTGAATGACTGATTTCAGGATAAATTCCAAACGACAGCCAGTGATGTCCTAGAAACAATCAATCATTGTTTCCACTTTCCATCCCAATATCCATCGCGAGCGTGGCCTTCCCACGTGCGGGTACGCTCACGCTTGTTTATGTGTGTGTCCAGGACAAGCCGCCTCCTGCGCCGGCCACTGCACGCATGCTGACCTCGTACGCTGCTGGCAACAGAGGGCTGCGAACATCTCGTCTACCACTACTGCCCGAGAGGGGCAGAGGCGAGCCCCAGAGCACCCAGACTGAACAGCGCCAGCACACATCATCACTGCAGTTTAGTGGCTCTCTCTGAAGATCTCAGAAGCCACTCCAATCAGACCAGAAACTCGCGTGCAGTCCTCTCGTTCTCGTTCATCTAACTGCTTAATGCAAGGCTCACAAAACCCCATTCAGATTCAAGTTTACTCCCAGAATGAGTCCAACTGTGCTTTTTTATGATCCTTCTCCAACTGCACCCCAAATGCGCTGCCCCCGCACCACTTTCACACAGGTACATCTAGTCTCCCCACATCTTCACACATCTTTTGCTGACCAGGGTCACCGCTTTAACAGACCGCACGCAGCGTTTCTGTCATAAAAATACTAAAATTTCACTGTTTTATACTCAAATCTCTTTAGCATTCATGCTTCTGATTTTTTCAAGTTTTTTTAACCTAATATGTCTTTGAAGTTACGATTTATACTGTTCTTATACAATTTTATAAAAAGGCTAGAAAACTGTCCAAAGCAATCACTGTTTTCAAACAAACAACATAGATATACTGTTTAAAGGCAATCAATTACTTGCCAAATAATAAAAAAAATATGGAGATGGCCAAGTTCATGATAGGTGAACTTGCTGTTACCGGGCAGAGGAGGCTGGGGAAGCGGTTTTTTGTGGTATTCAAAACTAGATTCCACATTAGTTTATTTATGAAGTATCTTGTTGTAAAGGACTGGGCTTATGAAAACACAGAATGTGCTTTCCCAGTGAAATTAAATTCAGTTCCAGGGGCAGTCACCACAAAGTTCTAGTTCAAAATCCCAGGCAACAATTAAGGCAGATTCAATCAAAAAAAAAAAAAAAAAGGGCAAGTTCCAGCTCAGATTCAAGCAGAAGACGATAAACCATCAGTCCCCTGAACTCACACACGTCGGCACCATGAGCAGGCGCTCACACGGCTCAGGTGGTCTCACCGCCAGACCACCCCACTGCCGTTTGTGTGCCAACTTTGGAGGGAAGAAACTGGGGCCAGGAGGATTCTGTCCCTGGTGCTTTGCTGAGGTCCAAGAGACACTGTCCTCTCAAGACGGGCCAAGGGCGGATGCGCACCTCCAGCTTTCCTTTAAAATCTAACGGAAAAAACTCAGTGCTTCTGGAACATGAGCAGCCATAGAACCATGTTTCTCCTTTTTTTTGCACTCTCTCCCTTCGATTATGTTGGTGAGAATCTTAGAGATGAAGATCAGATACCATGATTAGGTATCTAACTGGATGAGCCCAAGTCCCTTTTCACGATAATTGTAACAGAGCCTAGTAAACTTTTTAAGAAAAATCACTTCCAAAACTTTGTGTCAACTGAGCCTAGAAGACATTTGCTCATAATCAGTAAGTTACCTTTAAAATTAGCTCAGTGGCTTAATCTGTTATTCTGAGCACTGGCTCTTTTTAAATACTAAAACATACTATTTATGAAAGAAAGCATTACCATTTGAATACTGACAAGGCTTTTTAAAAAAGTAATTGTTAAACCTCGGAAGAAGTCTGAGTTTAACAAAATTTGTTTTTAATCTGTCTTAAAATCTTCTTTGGAGTAATTCTATTAACATCTTATTAAACGTGCTAAATTAAAAGGACTAATATATAATCTGAAACATTTCACAACTTCTCTATAAAAATATACTAACCTTAAAATAAACTACCTGTCTTTAATAGTTTCCAGTATTAGCTATCAAAGAAAAGAGAAGTGTGTATCTTCCTTTTTAAAATATCATATTTTCACTCATAATTAAGATCACAGTCAGGCAAAAATCAAGACTGAACCTCGCTACTGAAATAGGTGATTTTGCAAGTCATTACATCTTGATTTCCCATCTGTTTGAATATGAGATAAATAAAAAGGTACAAGGAGTTTACATGAAGACTCTTGATGACTATTAAATCCTTCAACCCAACAAGAGAACCACAAAAGTCAAAGGAACAAAAAGGTGTAAGCAGAGTCAGCTGAACCAACCCTCTCTTCTCAAACCCGCCGAAACTAGCGCCAGCTCGACAGTCGACGTGCAGAGACCACCCTGAGAAACAGAAGACCACCAACACCCCACACTGACCCAGACTAGTTAATGACTAGTTGAATTTCATTCCCAAACCCAGAAAAATTGAATTGAAAGGGAATTTTAAATCATATACCGCCACTAACATGTTGTTATTAAGACAGGTTATTATGGAAAATCTTTACAATTAATTATAGCTACCAGGCTGGAACCCTACAAGCTAGAAAAAGCGTATCTGGTAAAGAATTTATCCATCTTACAAATCTTTGGACGCCTGGGTCATCATAATGGGCTAAAGCCAAGACAAATCTTTCCAAAACTATAATCATTAAAAATTAAAGCATCCAAAAAAAATCAGAGCTATCTTCATGTAAGAATCTGAGAAAGTCTCAGCGCAGTGTCACGTCTCCGCCTGAACGAACAGGAGAGCCCGCGCACCTGCTGTGTGCCGCCACGGCACAGCCTCCCCGCACCTGCAGCGGTGTCTGGGACTCGGGCTCTGGGTGGATCCTGTGAAACACTTGTTTCTCACAACTCATGACAAATTTAGTGATGGGTCCTCACTCCTGAGACTTAACATATTTTATGTTTAACATACTGAACACATCTTACTTTTATCAAAGCTAACGCCAAGATCTACTTCTAAGACCGCCACAGACTCAAACAAGTCCTCAGTAACTTAACTGCCCAAACCATGGGTTTGGTTGCCTAATATGACTTTACTTTTCACCCCTGTGTGCCATCTGATGACTAAATGGCAAGTGGCTCCAAAGGACTTATGCAATGTCTGCATCCTTCACACAGACTGTGAGCCCCCTCAAGGACAGAACGTTTTTTCTTATTCATGAGAACCACGTGGCGTGCTCTATCAGATGCCATGCACTGTCGTTCTCTCTGGCCCTCCAAACAGTTCTATGAGTGGATCTTACAATGTTATGGACACGAAGAATAGATGCCGCAAAGTGAATGTGCTCGAAGACAGAGTGAAGTCAAACATTTACCCTCTGGCCAAAGTCTGCCAAGGGCCTTCTCACCGTGGACAGGACGATTCTGTCTGGGGGGCAGCCCTGTGCACCGGAGGACATGCAGCGGCATCCTTGGAGCTATGCACTGGATTGCCACTGGCACCCCCTCCAAGTTGTGCCAACAAAAATTAGCTTCATTATGCCAGTGTCCTGAGGGGCCACGATTGATCACCCCCGCTGCTGAGAATCAGTGCCCTAGGGAATGTTGGGGGGCGGGGGGGGGGGAGACGACGACACACAGGAGGACTAGGCCAGGGGCTTACGGGTGCTGCAGTAACGTGGCCTGGCTCTGGTGCCTTCGTGACCTGCCATGAGAAAAACAGGTTCCAACTGTCTGCTGCCCCTGGCCCAGGTCCAGCAAGACCCACCAGTGAGGGGTACCCCCACCACAGCAGCCCGCCTCGGCCGCGGTCTTTCAGTGTCTCCGGAGGCCTCAGCACACGCAGACCACAAGAGCACGGAAATAAGAGCTAATGACCTGCCGCCACCGAGCTGTCCGTGCTTCTTTACGTGTACCAGCATCACTGTGGCGACTGCGGGCAGAAACAGCCAGCGAGGGGGAAGCTGGGATCCAGGCCTAGGCCCGCCTGCCTCAAAAACCAACTAGTATCTTGACGGTGTCAGTTTTTTTTCCAACTGAATAAATGTTCCCGCTGTAGGATGTGCCTGGTACACAGTAGAGATGGACAGTCTCCTTTATCGACAAGAATTTTTAAAGTAGTCCCGTGCCTGTTCAGTAGGCTACTCGTATTACTGCCTCATTCCACATCACTCAGTCAGTGACTCAAAAATACTGGGAAGGGCACTAGAGAACACCGCCTCACTTTTAAACACTGACTATAAGGCTTTCTTCTCCTATGGCTCCCAGAGCGACACAAAGTCAAATCCAAAACAGTATCTCCAATTTGACACTTCTATAAATAAGGTGCCACGTGCAAATGCAAATAAACAAGTCTAATGAACTCAGCCATAAACTGTGAGACTTTCCTACAAACACACAAAGCATATCCGCATCGTGCTTTAACCATCTATCAGACACGCGTCTGGTCAGCGGGAACAGAAACGGCCAGAATCTACACCCTCTGTGGCATTCCCACTGTAGAAGCACGTCTACAGCATAAAGGCCCTCGCCATGTAGTAATCCTCAGAACCCTCCGAGAGACCTGCTATCTCCATCACAGAGATAACGAAACTGTGGACCAGAAATGACAAGTGCCCCCAAAACACAAAACAAGACCCTGCATACATACGCTGCCTGGGGTGTCTCCCCCAGGCGGTTTTCACGCTCCCCTACTGGCCCTAAGGACCATGGCCCCCACCCTTGTCTCCGCAGCTTCTTCATCTTATAAAAGACCCCTTCCTGGATTACACTTAAGAACAAACACCTCCCCAACAAAATCACAATGTGTCTGCTTACCCGCTTTATCTCTCCCTAATGCTGACTGCACCAAAAAGCTGACGTTACTCCGCTGTCTGTCTCTGGCCCTGAAGTGCCTGCTCCTGAGAGCAGAGGCCTCTGAGTCCACGTGCTACCTGCGTCGGCACTTGGCAGAGCCACACACACGGCCACACCTTCTTCTGATGACACAAACAAATGAGAGCAGCAGTTCTCAAACTTGGCCTCGTCAGAACCCTCGGTAGGGCTTCAAAGGAGGGCTCCTGGGCCTCACCACTGAGTCAACCAGTCTGGCCGGGGCACGAGCATTTACAAGTCCCAGGCTCCCTGGACCAGCTGCTCCAGAGCAGTTCCACACCTCCAGGAAACACCAAATGCCCAGAGGGGCCCATACGAGTCATGTGTAGACTTTCCTAGTCATCCCAAATCAGTCCGAAGCCCACCGTCTCCTAACAATCTGAAGCTTGAGGGTAAAACCTGAGAGGCACTTGCAAGTTAGGTGGAGGACAAGGTTGTCAACAGACAAGGTCCAAAATCCTACTGCTGAGGTTCTCAGAGATTCCTACTCCTGCCTGACCTGAGGCTTTGCTCTCCAGCGCTGGCTTTAATCCTTTGTACAACACCCAGTTACATTGCAACAAACTCTTTGCCTCTATTATGCAGAACTATTTGTTTATCTGCAACCAAAATGACTTATGCATTAGCTTTAAAGAAAACTGCCCTGGGCCTCCCTGGTGGTGCAGTGGGTTAAGCAACACACTATGAAGCAAACCGCAGCCACTGCAGCAGGAGTTCGATCCCTGCCGCCGGCCAGGAGGGGGACCCACATGGCGCAGCAGACCTCTCCTGCTGTGCCCGCTGCTCCCCTCAGCAGTGTACTTCGTTGATCTGCCTGTTCTGCTCCCCGCTCTCTGTGGTGAATCCTCTCACCCCCCACACTTCTGACCTGTACCCCAGTGCTTGTATGCATAAATAAATAAATCTTTAAAAAAAAAAAAAAAAAGAAAACTGCCCTGGAAATGCAACTTGTGAAATATGAAAGCTTTTCCCATTAATTCCAACGTAGTACATTCACTTCCCATCTCCAGACAAGTATACTGTCCACATAATCCATCTTAGAGCACACGCCACATCTTTTAGCCTTAAAACATCTACTGCTTCTTGTACTTTCAGAAAGTCCTCTGCAATTTAGCGAGTAGTCACCAGTCTCCATCACTTATTCAACAGGAACCAGACGCCTGCTGTGTGCCAGTATCCTACATACTGAAATGTAGTAGTGAGTACCAAAACAGGATCTTGTGCTTTATATTGTTAGGGTGACAGAAAAATAAACAGTAAGAAAAAGGCCACAGACTAAGCATCATTGTGGAGAAATGGAAACAGAAGAGAAACAGGTAGTCAGACGGCTTTTAGATAAAAAGCCAAGGGAGGCTCTCTGAGGTAACATGAAGTTAAAAACCTTACTGACAAGCAGCCAGCAAGTAGAGCTGGGCGCAGAGCTAACGTAGAGGCCCTTAAGCCAGGATCAACTAGTAAGAACCAATGTGATACAGCACACTGAGGAAGGTGGGACTCCTTTAATGTCAGAGAGACAGAAAGGACCTTATGTAGCAATTTGTAACAAAAGGCAGAGTTTAAATCTATTTATAAACTACTCTGCATGTTCACTGGTAACAAGGTTATTCACAACAAGCTGTTTATTAAGAAGAGCTGTAGAGGAGAAAGACTAAGATGAAAACAAAAACAACAAAATACAGTGATTATCATAGCAATTTTAGAGGTGGAAGGTGCTAACTTAGCTGCCAGAGCCCCAGGTCTCACCTTGCTGAAAGTACGGCACAGCGGAGATGTGGCTTCCAAGAGAAGAAGCAGCTCCAAGGGGGCAGACTGGCGCTTGCTCTGTCTGGCGTTCACCGCCAGTCCCCTCCTCTCCGTAATTCCAGGCCCAGCTCATAATCTAAATCCAGGCCTTTACTATGTGCATTTCCAAAAGTATGAGTAGCATTCAAATGAAAACATAAGTATTTTTTTTTTAATTATCCATGCCAAATTATTTACACTTCCAGTTCTACACATGAAAATTTTTTTAGTTAACAATGATTTAAGTAGTTACCACCTGCTATATCTCATCCCAAAATATATGAAACAGAAAAAAAAGAATAAAACAACAAAATATACTTACATCTGGGTATTCTTTTACAGGCACATAAAGTTTCTCTTGTAACTGAACAATAGGTCCCACAGCATCAGGCAACTCTGCACTCCTTTTCTCTGTACTGCCATTTAATGTGTCATTGTACATGTCTTTCCGTACTCTGCTAATTTCTGTTAAAAGTAAAAATTTTAAATGTGTTAGACAAAAAAATATTCTTGCTAATCAAGGAGAAGATTAAAAAAAAAAAAGAGGGTGGGGAGGATTTCAATCACAAGTGTTAAAACTCAAAGAAGCAAAGAACTGTTGACCTATTCTGCCATTCCCTAGGTTAGGTCTTTATTTAACCCAATACATTCTTAGTTAATTTCTACCAGAAACCAAATTTATATCAACCAAATCATTCACTTTAGTGACACTAACTTGGGAGCCAGAGTTCCGATCCACTATAGCACAGAGCTGTCGTTTTACCTCCTTTTTCCAGGCCTAAATGAGGTCAGTCCTATTCCAAAGTATAGTGTCAGTCAATTAACTATCATCAGAATATGCATCAGACCAAACTAATGCTAAAGATCTCTCATATGTTAGAATTTATCTGTCCAAAGAAGATTTAAATTGGACATTTTATTAGTGATTTTAAGTATTGGGGGAGCTATTCAAGCAGAGATTTTCAAAAACAGTGAGCTCAGCAGAAATCTGAATCTGATACACACATTTAGGGGTTTAAGCTGCAGAAACGAAGCAGGTACAGGGAGAGGAAGGGCTGAGGAAACTTTAAAAAGCAACATTTAAGGGCTGCGGAAAGAAGATCTGAGTCAAGTAGAAATGGAGGTAAACAGGAAAACTAAGGGTCAGGAAGTGCCGAAGAAAACAATACAATGCCAGATTTGGGGAGCATCAACAGTGCCAAATGTGGTAAAAACAGGACAAGGGACCCTTGGATTCCACCACCGGGCCAGCAGTGACCCAGGAGATTCAAAGCAAAGGGCGCATGAATAAAACGTAAGAAAGCAGACACCTAAAGCCAAGGTTCTCCGGAAGAAGAGAAAACTGCTAGTTCTCAGGCCTATGCACACTTCTTTTACAGAAAGAATGAGAACAGACTTTAATGAATCAAGTCTTATACAAAAACACCGATCCTTTCAAGAGTTCTTTATTAACACCCACACCCCCGTGTGTTGGAGGACAGGCCCCTGGCCACTGAGACCCACTGTCCAGCAACGGTTGGCATTATATTAGCTGGTGACTCTGGAGCCAGCTCACCGTATCACCCTTTACGTGCTCCTTGATGGAAACGTTTGTGTCCGTTAGCGTTCAAAAATAAGTGGCCTTTTGGGGCCTCCCTGGTGGTGCAAGGGATCAAGTCTCAGCACTGTGAAGCATCCGCAGCCACGGTAGCACAAGCTCGATTCCTGGCCAGGGAGGGGACCCACATGGCACAGCATGCCTCCCCTGCCTCGCCCACTGCTCCCCTCACAGTGGATTTCAGTCAATCTGCCTGTTCTGCTCCCCAATCTGTCTATGGAGAATCCTCTCACCCCACACCTCTGGCCTGTACCCCAGCTCTTGTGTGCATAAAGAAAATAAATGTTTAAAAAAATAAGATGCCTTTTATTTTTGAAATGCATTGTGTATGCCTTCCAAACATAGAATTTTAATGCACTGCTATTTAAATAACTACCAAATATGAAAGTACACTGTAACTTCCTTAACTAGTTATTTAAATAATTTTCAATTAAATAAAGCCCAATGTAACAGGGTGGTCCCAGGAAAAGGGGAAGTTCCCAAAATCCTGGTTCCGCCCTAAGTGGGTGGAGCTGAGGATAAGAAGATTTCTGCAGAGAAG